>CAWUFW010009593.1:600000-770670 GCA_963921515.1 Calotriton arnoldi | reverse complement strand
GGGCTTACATTCCGGACATGGGGGTAGTTGGATTGGCGACTAGTTGCAGTACACACGGGACACGTCTCCTCCTTTCCACATCTGGGTCATCCCTTGTACTCACTGACAGTGATACAGTCATCTTCGCCCCAGCCATCATGTCCTCCCCTCGCTCCCCCAATATGCATGTGCACCTGCGAGGCTAGCGCTTGCACAGGCAGCCCCAAGCTCGCACCAGAGAGGGCAAGGAGTGTATGTGTGGGTCCAGTTGCACGAGTGGGCTGTCTCAGGGTATGATGTGTTGCGGGACGCCCGTCCACCTGCGTGGTGCCCCAAATGGAGACCCGGCCTGCATGGACTATGCATCACAGTCTTCGCCTTCCGGATCCGCCACCTGCGACACCCAGTGGCTGTGGCTGCCCTTGCGGCCATGCCGCGTCCGTCTGTGACTGATGGCCCACACATTCACTCTTTGGCCTCTCTGGGGAGGGCTCGGGGGTGGTGGCGCACGCGCTTGCACTTAGTCGCAATGGCATGTGGCGTGGTTGGTATAATGGGCAATGGATGGGATGGTGCGAGCCACCTCCCGTGACGTCAGTGCTGCTCGTGCTGTGGTGCGTCCCCCTACACTTCCATTTGACTTGTGCCATGCTAGACGTTGAGGTTCTATTGCCTGCGTGATATGACCAGGAGGAGCGCGAGGAGACCTCTCACACACCATGCTCCACTGCCATCCCGTGCCCTGGATCGCCTGTGCGGATTGACTATGTTGGGGTTACACCTGGTCGACTGGGGCTGTGTGTGCCTTGTCAAGGGGCATGGCGGGCGCACAACAGGATCCAGCTTGTCCACAGAGGGTGGGCTGAGGTGCGCCTGGTACCGCTTGTACGTGTGCCCGGCTGCTGTGCACACACGTGTTCACTCCCCTCCGACAGGTGTCCTCTCACAATGCCCAGGGGAGCGGTGGTGTACTGTTCATGACCCCTCCCGACACGGCGTGCTCCAACTTGGCATGTGCGCATCTACCCGTCACACCCACCCACCTGAGCACTGCGTCCATACGACTTCACACGACACATGTGTGTCTTCCACAGTTGTGCTACTCATTTGCGTTGACATCCAATACCAGTGGACTACATGGTCATGTCACGACTGCCGTGTACTTCACATACTCTCATCCTCTCTCATTCGTACTTGTGAAATGAGTCAGCGGAGACAGTTTTGGTTTCAAACATTATATTGAGTCTTCTGTCCTCTGTGATGCAGTATAGTGGACACTACTGGCAGCGGAATACATGTTGAGGATATACTGAGCATGATTGCAAATGGGATAGGGTGTGGGGTTACATGTGATTGGCTGTTGCATGTGGGATGTGGGCTTCAGAGTTACATCTGCTTGGCCAAGGCTGTGCTAATGTACATTTACGTATAGCTGCGGAGCTGCGGACTTTGACACAGACGGTATACATGTAGCCTACCAGACCGCTTGGCATCATGGGCACAGTCCATCTCAGTTCCATGTGACAGGTTTGCTGCGGTTGTTCCTCATGCACGCGTGCATGTGTGATGACATCAGGGCATGTGCTTGCGTGCATGCAGCGGCGTGCCACTTGTTGTTGCACTGTGGTGGTTACTGGACATGTCACAGTCACTGGGGTCGTGTTGTTGTTGTATGCACTTGTCGTCCATGCAAAGGTCCTGGTATGGGATTCCCGGGGCGGGGGTGGGAGGGGTGCAGCACCCACAGACTCCAGGCGACCTATTCATGTCCACTGAGCGGTGTGTGTGTCCATGGGCGCTGGATCCATGTCGTGTCCTGGTTGTTCGTGCAGTTCCGTCCATGTGGGTGCGATACACAGACCCCATGCCACTGCCTCCCACGATGCATGCGGTGTTCCTGGATGTGATGGGGAACAGTGTGCATGTCCCGGTCATATCTGATGTCATGGCGATGTCGTTGATGGTGTGGTTACAGTTGCCGGTCGTTTGGTATGGCTGTTGTGGTGGTGACTGGCCAGTCTGTGCGGAAGCTAAGCATGGGTGCGGGGTTGGACATCATAGGTCAATCGGGGAACCTGCGTTGTGGTCCGACGAATTTACAGGTTGTCAGGTATGCGATGCCGTCCAGCAGGGCTTCCATGTCATTGGTGGTGTACATGTTTGCCAGCCAATGTAGCGGATGGTGGCTGTCAAGGTGTTGTTCGTAAGTTGTCCCTTGGAGGACCATGATGGGGCATGCTGGGTGACATTCGATGTAGCTGTTCTCGATGATCCGTCGTGTGGAGGCACAGTGGTCCCATTTCAGTGCGGGTGCGATGTTGGCCACATACGCCATGCCCCCATAGGCAGAGCAGGCCTTGTCGTGTGCGTCCAGAGGGAGGAGTAGTGGTAGCAGGTCCGCCTTTAGACATGCCGGTTTGGAGAGGCATATCTCCACGGGATGCTGGTAGGGACACCTCCGACAGTAGAAGACGGGCATGACGCAGCTGAACAATGTGATGCGGTAAGTCAGTCGGTAACTTACGTTCAGCAGGGACAGGAGATCGCATCCCAATATATGTAACAGGTTGGTTTTGTACAGCTTGAGCTGTCCGGCGTAGTTGGGTAGGTGTGTTGCGGTTGCCATTTCGCAGCGGTGCGTTGTGGTGGCGTGCTCCGGATGTGTGTGCAGTCTGCAATGTGCACGCTCCGAGGTTGCTGTGAGCTCTGTGTAGTCGTAGGGAGACAGGACTTGTGTTCTGTTGGCTTGTTTGGAGGACACGGGCCCTCATCCCACATGCTTCTCAGACAGTTCAAGGTCAGTGATGTGTGACTCCTTCCAATTAACTTGCATGTGGCCGACATGGGGGAGTGTTTTCTTCTTTCTTCCCCGTCCGTTGTGTGCTTCTGTGATATGCGCTATCTGCCCTGTGGTCGGTCTCTCGGCATGCCTGTGTTGGTCTATTCTTGGACAATGGCTGTATTCACCGGCTTCTGTCGTAGGGCTGTGGTTTCGGAGTTGGAATGGAAGGTCATTCAGTGCTGTCTGCTCTCCCTTGTGTGGGCGGCAGGCTGCCTTCCGCTCTGCGTTGGGCCTTGTGTGTGAATGTTATTCTTGGGCCACCTGTTGTCGGTCCCCGGGCTCTTTGGTGTTCCGTTTTATGTGTCTTGTTCATATGTGCAGGGTGGTATGGGTGTTTCAGTGTGGTACTGGCGTTCCTCTTCCCGAAGGGGCCCTGCTTCTCCTAGTTGGTGTTGCCGCCGCTGTGTGCTACGCCATGTTTGTTACACTGGGGTGTGTCCTGCTGCTGCGTGACTTCACTGACATGTGTGCGTCGGTTGTGTGGCGTTGGGTGTTGTCCGTGAATTGGGCGTTGGGGACATGTCTGTGGCAGGCCTGTCACGTGTCATGTGCGTTCGGGGTGGGGCTGATGTGTGTGCTGCTTGGTTGTGTCCCTGTGTCTGTGTGCGACGCATGCATGGCGCTGCGGTTGGCCTCTGCGTTGTGCGCATGTGTGGCGGCGTTATCGCCGCTTTGGGGCCGTGACGGGGTCGTTGGTTCCTAGTCCCAGGTGGTGTGTACACATGTGTTACGCGATGTTACGATTTGGCCTGTGTGTCATATGTGGATGCAATGGTGGATGTGTAGTGTACACGCGCTGGTGGGGGTTGTCCGCTTTTTCCGCCCTTGCACTGTGTGCGCTGTTTGCGTGCACTTGCTGTGTGTGTGCCTACCTGCGTCTCCGCGGCACGTTGCGTCCTTGGTGGTGCATCAGCAGGAGCATGGGGAGGGCCTGCAGTGCTGGATTCATGCTTGGGGGAGCCGCTTCTTCGTTGTCCGTGCTCGGCGTCCGTGTTACCGCTTCGGTTTGTCGTACGGTATCTCTTGGCCGTGGGAGCCGTTTGTTTGCGGCATCGTAATTTGTGCGCCGGGCGGGAGTGTTTTCGCCGGACGGTGTGTGTCAGTTAGCTGCGCCGCTACGTGTACGGGCGCACTTTGATGGCGGACGGTGTTGCTGGCTTGCCGGCGGTGTTTGGCCTACTTTTCGCATCGTAATTGGGCGGGCGTGTGGACTGCTGCGTGCCGGCGGTAACTGGTGGTTTTTGCATCCGCCAGCACGGCGGTTGTGCTTCCGCCCGCCATCGTAATGGGCCCCATAGAGACTTCTTAAGTGATTGTACTCTCTATTTTATACAACTTCCATCAGCATTAACCTTTTTGTCATCAAATTCAATCAAATAAAAACCGACCAATGTTCTTATTCGAGACAATGCAACATATGCCATTCTTTCTTTAAACACAAAGCTCTGTCTGTACTTAATCCTTGAGATTTGTGAATAGTTATAGCGTATGCTAGACACACTGGGAACTGCTTTCGTCAAACATACAAGTCCTTTACAAGCAAAAACATACAACACAATGCCCAATCTGCTTCACTCCATTAATCTGATCAAATTTTACAACTAAAGTTCTATCTGATCCCTGTCTGGAAAATTAATGAAATCAACAACTTTACCCATAACACCATTTACTAATCCTTCCTCTACATTCAAGTTATGCCGCAAAATAACTTGACAGTCTTTAAACACACGTAAACACTTTTCTAATCCTGCAGTCTTTCATACAGACTTTTCAGAAGAATTCCATTTTTGTAGTTTTTCACTTGGTAGCATTGTTACTCCCTGGTGTTCCATTTTATCAATAGCTGTCAATTCCAAAATGTTTTGCTTTTCGAGTTTGAGTATTTCTTCATTAAAGTTGGAATACTCTTGCAGTGTAGGCATTAAACAAACTATTGATCTGTGTTCTGCAATCATATTATACATTAGTTGTGCTGGTGTCTTTTTAGATGTAAACAGTTTCTTTATTAGTCGACTTTCCAAAGCTTGTTTACTATTTTTCTTCGCAAAACTCCTATTCCTATAATTTTAAGGATATTTCCATATTCTTTATCAGCTGCTTGTAGCATATTTCTTACTAGTTCCTTGTATTCAAAGTTTAGCCAATTATTTACATTGCCACTGCCACTGCCTCCCAAAGAATTCCTTGTGTCATTGTGGAGTAGTGTTTTAACAACAGGTTGCGCTTTAACATGTATCAGTTCCAGTAGGTCTCCAAAGACAAGTAAATGCTTTCCTCCAAACAATACATCGTACACTGTTTTTAAAATCTGTTGCATTATCAAGTGTACAAAGGCAATCATTAAGTTTGAGACCCTGCTCACCTCATCGATTATTAAACGCTTCAGTTTTTTCAGGACTCATGAGACTTTGTGACAAGCTTCACCAGATAACTTCTGGTATTCTAGTTTATTATCGTGATCTACAGGTAGCATAAGTAGTCAATATAAAGTAATCCCTTTGATATTGTGTGCAGCTGATCCAGTAGGTGCAGTTACTGCACATGATATATTTGATTCTGTAGTCCTGTGTAGATAACTGGTGGGAACTTTAAGGAAACTTTTTCCTGTTCCAACTTGACCACTGATATATAATAGAATATGCTTAAATGATGAGCATTGGCATTCTTTTTTTGTGCAGGAAATAATTTTGTATTTTCTTTTTTACTTCTTCAAAAATTTCTTTATGTTCACTGTTTAGTTGTCTTTCTAAATGTTAAAAATCAATAGTCTCCTGTCTTCTTAGTTCCATTGCCGTTTCTACTTCATTCATTGCTGTTGCTGATTCATTCTAAATAATTGGTTGTCCAAGTGGATCTTGACTCAATGGGCCTGATCTTTGACTACTTTGTGAACTTTCTCTGCTATTGCTGCAACAATAGTTTCTTCTTGTTCAATCTCATCATTTAAAATTTGCACATACAAAGGAAAGACTGAACACTGAATACTTTCTTTCACAGCATTAAAGGAATCTTCGTAGGAATCAAAATCTCAGAGCAACTCTGTTTAATCATGACAAGGTTTGAACAGTTGTAAAAGGGCCAAATAGAAATATTCTTTCTTTTCTGGAGTTTGAGGACTGAGGGGCTCATTATGATGGCGGGAGCAGATCAGGCCGCCTGCCATCATAACAGTGATGGGACCGCCCGCCAGACGTGCGGCGGTCCCACCAGCCCAATTAGGATGCGCCGCCACACTGGCGGGTGCATCCTGGGCTTTTCACATTGCGGACAATGCTGCTGGCTGCAGCACCGTCCGCAATGTGAAAATGCCACGTTGTGCATTTCCATGCACAACGTGGCAGGCACCACGCGGTGCCTGCCACCTTGTGCATGGAAATGTAGGGGGGGCACCATGGGTACCCCCCCGTGCACTCCCCCACAGAGGGGGCCCGCAACAGGCCCCCAAAGCCAGTCTCCACCTGTCTTTTTGCGGCAGGATTTCCGCCGCAAAAAGACAGGCGGAAGGGCTCATCATGATCACTACGGCGGTGCCTGCACAGCACTGCCACAATGATGCCCTGGTTTTGGGTCCTGCAAGGCGGGCGGAAAAGGACCGCCTTGCGGGACCATGGTGGACGGACTATCCGTCCGCCGCGGAACCAATGTGTTTCCCACCGCCATCCTAATTTGGCGGTGGGTGAATCACTTCATGATGGCGGGAAGATCGCCACCGCCGGCCCGGCGGTGGTGATCTTCCCGCCATCATAATGAGCCCCTGAGTTTTCAATGATTGATTAGATTTCCTTTTGCATGTTTGGCCAAACATCCATCACGTCCAACTACAGCGTATTTTTCTTGTTCTATATTTTCTGTTACATTTTCTTTAAACTTGTAATATTGAAGTACTTCATATAGGCACAGATGTTCCAAATGTGGACTTCTTTTAGGATAGTGTGCCTCCAAACACATATTTGTTTTGACAATATCAGTACTTTGTTGTTGAAACTCTGGTAAGTATTGGATTCCTGGTAAAAACTTAAATTCTCTGTTTCGTGTTTTTGCAGGTCCTAGGCTTACCCAAATGATTCCTCTTGACTTTGAAAATAAGCTGTCTGAACTTAACAGATCCGAGCACTCATAGGATCCTATCTCTCTATGAGAAAGCATCTTCAGACTAAAGCTGTACAATTTCTTGCTCAGACTCTTTTCTGCAGAAATCTCGTCTCACATCTCTTTCATCTCTGATTTCACTGAATTTGTAATATATGATGTTACATACTGAGCAACAACAATTGAGTTGTCAGCAACAAACTGTATATCCCCCTTTCCATTCCACAATTTTAATATGACTGGATTATAATCATTGATATACTTTAAGGCTCCGTTTTTTAAAAATGTATACGTGTTTTTTGGTGATTTGCGAGTGACCGTATGTCTTACTGCTGATAGAAAGTTGTTTACTTTTCCTTGTGAAATCACAGGCCATGGAAATCCAAAACGACATTTTGTATAAAATTTACCTTTAGCTTTGTATTTACGGGGCAGTATTTCCCACATCTGTGGCTTTGAAATTGTAAAACTTGTTGTTTCAAGAAGTTTTCTCCACCATGTGTTGGGATGGCACATGTTATACAAGGTTCTATAAAACTCAGTACAGCCTTATCATGATCTGTCCCAATTAATCCTTTATCCATAAGTGCATGTATATATGAGGTGCACCTCTGGCTTGGTACTTCTTTCTCCAAAAGAAATCACCTACTTCTCCTAGTGGTGGATTTGTTTTGTTACGGATGAAAGACATCATAGCTTCAAACCTGTGGTTGAAATATCTGCAAAATGTGCAGGATCCAAAGAACAAGGTTCACCTGGTGTCTTTAATTCAATATTCTTGATGTTTGAATGTGCTTATAGATAGAGATAGATAAACAACAGGAGAGAGAGGGAAAGCAACTGGAGCCACTCTTAGTCCCCCTGAACAATAATGTATAAACAACAAAAGAGTGTATCCAACTGAGGAAGAGCTAGCACGAGAAAATCACTGTGATTTAAAAGAACCCTCACTCACCAACCTAGTTGGTGACATGCTTCATCATTGGGTTCCCACCAGAGAGGCCGAGTGCCTCTCTGGTGTGCTACGACGCCTGATTACAGTGGAGCAGGTTTGTTGTGTGACGTGAGTGCAAGTCGTGAGTGTGAAAAGTGATTTTAAAAAATGCCTCAGTTTTATCCCAGAACAATTTTAATGGTGGAAAACTGGGCACTGTTGAAAACAGATGCGTCGGATGTTTCAATATCTGGTTTTAGTTGACCAGATACATCCTAAAGTGAAAAGAAACGATTGGTCAACATGTTTCTGCTTCTAGTTATATTAAGTGAAGCATTCGTCAGGACCTACACACCACGGCGGTATGCGCACGCTAAGGCGCACCCTAACCTGTGGTGGAATAAACAGCGTAAACTCACGGTTAATGTGCAGCCTTCAGGATTTCTGAAAGCCGTTGATATCTGTTGAGACAAAGAGACATACAGACAAAACAAATCACAAGGCACATAATACATAGAAATACGCGAACTTGGAAATGTATGTTGAGTGATCCAACGCATGCCGTCGATTGTGCTCTTCAAGGTGCAGCAATAAGAATTAGTTGCTAGCAGGTTACAGTGAAACAGTAGTGATAGTGACATGTGTTGTTTCAGTACTATCACGTCTTGCTATTCAGGTGTTTCAATGGTGGGCTCATTTAAATATATGGCACCAGACCCTGAAGTCAGAACAGCAGGCATCTATTCTTGCTTGTTTGCACGGGTATTACCGGCAATATACTATTAAAAACATATGAATATAACTAGCCACACAGAACACGAGAAATAATGAAACTCGTGGGTTTGGTGGTAAAGGCAGACTAAAAGCATGATAGGTGAAAAACATAGGTTCAAAATCAAGGATTATAAAGTATAAAAAACTCGTGGGGCTTACGTGAAGTATCGAATGACCTCACTACATGAGTCCTGGTGGGGGACGGGACTTGTAGTCACACTCTGTGGAGGTTCAAAAAGTGTGGCGTTTAGTTAAACACAACATCGTCACGACATTACCTGGGTCCGAGCGTCTGTGCAAAAGGACTTACTTCGTCAAAGTCTGCCGTCCGTAGGACATCTGCCTACTCCCTTCCGAGGACCCAGAAGATGCCAAAGGGTCCGTATCGGAAGTATTTAAAGGAAGTGCCCAATCGGGGGACCGGTTGCTTGCGTGTTTGCGTAAAACAATGACGCTGAAATCACATGCGGTGCGTGCGGTGCGTCCGGAAACACTGTGAACAACTGCAACGCTTGATTATTAACTACGTGTTGGGCAGTCAGTCAAGGAAGTGTCACATGACGCCACAACACTTAAATCACGCGATTACGCACAGCGTGTCTACCGAGGTGGATGATTGAAACGCTCACTTTCAGATCGCGTATTCGAAAGGGCAAAAACAAAATAAAACTTTATTGGGACAGTGGCGCGGATTCAAGTCACTGTAAATTTGCCTTATACAGTTTACTTTAAGGTTATCTTATGGCGAGTAGCCCGAGTTTGTCTTAAGGTAACCCCTACGGTGAGTGAGGGTTCTTTTAAATCACAGTGATTTTCTCTTGCTAGCTCTTCCTCAGTTGGATACACGTTTGAATTTGCTTCCCACAGGAAAGCAAGCAGATCATCCCATGCATACTCAGCACAACTGAGTGTCAGAAACGAGGTAGGTGCTCCTAGGTTCCTTAACATGCGTTTGAGATCTCCATGTCGACGATATCAATACACATTAGTGCCACGTTGGCACGCCATCATATTAATCAAAATATATTCTAAGTATTCATCTCTTTCATGAACTTTGTCCATGAATTCTCTCGCAGAGAGATTTTGTTGGTGTACTCCTGTCTTCAATATATGATTAACAACATATGAAAGACCAGATAAATCACTTTCAAATAAAAGATGAAATATGTGGGTAATAGATTGCAGAAATCTTGGGTCTTCTGAGTATAATCTTGTTGCCCGGTATTCAGGTGCAGGTATCTATACAGGCCGGACATCAACGAGTCCACCTTCTCCAATGGGGATTAGTACTGGGAAAAACCAAGCTTCCAAACTTTTCTCCCACACACTCTTGGGTGTTCCTGTTGCTTGCGTCATTTGAAATAATTCAGTGGCATCACAGATCATATATTTTGATTGTAGAGGATGGATGCTGTAATGTTCAGAAATCTCTTCTGATTTAGATCTATCTACTTTTTAAAACTGTCCACTTGTAGAAAATGTTTCCTCCTGTATATATGTCACATCTTTAACAACATCAACATTCTTATAAAAATCATTATTTTATACCAGGTATAATTTGGCATTTTTAACTTTACTAATATCTACTAACTCTGCCAGATGTTTTTATTCTTTGTAGGCACGCCATTTACTAAAATGAGAAGTGGCTCATTATCCTCTCTATCTCCACCAATAGTTGAAATATTCTGTTTAAAATGTAAAGGTAAGTACACAACTCTAACTTTTAGGCCTTTTTGTATATCAGTGGGTGGCAACTTTCCGGTTTTAGGCTCCATACGAAATATGGCCTAAAATGGGTGTACAGTTTGGATTAGAATAGACTCATAAACATACAAATCTGATAGTTCTTTAGAATAGGTACTAACGCTAAGGGGCCGATTCCGATCTCGGTCGGAGGCGCACCCAATACCATTCGGTCGGGAAAAAAGCCATGCGAAAGCCTGTTTCCCGACCGATCCGTACAGCACACCGAACGAGCAAGTACGATGCGCACAACAGCAAAAAATCCGGCCGAGCCGTACTCACCCAAACCAGGTCCTGTTCTCCGACCGAGGCGAATCCGGAAACGCCGAATCGAGTCGCACGGAAGGAAAAATGCAGCCCCGTCCGGCCGGACAAGTACGATGCGCTTTCCGTACGCGCCGAACCCGTCGCTACGCACGGCACGTCAAAGCATCCGGGAGAGGCGCACATAAGCTCCGATTCGCGCCACAACACGATCCACGGCTATGAGACGAACACGGCAGCGACGAGGATGACGCGAAGCGACGAGGACGAGGCGAAGCGACGAGGACGACGCGAAGCAACGAGAAGGACGAACGACACGAACCAACCATGAATCACTTCGTCCCGATCATACCAATATTCTACATTTACTACCGGAACAGGCACGGACGCGTACGGCGCAGAAGGTAAGCCAGACACCAACCACAAAACACATACAACACGTACACGACACATCACACACACACAGAGGGATGCAGAATATACTTACACCAGCAACAGCAGCACCATAGGGGCGGGATGCCCATCACCAATGCCACATATGCACACAGGGGCCTGAATGCGCACCACCACCCCTACCCAGGGGTGGCATGATGCCTACCACCACTACCACCCTCACCCAGAGGTGGCATGATGCCTACCACCACAACCACCCTCACCCAGGGGGGGCAGGATGCCTACCACTACTACCACCATCACCAAGGGGGGGCAGGATGCCTACCACTACTACCACCCTTACCCAGGGGGGGCAGGATGCCTACCACTACTACCACCCTTACCCAGGGGGGGCAGGATGCCTACCACTACTACCACCCTCACCCAGGGGGGGCAGGATGCCTACCACTACTACCACCCTCACCCAGGGGGGCATGATGCCTACCACTACTACCACCTCACCCAGGGGGGCAGGATGCCTACCACTACTACCACCCTCACCAGGGGGGCAGGATGCCTACCACTACTACCACCCTTACCCAGGGGGGCAGGATGCCTACCACTACTACCACCCTTAGCCAGGGGGGCAGGATGCCCACCACTACTACCACCCTCACCCAGGGGGGGCTGGATGCCTACCACCACCCTTAGCCAGGGGGGGCAGGATGCCTACCACTACTACCACCCTCACCCAGGGGGGGCTGGATGCCTACCACCACCCTTAGCCAGGGGGGGCAGGATGCCTACCACTACTACCACCCTCACCCAGGGGGGGCAGGATGCCTACCACCACCCTTAGCCAGGGGGGGCAGGATGCCTACCACTACTACCACCCTTACACAGGGGGGGCAGGATGCCTACCACTACTACCACCCTCACCCAGGGGGGGCAGGATGCCTACCACTACTACCACCCTTAGCCAGGGGGGCAGGATGCCCACCACTACTACCACCCTCACCCAGGGGGGGCAGGATGCCCACCACTACTACCACCCTCACCCAGGGGGGGCAGGATGCCTACCACCACTACCACCCTCACCCAGAGGTGGCATGATGCCTACCACCACAACCACCCTCACCCAGGGGGGGCAGGATGCCTACCACTACTACCACCATCACCCAGGGGGGGCAGGATGCCTACCACTACTACCACCCTTAGCCAGGGGGGCAGGATGCCTACCACTACTACCACCCTCACCCAGGGGGGGCAGGATGCCTACCACTACTACCACCCTCACCCAGGGGGGGCAGGATGCCTACCACTACTACCACCCTCACCCAGGGGGGGCAGGATGCCTACCACTACTACCACCCTTAGCCAGGGGGGGCAGGATGCCTACCACTACTACCACCCTTAGCCAGGGGGGGCAGGATGCCTACCACTACTACCACCCTTACCCAGGGGGGGCAGGATGCCTACCACTACTACCACCCTTAGCCAGGGGGGGCAGGATGCCTACCACTACTACCACCCTCACCCAGGGGGGGCTGGATGCCTACCACCACCCTTAGCCAGGGGGGGCAGGATGCCTACCACTACTACCACCCTCACCCAGGGGGGGCTGGATGCCTACCACCACCCTTAGCCAGGGGGGGCAGGATGCCTACCACTACTACCACCCTCACCCAGGGGGGGCAGGATGCCTACCACCACCCTTAGCCAGGGGGGGCAGGATGCCTACCACTACTACCCTCCTTACACAGGGGGGGCAGGATGCCTACCACTACTACCACCCTCACCCAGGGGGGCAGGATGCCTACCACTACTACCACCCTTAGCCAGGGGGCAGGATGCCCACCACTACTACCACCCTCACCCAGGGGGGCAGGATGCCTACCACTACTACCACCCTCACCCAGGGGGGCATGATGCCTACCACTACTACCACCCTTAGCCAGGGGGGCAGGATGCCTACCACTACTACCACCCTTAGCCAGGGGGCAGGATGCCTACCACTACTACCACCCTTACCCAGGGGGGCAGGATGCCTACCACTACTACCACCCTTAGCCAGGGGGCAGGATGCCTCACCACTACTACCACCCTCACCCAGGGGGGGGCTGGATGCCTACCACTACTACCACCCTCACCCAGGGGGGGCAGGATGCCTACCACTACTACCACCCTTAGCCAGGGGGGCAGGATGCCTACCACTACTACCACCCTTACCCAGGGGGGGCAGGATGCCTACCACTACTACCACCCTTAGCCAGGGGGGCAGGATGCCTACCACTACTACCACCCTCACCCAGGGGGGGCTGGATGCCTACCACCACCCTTAGCCAGGGGGGGGCAGGATGCCTATCACTACTACCACCCTCACCCAGGGGGGCTGGATGCCTACCACCACCCTTAGCCAGGGGGGGCAGGATGCCTACCACTACTACCACCCTCACCCAGGGGGTGCAGGATGCCTACCACCACCCTTAGCCAGGGGGGGCAGGATGCCTACCACTACTACCACCCTTACACAGGGGGGGCAGGATGCCTACCACTACTACCACCCTCACCCAGGGGGGGCAGGATGCCTACCACTACTACCACCCTTAGCCAGGGGGGCAGGATGCCCACCACTACTACCACCTCTACCCATGGGGGGCTGGATGCCTACCACCAACACCACCCCCACTCATAGGATGGACAATGCATGACACAACCAGCACACCACAACCTAGGGAATGCAAGAAGGAGACATCCCCCCAACACCATGACAAGCGTGTGTAGACTGTGTCAAATGCCTACAACACCGAACATGACTTTGAACATACAATGTGACCCCCTAGCACATGTGCCACACATATATGTGTGTGGCACCCACAATGCAAGCAGGCCATGACCATTGTGGCAATGGGGTCCAAACCCCCATCATCACAGTGACCAAAATGTAAGTGTGGGGTCCATAGCTGAAGCACATTTTGAACATTGTGGCAATGGGGTCCAAACCCCCATCATCACAGTGACCAAAATGTAAGTGTGGGGTCCATAGCTGAAGCACATTTTGAACATTGTGGCAATGGGGACCAAACCCCCATCATCACAGTGACCAAAATGTAAGTGTGGGGTCCATAGCTGAAGCACATTTTGAACATTGTGGCAATGGGGACCAAACCCCCATCATCACAGTGACCAAAATGTAAGTGTGGGGTCCATAGCTGAAGCACATTTTGAACATTGTGGCAATGGGGTCCAAACCCCCATCATCACAGTGACCAAAATGTAAGTGTGGGGTCCATAGCTGAAGCACATTTTGAACATTGTGGCAATGGGGACCAAACCCCCATCATCACAGTGACCAAAATGTAAGTGTGGGGTCCATAGCTGAAGCACATTTTGAACATTGTGGCAATGGGGACCAAACCCCCATCATCACAGTGACCAAAATGTAAGTGTGGGGTCCATAGCTGAAGCACATTTTGAACATTGTGGCAATGGGGTCCAAACCCCCATCATCACAGTGACCAAAATGTAAGTGTGGGGTCCATAGCTGAAGCACATTTTGAACATTGTGGCAATGGGGACCAAACCCCCATCATCACAGTGACCAAAATGTAAATGTGGGGTCCATAGCTGAAGCACATTTTGAACATTGTGGCAATGGGGACCAAACCCCCATCATCACAGTGACCAAAATGTAAGTGTGGGGTCCATAGCTGAAGCACATTTTGAACATTGTGGCAATGGGGTCCAAACCCCCATCATCACAGTGACCAAAATGTAAGTGTGGGGTCCATAGCTGAAGCACATTTTGAACATTGTGGCAATGGGGTCCAAACCCCCATCATCACAGTGACCAAAAGGCAAGTGTTGACAAAGTAAGAGGTGCAACTGCCAAACTGCATGGATGATTCCTGGTCACAGAACAACAAACACATCAGTGGCAAAGTAGTGTATGTGTCCCATTGCAACATAAATTGGGGGAGCCAAATCCTGCAGTGCAAATAAGACATAACTTTGGCCATGTGCAGACAAACAACACCTATGGGGGCTGACACCGTCAACAATCATCAATGACACAATGACAGAAGTGACCATCCGAATGCAGACCCACATATTTGCACCAATGGGCACACACATGCAGATACCCTGTGGAGACTGCAGATGTGAGGCGAACAGATACCATACCATGGCAGCAATGGGACACACAATCAACAATTAGCAACAAATGAGGGCTCCCGTCCCATCAGCCTGGTCATGGAAGTGCCAACGGAATCATCAGCACAGATCCAACACACTTGTATAGCAATGTTGCACTGACAACACAGATGAGTCCTTCCCCATTGATGCCCAAACCTGCATGTTCACTGGAGATGGCCACACGGTCAGGGAAGTAGAATAATAGAACAATGGCAGGCACAACAGATGTGCAGGGGTGGAAGCCACAGATGTGAAGTTGCCAATCTAAGTAGGAAATCTCATTGCCAAATACTGAACACATGACACCCTCAGATGCTGCTATGGATGACATGGATACACCACAGGATAGGACACATAACCCCTGGACCACATGGGTTCCTGCACAGTAACACTTCATTATCATGAGACCAAATATCACCATCACTGCAGCAAGGGCATTCTTAGCATCATCAACATCATGTACATCAGAAGCAAAAGCACTAGAGAACAGAAAGTTGCTTTATTCAGCATATGTGGCATTAAAAGTAGAAGTCCGGTAGAACATAAACAAAGGCCAATGGCCAGTCCATCAACAAAGTCACAAGTGGGTGACAGTGGCAGATGCCACCCTACACATGCCTGCACAAAACCAGGGACAATCCACTAGGAGGGGCAACCGGGGGGTAGGCCAGGCACTGCAGGGACAGGATCAGGGCTCACCAGGAGGAAGCAGGGAAGGGGTGGTGGGTGCTGGAGAGCCACTGACAACTGCAGTGGAGGTGTCTGACATGGTGTGTGCCGGCACAACTGGGGGCATGGCTCAGATGTTGTGGGTGCCGGCACGACTGCAGTGGACCCTGCAGATGGAGTGGACAGGTCCGCCACTGCAGTGCCCAAGTCAGACAGGGTGGTAGTGGACTCCACTGCAGTGCCTACCACCAGGGGAGGAGAATGGGGAACAGGCAAGGTGGGCTGGACAGAGGGGGAGGACACCCTCACCACATCAGTGGCACAGACAAGCGCAGCGGGGGGTGTGGTGCCGGGAGAGCAAGTGGCAGGGGGAGAAGGCCGGAGCCTCTTGGGGATGGTATATCTGTGGGTGGGGGAACCTGGGGCAGGGTGTGGCGGGGGCACCTGTGGAGTGGGGGCCTGAGGGATGGAGGAAGGTGACCTGGTGCTTGAGCTGCAGGGCAGCAGCGGGGTCTTGCTCTTACCACTCCGGGGGACTTGCGGGTGGGGGCCTCAGTCTGTCTGCGCCTGGGGGAGGGTGTCCGGGGGCGAGGGGCACTCTGCTCCGTGTGGGGGGCTTCCTCTTCCCCCTGGATGCTGGGGCAGCTGGATCGGAGGGGAAGAGGCCGAGGTCACTGAGGAAGAGGCGCTGGGTCTTTGGGGTTGCAGGTGAGGCAAGGGAGGGTGCTTTGGAGGGAGAGGCAACTGAGGACTGCGCAGTGCCCGTGGATGCGTGTGTGTGTACCAGGGCCCCATCCCCTGTGAGTCTGGTGTCAGTCCCCTGACTGTGCGTGCGTGTGCGTTTAGTTTGTGGCGTGTGTGTCTGTGTGCTGGATGTGTGTGTGCTGGTGTGTGCCTGTGCCGGTGTGTGTGTGCTTGGGACGGGCAAGGTGCTGGGGAGTGTGGATGGAGCAGAGGCAGGAGGGGTGAGGGACTGTCTGAGGAGGGACACTGCTGCCGTCAGGGAGGAGTCCATGGACCTGTTGCCCCTCTGTAGGTCAGACATGCCCGATGAGATGCCCTCCATGAACGACACCAGCTGAGTCAACAGTGCGGTGTGCGCATGGAGGACACTCAGCATGGCTGTCTGCCCTACATGGAGCTGGCGAAGGAGGTACACAGACTCCTCACTCAGGGCAGCAGGGGACACAGGGGCAGGGGGTGCGGTGCCTGGCCCAAAGGAGACACGCTCCCGAACATGGGAGCCTCCACGGACCTGGGGAATGGGAGCCGATGGGAATGGGAGCCGATGGGAGGGCGGTGGTGGTGTTGGTGGTGGCGGGGACAGCAACACTAGCTGGGGTGTGGTGGCTGCTGACACCCGCCTCCACAAGGGAGTCATCCTCCGAGTTGCTCTGGTCCTCAGCTGAGGTGGATGGTGCTGAGGACTCCTCGGTGTGGCTCCCCTCACCCTCCGTGCCACTGGGTCCCTCCGACCACTCCTCGGCTGCTGACCCAGTCTGGCTCTCTGGCTCCTCCTGGTCCGTGGAGCTGTCCCCTTCCGTGGCCGTGGATGTATCTGCAAACAATGGGGAAACAGACAGACATCAGTCACCTGCACCAAACGCACACACCACTGTGAGCACAGCACATCACAGAGCAAGCCCTGGCATCATTAGTTGTACATTGCTAAAAGTGCCCTAACTGAACAGGAGAAGCCAATTGTCAGTCTGATGCCAAGCATGGCACTCACATCCCACATGGCCTTGCACCCATCTGTCTGGTGTCTGTTGGATTGCAACACCCCAGTGTGGACACATGCACCAAGTACACAGTAGTTGGACAGTGCAGAGGACACGGTGGGGACACATCATAGCTCTTGCCACTGAGTCAGTACAGGTTTCCGGATGAAAGGGATGCCCAGAGTCAAATAGGAAATGCATGTGATGCATACCAGCAACAGACACCATGATGCACCCATGTCCTGATAGCCAGCGCCACTATGGTGTGCATGTAGCACATGTCACTCCCCTGCAGGACCACAAATAAGTTGACACATGCCATGGCAGAGGCATGACTGTTAAGTCATACATCACTGTCTCAGTGATGTATGACTTGGCAGCCAGACAACAACACTATGCACTGTGTCCCAATAGTAGGTCATGGGGAATGCAAGTCCTGGAGCTGCACAAGTGCACATGTACATCCCCCACACAACACATCATCTCAACCCTCATCTGTCCAGGTCACACCTATTGGACATATGGGAGACCTGTGACACTACCCTCTGAACCTGAGCCCCTCACAATTTGCTGTGAATGGGGAACAGCTGCCTGAACATCACATTCGCATACCCCAGTCTGCACGGGCAGCTGATCAAACACCTATGTGACACACAAGTATCATCTCCTATGGTCACATCTCCAGGGGCATGCTGAGCCCCTACCAAGAAACACCACAGCAGTCCTGGCAACTAATCCACAGCACACTGACACAGAGGCAGACACCGGAGGGGTCAAATCACTGTGCACAATGTGTCAGCTGATACACGGGAGTGGGAGTACAGAGTGCATTGCATGGCCTGGAGTAGGCATGACTGTCCTGCTCCACATGAATGAGGGATGTGCCCTGGACAGTGGATAGCTGGCTATGTATGTGTGACACACGTAATCTGCACACTCCTGGGGCCCAAACATTGTTCCCACCCGCTGCATGGGCGTGTGCCACATACCCCAGGCACATGTGGTGGCTCAGCTCAGCAAGTGGACCGCATATCAAAGCAACACGCAGATCACATGTCCAAAACCAGGCGTTGTGTGAACAATGGACCCACCCATGATGCCCACAACAGAGTCAGGGAAACAGATGCTGTCCCCCACCTTTAGTGAAGCAAACTGCAAGGACACAGTCCCAAGTGACACAATTCCCTGACTGTAAGGGCCACACCTGGGTATCAGATGAGCAGTGGGCAGTGCACAATAGAGGGACATGGCTCCTGGACAACATGACTGCTGCACTGTGGCAGTTGAACCAGGCCAGAGGAGGGCACAAAGCATGTAATACAGAGTTCACAGTGCAGTCTTTGACTCACCCCCTCCTTGCTGCTGTCTGGCCTTCAGCTGCCCATCCAGGTCTGGAAAGACCACCGCCAGGATCTGGAGCATGTGGGGGGTCAGGGTCCGTGTTCCGCCCCTCCTGCGAGGAGGCGACAGCTTCAGCTGGACCCGTGCAATCCTCCGGGTCCAGCCCCGAAGGTCCTGCCACCTCTTCTGGCAGTTGCGGATCCGGCGCTTGTAGACCCCCACGGACCGGACAGCCCGGACGATGTCCTTCCAGAGTTCCTGCTTCCGATGGGCATTAACCTGTCAGGATGACAAAGTGAAAAGGCCATTACCACACATGCAACATATCCGTGCATGACACAGTCGTATATACATGTCTCAATCACAGGGGCACATGATGTACACAGGCAGTGCAAAGCTGACCATGGACAGTTTGCCAGACGTCACTACATGGTATCATTGCATGGGAAGTAAAACCATGTTCAAATGCACTGTCACTGCACCATACCTGTCCAGTGCAAGTCACTACACACTATGGGGGTGACAACTACTCAGTGAGCCTGCTAGCCAGTGGCGTGCAGACTCTCAGCCTTGCTAGTCAGACAAAATGCACATTCAGAAAGGCAGTGCACAGAACACTCACCTGCTCCCCTGGTGTCCCATACAGCTTGCTGTACTGTGGAAGTAGGCTGTCCAGCAGGGCCTGGTTCTCTTCAAGGCTGAAGGCTGGGGCTCTCTCCACAGTACGTGCCATTGCAGGGTCCAGAGGGGCAGAGACAGCAGCAGTGCAGTGGCAGATGTCATCTTGGAGCATGTAGTGCAGGCAAGTGGGCTCTCAGGGGAACAGCCAGCAATATATATGTGCTGGAGAGGCAGATACTGTCCCTTGTGTCCAAAGTGATAGGTCCAAGTCGTTTGCATCTTCTGAATCTGGCCAATCCATGGAATAGCAGCACCAAAACACGCCCACAGCATCCTTCAAATCTTCAACTTCATGACATACATGATTTTGCAACATTGTTGTGGGTGACCAACTGATTTTCCAGCAACCGACTCGTTCGAAATTCGAAAACGCGTCCGTTGCCAGGCAAGCCCATTGTCAATGGGTGCGCACCGATCGGTCCATTGCGGTACAACGCGCACAGGGGTACAACGCGTACCCGACACATTGAAAGCAATGGGCCGGCCGGAGGCACCGATCGGTCCATTGCAGTTCAACGCGCACAGGGGTACAACGCGTACCCGCACACATTGAAAGCAATGGGCCGGCCGGAGGCACCGATCGGTCCATTGCTGTTCAACGCGCACAGGGGTACAACGCGTACCCGCACACTTTGAAAGCAATGGGCCGGCCGGAGGCACCGATCGGTCCATTGCAGTTCAACGCGCACAGGGGTACAACGCGTACCCGCACACATTGAAAGCAATGGGTCGGCCGGAGGCACCGATCGGTCCATTGCAGTTCAACGCGCACAGGGGTACAACGCGTACCGCGCACATTGAAAGCAATGGGCCGGCCGGAGGCACCGATCGGTCCATTGCAGTTCAACGCGCACAGGGGTGCAACGCGTACCCGCACACATTGAAAGCAATGGGCCGGCCGGAGGCACCGATCGGTCCATTGCTGTTCAACGCGCACAGGGGTACAACGCGTACCCGCACACATTGAAAGCAATGGGCCGGCCGGAGGCACCGATCGGTCCATTGCAGTTCAACGCGCACAGGGGTACAACGCTGTACCCGACACATTGAAAGCAATGGGCCGGCCGGAGGCACCGATCGGTCCATTGCAGTTCAACGCGCACAGGGGTACAACGCGTACCCGCACACATTGAAAGCAATGGGCCGGCCGGAGGCACCGATCGGTCCATTGCAGTTCAACGCGCACAGGGGTACAACGCGTACCCGCACACATTGAAAGCAATGGGCCGGCCGGAGGCACCGATCGGTCCATTGCTGTTCAACGCATCACTGTACATGTGACTGGCATATGTCAGCATGCCTGTCTCAGATGGACATATGCCAGCCACAGATAGCTCCCAGGGAGTGAGGGGCACACCTACATCACGACAGCCTGTCCAAACCTTATCATAAGGCATGTAAGGCTGCATTTCCTATTGTGTGTATGTTGGTGTACATGTTGTCCTGTGGGTGTCACCTGTGGGCAGCCACCCCCAGGCTGTGCACGTGTTCATGGGGACAGGATCCTGGGTGTTACGTGTACGTGACCACTGTGATGTGCAACTGTTCATATCTGTGCATGTGCCATGGTCACATTTCACAGTGGTGTATGTGTATGTCATGTCACATACCCCGTGAGTCCCATGTGGGACGGTATGTTTGAGCCAGGGTGTCCCAGTGGCACAATAGTGATGGTCCTCCACAGTCTTTGTGCATGTAGTGTTTACAATGTCTCTGATTTCATGTGCACAATGGGAGACAGTCTCCACATCCACGTTGTGTGTGCATGGACTCTGATGTTGTGCGTGTGTGTCACAGACGTCCATGTCTGTCCTGCCATGGCAAGTGGGGCCACTACCTGTGGGGGTCAAGGTTGTTTTGCTGTGGTGTATACATGATACTCCATGTAATGCCAGTGTCCATGTGGCATTACAGGGTCCCTGGGAATGTACCTGTCGTTGAGCTGTGGTGCCAGGGGCACATCTGTCCTCACATGTCACTGTGGGGGGTTATTGTGACACGGCAGCAGGAGATGGGAACTGTGACATGGCCTCATGATATCCAATGGGCCAACCTGGGACAAATTGATGCCACCTGTAGGACCGTGTTGACAGATGTTGGCCATGTATGTACCATACATGTCCTTCCGGTACTGCACACTTCATGTAGTTGTGCCTCATAATGATGTATGTTGGGATCTTGAGTGTGTTCAATGCCGCATATGTGGGGTGACTGACAATCTTGCTTACTTCTCCTCTGCACTGCAGGGCTCCTGCTGTCCATCGGCCATTCCCAGACCTGGCAACGATGGTGGAACGGGACAGCATCCGACGGTACCGCTTCACCAGGCAGCTGATTGAGGATTTGGCAGTGCAGTTGTCCCCACATTTGCAGCCTGGCCGGCCGTATCCTACAGCGCTGACCCCCAAGGTGAAGGTGATGGCAGCCCTACACTTCTTTGCCACTGGTACCTTCCAACATACTGTGGCGACTGCTGGTGGGATGTCACAGACCATGTTCAGCCGTGTGCTCCGCGATGTTTTGGCGGCAATGTTGCTCTTCCTGAACCGGTACATCTATTTCCCTAGACTGCGACGACTCACTGACGTGAAGAGTGACTTTTATGCCCTGGGGAGGATGCCGCATGTCATTGGCTCCATTGATGGGACACATGTGGCTTTGGTACCACCACAGGCCCAGGAGCAGGCCTACAGGAACCGCAAGCACTACCACTCGGTCAATGCACTGGTGGTGTGTCTTGCAGACATGACCATCACACACGTGTGTGCCCGTTTCCCTGGTTGAGCACACGATGCCTTTGTGATGAGGAGTAGTCGCATCCCCAGGATGATGGCACAGATGCAGAACCAGCGTGCCTGGCTTGTCGGTGTGTACTGACTTTGTGCCATTGTGTGTGATCTGATCTGTAGTATTCCGCCCACTTTTCCAAGTCAGCTAATGTGCACTTGTCTGTCCATAGGTGACTCGGGATACCCCAACATGCCGTGGTTGCTGACACCCCTCAGGAACCCTGTGACACCTGCCCAGATGCGCTACAATGAGGCACATGGTCGGACCAGGAGAGTGATTGAGCGGACCTTTGGTCTCCTGAAGAGCCGCTTCCGCTGCCTGGTACAAGACCGGAGGGTCCCTCCCATATGCCCCTGCGAAAGTGTGCAAGATTATCATCGTCTGCTGCATGCTCCACAACCTGGCAGTGCGGAAGGAGTTGCCTCTCATCCAGGATGACAATGACCAACATCCGCCACCTGTGGAGGATCCTGGCCTGGACCACGATGCCAGTGACGATGATGATGATGATGATGGTGATGGTGATGTCCGCACACAGCTCATCACCAACTTCTTTAGCTGAATGTGAGTATCCTGAGGTGTCATGTCAATGATGTGAGTTGGCATGATGTGTGGGTGGTGCTCTGGTGCTGTTGGAGTGTGTCCATGGGCTACTTGACTGGATGTGTGTTGCGATGTGTGGTGACAGGTGGGCTGTACTCCCCAACAGTGTTGACATGCTAACTTGGTTCTGGGTGGGTATCTTGTAACATGTATTGTGCATGAGTTTTGCTGTTCTGTCCTGTACTCCATTGCTTTTGACTGTGTGTCATTTCTGTCCTTCACAGGGTACTTTCAGATTCGTTTGGTCAACTGTGTCCACCGACGACGTGATTGCACATCCAGGCTGGTAGCTGTTGTGTCCCTACAGGTGATGTGCGCCACACCCATGGACTTCCTTCCGTCTACAGTTGTTGACTGTGCGCCCGCTACCAGGTGGGGTTACCTTGCATCTGTAGTGGTTACGGCATGTTGCAACTGTGTAATAAACCTGTGCTTCACTTTGTGATGTGCGTTGTCTGTGGTCACACATTTGACTGCCATTTGCTTACTGCACCTGTGGGCTACTTGACTACAACTGGGAATGGGTGTGGTGTCTGTGCATTGCACCGTCTTCCCTGGCAACATCAGTGTAGGCAATGAGTCAGATGGCCTAGGTGTGTATGTGTCGTGTAGCCCTGGTGGTGTGTCTCCCTCATGTGTGTCACGTTGCCTGTACTCACATGCCTGTGTTGTCCTTGCTGTTGCAGTTCGCATACACAGTGTAATTTTGCAGTTCATCATCCCCATAACAGCACCCACGTTGGAATCACGACAGAGGCAAGTATGGTGTATTAGTGTGTTTATTGTGATACATTTGTGTTAATAGTGCATAGGATGGGTTGTGCTGTATATGAATCTTGCAATCCCAAGTTCCTAGGTGAATTGAAAGTCCGGGTAGACAGGATCCCCAGTATCGGGGCCACAGTTGTCTGACACATTGGTCCAACTTGTACTCCCCATGCAATGTGTGGGTGGGAGTAGTGTTGCCGTCAACAGGGTGAACAGTCTGTGCACAAAGGCGAACATCCAGAACAGGTTCAGGCTTCCTGGGAGTTGCGCTTGGCCATCGGCCTCTCACTTTTCCCTCCTCGGACGACCCCTCTTCTTGGGGGGGCCCTCAAGTGCAGGCTGCTGCGGTGCAGGGGACTCTCCGCCAGAGTCCTCCTCCCTCCCTGTGGCAGTTGCAGTTTGTTCGGCACCAGATGTTGTTGGCACACAGGGAGGTGTGGACTGGTTGCTGTTCATCTGGCGGAGGCATTGTAAAATGTCCCTGTGCACCGCCGTCATCTCATGCAGTGCATCCCACTTGGACTCCACGCGGGACATGTGTGAGTCCACACGGGACATGTGTGACTCCACGTGGGACATGTGGGAGTCCAAGCGGGCATGATGGGCAGCCTGCTGCTGTTTAATGTCTCTGAGGAGCCCCACTACCTGGCTGAGCTCTCCGGTGCTGGACTGGTACGCATCAGCTATGCGTACCAGTTGTGGGTCGTCATGCACACCAGCAACGTCTGCAAGCAGCGACCTCTGTCTCCCACCCCTCCCACCACCCCTGCTGACATGTGCAGTGTGTGCAGTGGCACGCACAGATAACCCTGGTCCACCTTGGGGGTTGGTGGTGGTGGTGGTGTCCATGGCCCCAGGTTGGTCCAGGGTCACTGTGCTGGTGTTGCTCCTTATTCTGTCCATGTCGGCAGGGATGGTATTCGTGGTGACAGTCGTTGTAGGGGTGGGTGCAGGGGGTGCAGCTGGTGGTCCTGCTGGTGCTGCAGCTGGTGGTCCTGCTGGTGCTGCATGTTGACTTGCACCGGATGTGCCAGGTTGTTCTTCATCGTCCGAGGAGGACAGAGGCTGTACGATGCCAGTGAGCTCGGCATCCTCTTGAGCCTGGGACTGGGACTCCTCAGCGTCTGCTGCTGTGTCCCCATCATCACCTGTTTTTGGGAGACACAAACAATGTATGTCATGTTTCTGCAGGCATCAATGGTTGACACACATGACAGTTGTGACTGTGCCTCTGGGTGCGGGCCTGTACATTGCATTGTCCTAAGTCGTCACAGTCAGGGGTTGATATTGGTGTGGCACATTGTCCTGCATTATTTGGGCATTTCTATGTATTTTCTGGGGTGTGAACATGGTCTGCATTGCTTGTGTTTGGTTGACAGCCGGACCTCCTTCCCACCCACCCAGCCAGTCAGTTATCCCACCATGGAACGTGCTTGCATTGCAGGGAGTGTAAGTTGTCTCTCAGGATGTCAGTCAGTGGTGTCCTGCTGTTTGTTGGTGCACAGTTGGCAGCAGGGCCTTGTGCTCCCCACAGCAGTAGCCAGTGTCAGCCATCTTGTGAGTCCTTCTCCACTCCCTGTGATGTGAGCATGGTTCAGGGTGGTGTTGATGGGACAGTTGTGGGGGTGAGCTATGTCTGTGACTACGACTCCCATCATGCCATTGCCTCCACCCCACTTGCCAGCATTCCCATACTTACTTGCTTTTGTGTGGAGTTCAGTGTGTGTGGGTGTGAGGGCAATGGCAAGATGGCTGACAGTGGTGTCCTGCTGTTGGTTGGTGTGCAGTACCCAGCATGCCCTTGTGCTCCCCACGACACAGTAACAGTGTCAGACATCTTTGATGGGCCTTTCCACTCTCTGTGGGATGTGCATGTGTGAGTGTGAGCTTGCTGGGCCATGTGGTGGGGGATGTAGGGCTGTGACTACGACTCCCATCATGCTATTGCCTCCACCCCCTTCCCAGCATGCCCATGCTTCCTTCCTTTTGACTCTGCTTCCCTGTGGGGTGGGCTGGCTGTGCTGACAGGATGGCTGGGAGTGTTGTCCTGGCAGTTGTTTGGCTAAGAGTCCCAAGAGTGTCCCTGTGCTTCACACAACATAACCCAGGGTGGTGGTGCTTTGTGGGATCTTGTGTTAGGATGGAGGGCATTGCATTCTACCAGGTGGGTACTGTGGAGTTTGTGTTGGGGGGGTGTGAGGGGAGGTGCTGGTGACTATAGTCAGTGCTGCAAGTCCCCCTTCCCACCCAGCCAGCCAGATATCCCACCATGGAACGTGCTTGCATTGCAGGGAGTGGAAGTTGTCTCTCAGGATGTCAGTCAGTGGTGTCCTGCTGTTTGTTGGTGCACAGTTGGCAGCAGGGCCTTGTGCTCCCCACAGCAGTAGCCAGTGTCAGCCATCTTGTGAGTCCTTCTCCACTCCCTGTGATGTGAGCATGGTTCAGGGTGGTGTTGATGGGCCAGTTGTGAGGCTGAGCAATGTCTGTGACTATGACTCCCATCATGCTATTGCCTCCACCCCCTTCCCAGCATGCCCATTCTTCCTTCCTTTTGACTCTGCTTCCCTGTGGGGTGGGCTGGCTGTGCTGACAGGATGGCTGGGAGTGTTGTCCTGGCAGTTGTTTGGCTAAGAGTCCCAAGAGTGTCCCTGTGCTTCACACAACATAACCCAGGGTGGTGGTGCTTTGTGGGATCTTGTGTTAGGATGGAGGGCATTGCATTCTACCAGGTGGGTACTGTGGAGTTTGTGTTGGGGGGTGTGAGGGGAGGTGCTGGTGACTATAGTCAGTGCTGCAAGTCCCCCTTCCCACCCAGCCAGCCAGATATCCCACCATGGAACGTGCTTGCATTGCAGGGAGTGGAAGTTGTCTCTCAGGATGTCAGTCAGTGGTGTCCTGCTGTTTGTTGGTGCACAGTTGGCAGCAGGGCCTTGTGCTCCCCACAGCAGTAGCCAGTGTCAGCCATCTTGTGAGTCCTTCTCCACTTCCTGTGATGTGAGCATGGTTCAGGGTGGTGTTGATGGGCCAGTTGTGAGGCTGAGCAATGTCTGTGACTACGACTCCCATCATGCTATTGCCTCCACCCCCTTCCCAGCATGCCCATGCTTCCTTCCTTTTGACTCTGCTTCCCTGTGGGGTGGGCTGGCTGTGCTGACAGGATGGCTGGGAGTGTTGTCCTGGCAGTTGTTTGGCTAAGAGTCCCAAGAGTGTCCCTGTGCTTCACACAACATAAGCCAGGGTGGTGGTGCTTTGTGGGATCTTGTGTTAGGATGGAGGGCATTGCATTCTACCAGGTGGGTACTGTGGAGTTTGTGTTGGGGGGTGTGAGGGGAGGTGCTGGTGACTATGGTCAGTGCTGCAAGTCCCCCTTCCCACCCAGCCAGCCAGATATCCCACCATGGAACGTGCTTGCATTGCAGGGAGTGGAAGTTGTCTCTCAGGATGTCAGTCAGTGGTGTCCTGCTGTTTGTTGGTGCACAGTTGGCAGCAGGGCCTTGTGCTCCCCACAGCAGTAGCCAGTGTCAGCCATCTTGTGAGTCCTTCTCCACTCCCTGTGATGTGCGCATGGTTCATGGTGGTGTTGATGGGACAGTTGTGGGGGGCAATATGTGTGACTGCGACTCCCATGATGCTATTGGCTACACTGACTTGGCCAGCATACACAGAATTCCTTCCTTTGAGTGGTCTTCACTGTGTGTTGGTGTTGTTGTGGTGGCTACATGTGTGGATGTGTTTGTTAGTTCAATTTGTGCCACTGCCTAGCTGTAGTTGTGGTTGTGTTTGTACATGTGTTGGCACAGTTGGATGTGACTTTTTTGATGGCATGTGTTGTGTTTCTCTGACTGACATACACATTTTGGGATGATTCTGTTCTGGTTGCTGTGTGATTGCTATGAGTGCATGGTTTGACTCTCCCCTTGACAGTGATGTGTGTGTGTTTTGTGGCAGTATATTGTGTACATTTGTTGTGTACTCACCAGGCTCTGGGATGTCCTCTAGTCCATATATGCTCACTGGCGGACGGATGGCCCGCACCTTCTCCTCCCAGGGCCTGAGGTATATTGGCTTGGCAGGAGGGCCACTGCCGGTGTGTTGGCTGTTGATGTAGTCTTGCTTCAGCAGTTTCCGTACCCTCCTGCGCACGTCATACCACCTGTTCTGGATGTTGGTCTTTGTGCGCCGACATGGTGATTGGGCGTTCACCCTGTTGATGATCCTCTCCCACATCTTGGTTTTCTGCGACATGGGGGTCTGTTGGACCAATGTGCCAAACAGCTGTGGCTCTACCCTGAGGATCTCGTCTACCAGGACTTCCAATTCACAATCTAGGAACTTGTGATTCTTCTTGGGGGGCATGGTGATGGGTGGTGTTGGTGTGCAGGTGAGGGTGTGTGAGTGTGTGTTTTGCTGGGTGTATGTGAGGTAGGTATTTGTTGGTGTGCTGATGGTGTGTGGCTTGTGTGAGGGATGAGCTGTGGGTGTGTGGTTGATTTCTCTTGGGTGCTGGCAGTGGAATGGCATTTGCAAAGGCTCATGGTAGTGATTTGTGTCCTTTATATAGGTGGAGTTGTGGGTGTGTCTTTGTTCTCTGTCCCCACCCCCCCAGTATTTATTGGCTTGGTAATTGCTTGTTTGGCCTTTTTTTGGGTGATTTTTCCTTTGTGCTGTTTGTGTATGTTGGAAACGTTCTTGTGACCGAGTCGGACCCTGCATTGGTCTCGTACGGTGTTCTCCGTTTCGTTCACGCTGTGTTTGTGCAGTTTTCTATGCTGCGTACGCGTCGGTCGCGGTGTATTGTGTTGCTTCGGCTCGGTTTTGTATGCGTGTCGGTCGTACGGCTTGTCCTCCGTCCGACTCGCTCGTGGTTTTCGCGCCTTGCATCGTACTTTGCGGTTTGGAGTTAGCGTGTACGTTTCGGTCGGATTTGTTCCGGGTGCGTGTCGGTCGGTTGGATTCGCGTGTTTTTCCGGCCGGATTGCTGTTTTCCGTGCGGCTCGGTCGGTCGACTTGTTTTCGGTACGTGTCGGTCGGATTTTTCGCGCCTTGCATCGTACTTGGCGTGTCGGGGGCCACGGGTACGTGTCGGTCGGTATTTTTTCCGGATCCGAGTCGGTCGGTGCTTTTTCCGGCCCGAATCGGAATCGACCCCTAAGTTGTTATATATGGCTCTAGGTGGCATTTTGTTTTCTTCTAACTAGTTGTAACAGTATTTACATATAACTTGTTGAGAAGACAAATCAAACCGTTCTTCAACAAATAAATAAGCAGCAAATTATTGCCACTTATCATTGCTTTCTTTTTTCACTTCTAGAATACTGTCTGAGGTTTATTTTTGTAGGGAGTGCGTCTACATGAAATACAAATATAATTAGTTTTTTAAGAAGAAACTTTGTTAAACTTTCAAATCTCTTCTACAAAGTTATTATTAGTAGACTCTGTGTCCTCTTCTACTACAGCTGTAGATATCAAGTCATCACTTTCCCTACACAACTCTTCAGGCCCAAAAAACAACACTGAACATCATCACAAACTTTTTGTTCATCTGCTATTCCACCATGCAATAAAGCTGTATTCAAATCTGCTAAGTATAGTGCTGGAGTTTTTACATAGTAAAGTTTCCCAACAAACTTTTGTATTTCAGAATGATGAACAGCTAACATTCTGAAATGATGAAAAATACTTTGATATTTTTTTTTGACAGACATGCAAGTTAATCTCCCTGTAAATTGCTATACTTTCTCCCTTTGCATGGATCTGCTCCCTGCAATATTACAATTTTCTTCTTCAAACTTCTGCATGAAAATTCACATAGAAAGCATCTCATATTATCAATAGACTCTTGTAGAACACTACAAATACTGCTACAATTCCACTTATATACAAGGGCCTGTGTACGTCTTATCTGTACCTCTTCTGCTATGACTTCCTGAACATTCACAGCAACTATTTCCTCTTTTGCAACTGGAATACCATTCTTTACTTCATAACATCGACCACTTGTTTCAACTGCATGCACTGTGTTCTTTTGCAAACAGCTTTCTTCATTAAAGAAAGGCTCTGTGATAGATGTATGTTTTCATTTGCCTCTAAATATTGTACAAAAGTTACTTTTATTCACAAGTTATTTTTCTGACTTTTCCTCTTCATACACATCACTTCCAGTGTTTTTATCTAGTTTGAAAATATCATAAACAGCTTTCGCTTCAAGACAAATGCTTTATCTACTACACTTTCTATAAGTTGGCTTTGCTTATAAGCTGCTGATCTTCTTTTATTACTCTTCTTCTAAACATTCTTCTTCTTATATCTTTACACTGTTTCTTTCTTGCTGTTAGATGATTTCTTTTCTTCAGAACACTTTCCACTATGAACTTGTATTATTTGTTTTTGTTTGTGAGTTGTTGGGAAACTTTTCTTTTTGTTCACTTCATTTTCAATACCTTCTGTTTCTAAGTACTGTTGGAAAAAATGCTTAGTTCTCTTACCAGTGAATTTTTTTTCCTGGAGTGTATTCTGTCTATAATGTCCTGGTTCATTTTGAGACTTTTCAAATAGTGGTGTTTCTTTTGTGCTCTTCTCCTTCGTTTCCTGTTTGTCATGTTAAATCTTCTGTTTCAAACCAACTAGATATCTGACAGGAAAATAGAGTAAACATTGAGGGGCTAATTATGATGTTGGGTGGACTTAAGTCCGCCCGACACCATCTCGGTCCTGGGACCAACCGACGGACCTCTGGTTGGTGGGCCCGACCGCCTCATTAGGATGCGACCTAACACTGTTCGGTCGCATTCTTGCATTTCCCTATGGGAGCATGCATTACGGCCATAAACCGCCCATAATACATGCTAACATAGGGAAATAGGAGGTGCTGTTCATCCCTGTACCCCGTGGCAGGCACCTCAAGGTGCCTGCCACTGGGTGCAGCAATCAAAAGGGGGGCACCATAGGTGCCCGCTCGGCCCCCAACCAGACCCCACGCACCTAAGGGGTCCCTGCTGTGGGCCCCCAAACACACTTTCCGACATGGTTTCCAAGTCAGACAGGCCGGCATGGAAACCATGCCGGAAACAGTGCATCGTAATCCGAAGGGCGGAAAGGCCCGCACTTTGTGATTACGAGCTGGTTTCGACTGGCCAACTGGCTTCTTGAGCCCATCAGAAGCCAGCCAGAATAACCGGCTGGTTTACTTTCCGACCACTAGCATTGTAATGCGGCAGTCAGAAAGTAAACTGAGTGGCCAATTACGATGCGGCCCAGAAGGCTCCGACCGTTGGTCGGAGCTTTTACTGGCCACATCGTAATCAGCCCCTATATGTTGTGCAACTACATGTTTTAGCTTTTATGCACATAGGACCGTTCCCTATGGTCTAGGTACAGGCTACTTTAGGGATGTCATATATGTGGTAGGACAGTAAATTAAGGATTCTCAAGAGGTCTTAAATGCCAAGACACCGTAGGAGTACAACTTCATACACATTCTCAATTGTAACAGGTCTAACACATATCTAAATGGGTTTCTACTCTGAATAAGAGTTGATAGTGTGAGGTGTTTGCTAAATATCTGAATGATTATCTCAGTACCGTTTTGGGAGTATAATTTCACATGTAAAGAAAACTGCAAGTAATAGGGAGCATGTGTTAGAGTTTCAACAAGTCTTTAAATGTGTATGGAAGATCCTGCGTAGATTACTGTCCAAGTATCCTAGAGAATACTGGGGTACGAAGCTAAGTGTGTTAGTACTTCCATTACGTCTACTTTGAAAAAACTTCTCTGTGTCTGCAACAGAATGATACAATTTGTCTGTTAATATGTAACTGGGGTGGAAGAGTCTATAAAACTTTACAGCTAGCCACATGAGTTGCACCCCAAGTGTCAGACTACATGTAGAATTAAAGATATCAGTGAGAAATTGCAGGTATTAGATATTTAAACTTGACAGAGTATGTGTTAGGTTTTAAGTACATACCTCACTGTCTGTGACCTACTTTCAGTCTACCTTTCATGTGAGTTACATGTAGTACAACAGTGCTTAATATACCTAAAAACATGTTTTAAACCTCACATTTCTCTATCAGTTTCATTAGAGACATAGAGATTCCAGTGCCAGGCCTCACCCAAAATGAAAAGCAGACTGCTGTGCATGCCAGCCTTGTTAATGTCAGCACCTTTCTAGAAACCTCAATGAGTGTGTCAGTGGCTTTTAGGAGTGCAATGACACATATAAAGTAGTCTGTAGGCATTGGACTACCTATGTTACAGACTGTATCGGTCTGGAAATGTGTGTAGAAGATGTTGCATGGATCACTTTCCGGGTATCATAGAGAATACTGGGGTATGAGACTGTATGTGGCATTGCTTCAATTAGTGCTAATTAGAAAAGAGCTCTTTGTGTGTGGGACTGAATGGTGAAGTAGCTCTATCAATATTTGCCTGGGGGTGTGAGAGGCTGTATAGTTTTCTAGATAGGGACATGAGTTACACTTCAGGTGTCAAACTACATGTAAAAGTACAGACATGGCTGAGAAATTGTAGAGGTCAGACCTTCAAACTTGACAGAATACGCTTTCAGTTCCAAGTACATACATCACTATCTATGGCCTACTTGCAGTGTACCTTTGAGGCGAGTTATATGAAGTATGATAGTGTTTAATACACTTGAGAACATGTTTTAAACCTCACATTTCTCTATCAGTTTCTTTAGAAACATAGAGACTCCAGTGCTAGGCCTGATCCAAGATGAAAGGCCGACTCCTGTGCATGCCTGCCTTGTTCATGTCAGTGCCTTTCCAGATACCTCAATGGGTGTGTCAGTGCCTATTGGGGGTGTGATGACACATGTAAAGTAGCATGTAGGTATTACAGAACCACTGTTACAGACTGTATGACTCTGTAAATGTGGGTAGAAGAAGCTGCATGGACTACTTTCTAGGTATCCTAGAGAATACTGGGGCATGAAGTTGTGTGTGTGAGTGCTTCCATTAGGCCTACTTACAAAAGAGCTCCGTGTTTCTGGTAGTGAATAGTGAAGTAGCTCTGGCAATGTATGGCAGGGGGTGTGAGAGGCTGTAAAGTTTTATAGATAGGCACATCAGTTGCACTTCAGCTGTCAGACTACATGTAGAAGTAGAGATATGAGTGAGAAATTGTAGAGGTTAGACATTCAAACTTGACACAATACGTGTTCAGTTTTAAGTACACCGTGAAACAATAAGAGAGAGGGAGGGTATTTAAAGGGGGTACTCCTAGTCCCCTGAAAGTTACCTGAAAAAACAAATTGAAGGAGTATGCCCCAGAGAGCTTAAGGATGTTACGGGAAGCGTAGATGAAGAAAGGACCAAAGAAAATTTCTTTTGGTTTTAAAAGACCCCTCACTCACCAACCTAGTTGGTGACATGCTTCATCATTGGGGTCCCACCCGAGTAGCCGAATGCCACTCGGGTGTGCTACGACACCTGATTACAGTGAAGCGGGTATTTTGAGTGAATCAGTGAAGTGGTGATCATAAAATTGTCTTTATTGTACTCCGTTACTTTTATTATGGAGCAAGTAAGACAAGGTTAAAAATAAGTACACACAAGTATTACCATAAAGGACCTACTTGTCCAAAGGTAAAAACTATTGGTGGTGAGAAAGTGAAAAGAAATAAGTGGGTCTACATGTTTCAACCTACAGTGTGTATTACTAGGTTTTCATCAGGACCTGTGACCCGGGTGGTATACACACGCTAAGGTGTACCCTACCCTTGGTCACAATTGAAATACCATACTGTATACTCACAGAATGGGAACCCTTTCAGTCTTCAGGAAAGGAAACAATAAAATTCTGGAAAGAAAAACACATTGATACCATGCCGCTAATTAATCATGTATCCATGGATCAACATATCCGTGCATCTCGCACCCAGATCGTTCCCGTAAACAGAATGCATGTACCTGGTGTCAGTGCTCATCTAGCACCAAAAATGTGTGCGATCACGCTCATAACCAAGACAGACAATACATAGCGATAAGTGTCTAAGTGAACCCAACAAACGCGTGATGTCATACCTCACTAGTCAAAGGTGTGCCAGTTGTCAGGGTACTGATTACCCCAGTGGATACGAGAAACAAGGAAACAGTTCCTCTGGTTAAAGCGTAGTAAGTTACACTGAAGATACTGCACTGAAACGAAATTTGTTTTAATAAAATTGGGAAAAGAGATATAAAGGCAGAGGCTTACACCGCGACGAAATTGCGTCTGGCCTCATGGTTAACGTGGGGATGGATGCTGACTTTAGTCAAACTCTGCGGAGAAGCATAAAACGTTAAGTAAAAGGTAAGAATCTTCCCTTTAGAAAGGTTGTAAAGCGGAGCCCACCCGTGTACTCACTTCATCAAGTCATGCCATCCGCTGCTCAAACCTGCGATGTGACCCCATCAGGAAACCCGAGGATAGTGAAACCGGCATCCTCGCGGTCTATAACAAAACCCAGAGGCTTCCGGGTATGTCACGTGATCGGGCTAGAGGCGTACTGCGTGATGACATCAGAAGTAAGTAAAGGCTTTGGACAAAGCCAAGGGGGCATATCAGAAAGAGACTGTCTGTTAAGATAGACAGGCAATCACTGTCTCTATCGAAAGGAGGGAGAAATGAGAAAAAATAGGCATAACATGATATTGTTAGAATCGGCATATGTGCGCGACACATCATCTCATTGTATGGATAACGACAGATTTAGAGGAAAACTGGAGGGTCGACTTAAAGTCACAGATAGAGGATAATAAGGGCATGAACCTGGTAGATGGCATGTGATCATAGATGCCAACAGGGAGATGATAATCACAATTGTAATAAGTGGCAGTAAATACTGCCGTGAAAGCATAAAGAGTACCCGTCATGTTGTTATTAGGGTATGCTGACATGGTAAGTGTATATTGACAAGCTAGTGTAGTACCCGCACAGAGTGAAGTTGATAGTAAATGCCAAAAAGGAAAGTCTATACTCCAAACTGTCTATCTTGATAGAACACTATTCCACGGAATCCCATCATTCAACCCGTTCTTTTGAGTTGACAGTCTATAGACCCATCTCTGTTCCTTTTCAAACAGAAACCTGTTGGACTGATCCCCGGGTCTTATACTTTCAATGATTGTCCATCTTAAGTCATTAGTGGTGTGGTTACTTTGGAGATAGTGTTCAGTCAATTTAGTAGTGATTTTCTTGCATCTAATGGTACTGCGATGCTCGCAGATTCGCTGTTTCACTTTTCTTCCAGTCATACCAACATAACGAAGCCCACATGGGCAGGTGATTAGGTAGACCACATTGGTACTATTGCAGTTTGTGTGCGTCCTCTGAGTCCAGACCTTGCCTGGTTCCAAGTTAAGAGTCTTACTAGTTGTGGTCAGATGGCACACACTACAATTGCCGCATGGAAAATGACCTGTGATGTTCGGCATACCCCAAGCATTCAGGACAGTAGGTTGCATAACCTGTTTCTTGGTCCTAGGGCGAGTGGAAACCAGAGTATCCTTAAGGCTTTTGGCCTTCTTGAACGAAAACATAGGTTTTGCCCAATTGAGGTTCCCTGTGTTAATGATGTTCCAGTGTTTGTTAATAGCACGTGTTACCTGGTTAGAAATGGTACTATATGTAGTGACACAGGTAAGAGGGATGTTAGAGTTAGTGTTCACCTTGTTTTCCAGCAACGTGTCTCTGTGTTGATTACGTGCGCGTTTCTGACATGTTGTGATCAATTTTTCGGGGTAACCTCTCTCAATTAGTTTGTTAGACAAATCAACTGCTTGGTTCCTGTAATCCGACAGTTTACTGCAGTTTCTTCTCAATCTAAGGTACTGCCCATACGGGAGATTCTCCCTCAGAGGTCTAGGGTGAAAACTCTCAAACCTAAGCAGGTTGTTTTTAGCCGTTGGTTTATGATATGTCTTGGTTTCTAGTTTCCCATTCTCTTTGGTAATAACAATGTCAAGAAATATCATACTTTCATTGTGGAATGAATGGGTAAACTTAAGGTTCCTATCGCAGGTGTTGATCCATGCGATGAACTCCAAGAGACTGTCATTCGGTCCTTGCCAGATGGCAAGGACATTATCAATGTATCTTTTCCAGAAGACCAGGTGTGGTGCAAAGGGATTGGCCGCATTCAATATGTATTTTTCTTCAAAATCAAAGACATAGAGTCCAGCCACACTCGGAGCGAAGGTGCTTCCCATAGAAGTGCCTCCTATTTGGAGATAAAGCTTTCCCTCATACTCAAAATAGTTCTTTTTCAATGCCAGTGTGGCGCACTCGAGGATAAATTGTTTAGGCGTATTAAAAGGCCAATCACTATGTTCTAAGGCTTTTCTCAGTACCTCCAGTGTATCGTCCTGGGGTATACTCGTATAGAGACTTTCGATATCAAAAGATACCAAGATGGTGGATTCATTAACCGTTACTTCTTTAAGAAGATTGAGTAAACTTTTAGTGTCTTGTAAATAGGTGGTTGTCTTTTGTACAATTGTTTTGAAGAAGAAATCACAAAAACGAGAGAGGGGTTCTAACAGAGAGCCTATTCCAGACACGATGGGTCTGCCTGGGGGTGGATCCCTGTTTTTATGCATCTTTGGCAAAGTGTAGAAATATGGAATTTTCTCATCACACTTAGTTAAAAAGTCTGCCTCGTGTTTAGAAATGAAGCCACTGTACTCCGCACCTTCCACCAGAGTATTTATCTCGAATTTTAGTGCTTGCGTGGGATCAGAGGTAAGTAGGGTGTAATTGGTTGTGTCCGCTAAAAGCCGACAACATTCCGCTTGATAAGCGGACTTATTTTGCACCACCACACCTCCACCTTTGTCCGCTGGTTTTATTATGATAGTATCACAGTTTTTCAGCTCTGCCACAGCTGAATTCTCCTCTTTGGTCATATTAAAAAAAAGGTTTTTTTGTTTCCATGCGTTCTACGTCATTGAACACTGCTTGTTCAAAAGACAGAATCTCAATGGGGGTCGTGTGAATAGGAGGTACAAAGGTGGATTTTAAACGGAGACCTGTGTCATGAGACTCCTGTATGGGGGTAGGGTCACTTCGGCCCTCAAAGAAAGCTTTCAGTATCAGTTTCCTGAAGAAACCAGATAATTCACAGTGTAGACCGAATTTGTCAACATTAGCAGTGGGGACAAATCCCAAACCCTTATTCAGAACCCCTTCCTCGACATTGGAAAGTGGTCTCGATGAAAGGTTGGTGACTAAGTTTTAAGTACATACATCACTATCAAATACCTAATTGCAGTGTCCCTTTGAGGTGAGTTATATTTAGTAGGATAATAATTAGTACTCCTGGGAACATATTTTAAAACTCACATTTCCCTAGCAGTTTCATTACAGACACAGAGTTACCAATGCCAGACCTGAACAAAGATGAAAAGCTTACTCCTTTTACTAATATACATTTTCAAAAGTTTATAAATACATTTTATTCATACATTTGTTCTTATTATATATTTTAAAACTGAAAATTAAAAAATTAAGGTAAGCTAGTCTTTCTATAAATGCAATGCACCAAGACTTTCTTTTTTTATTCATTTTATGGATCCATCATAAAACCGTCTGACAAATAAGGGGTCTGTTGGTTATTCACACATTCAATACTGAAACAACAACACATTTAATATAAACATATGCTATTGCAGTTTTTGTATGTGTATCACTGCCTATATGTGGGTGTGTGAGTGGCTCTGTGAGTGATAGTGTGGTTCGGTGAGTGGCTGTGTGGGTGTGTATATGAGTGTGGAAGTGGCTATGTGGATATGTGAGTAGGTATGTGAGTGGCTGTGTGGGTGTGTAATTGGTTTTGTGGGTGTGTGAGTGGATGTGAGTGGATGCATGGGTGTGTGAGTGGTTGTGTGGATGTGAAAGTGGTTATGTGAGTGTATGAGTAGGTGTGTAAGTGGCTGTGTGAGTCTGTGAGTGGGTGTGTGAGTGGCACAAGTTATAGATACCTTAAGGCACTAGTTATAATTACTTGAGATAACAATAACTGGTAAATTTCAGTAGTTTTTAGAGTTTAAAATGTTATATTGTTAAGGAACATTTCACTGAACTATAACGTTACATTAATGTTTGTTTTTTAGTAAACTTCTAGGATTTTTTTTGTGTAGCAGTTTTTATTAAAGTTAAGACCTGCAATTTTACATACCTCATTGACTGTTTAACATGGTTGCAGTTTGCAATACTTTGCTCGGTTACATAGATGCTTCATACATTCGATATACATTGGGGCATATTCTCAAGAACGTGTGATAACCACCGCAAGTTTAGCTTAACGCAACTTTGCATATCGCAGTCTATCGCTGGAAAACAACGCCGTGTTAACGTAGTATTCCCAACCTGGCGGCACCATGCGATAGTCCCACGATAACGCGTCAAATGACCGAGTTAAAATTAACGCGACGCCGCAAAAATGCGAAACGCGAATAAAGTTGCGATGAGGCCAACCGCGATACAAAAATCAGCGATAACCAGCGACAGGCCTGAAATTCCCACGCGTCATGCGGGAAAATGCACAATAAAAGCTGAACAAGAAAAATACACCATAAACAAAATAAACTGCGTAGCAACATGGATGCATCCGGAACGAGTGCCCAGGTCAACGCGAACCCCACAAGCCCCACAGACCACCAGCAAGGAACATTGTGGTCGGGGAAGGCCAAGGAGAAGAGGAAGAGGAAGACGGGGTACAGTCCGCATGACAACTGGATCGTCGTCCTGGAGGTGACAGAGCACTAACAACAACTGTCCGTCACCTCCACCGTGTCATTGGCAACACAGACGGAAAAATGGCATTCCATCGTGAATGCAGCCGGAGTGTCAAGGAGGCCAAGATGCGCTGGCACGATGTGAAAAGCCAAACCAAGCAGAAACCCGCTGCCAACAGGAAGGCAGCAACGGCGAATGGAGGTGGGAGTCCTGCGCCACAGGAGGAGCTGGAACAAATGGTGATGGTGCAAGGAGTCGGGAGTCCAGACACTGCTCGACATGACCTGACACAACATCAACAGGGTGAGTAACGAACAGGGACTGTGGGGACGGGCACAATGGCACACATGCACAACGACGTGTAGCACACCGCACACCCACAATGACTCTGGGTCATGTCCCTGATCCCCGTGGCACACTACAGCACACATACAAACATCAAGTAGGCCCCCGTCCACCATGTGCCCAAAGGGGTCCCACCCCACACATCACCAATTACACAACACACACATGCACCCATGCAAAACACAGCAAAGATGCGTATGTGAGAGCCACACTGACAATGCAAGTGACACCACATGACGAGCAGCATGGCTGGAGTACAATCACCATGACATTGTGCACGCCACGAGACTGAGGTGGCTGAGTGTGGACCACATCCGGAAAGGAGCAGGTCACACTCTGACACATCCACGTGCACAAACAACCACTGACGTCAACAATACATCTGCAGACAAACAATGCACAAGAGTACAAAAACCGTCCAAGAGCACAAATGACCCAAGTCGCCAACATCACAGCACCTTAAAAGCACAAAAGCCAAAGGCACACCGCCTCCAAGGGATAAGGGGCAGCAAAATCACAGCTGCAGGTGCGACTCTCACACAATGCAGCACACACACATAGCAATGACAGCACATCCACATGGACGACAATGTGGTACACAGTGCAACACTTACACTGCAGAACAGAGGACACAACTGGGTCCGCCTGTGCGTAGAAAATGGCCAATCACATCTGACATAGCAGGAAACTGTGAGATGCAAATGTACATGTACAACCTCACCTACATCATGTAGTCCAAATGTCCACTGTCCCGCATCAAATAGTCCGCCCCTCCAAAACAGTCACAATGTACATTGTCATGCAGTCTGTATGTAAACTTGAACAATGCGGCAACATACATGCCAACACAATGTCAAGAAGCATCTCCCATTCACATTGCAGAGGGACAAACAACACCTCCAGCAGAGCAGACCAGACAACTCTACAGTGTTGCTGAAGAGGACCTCCACACTTCCAACACCGACGCCCTACAACAGTCCATGGACATCTTAGGCAATCGACCTCCAGGAGCAGGGCAGCACCGCTGCATCAAGGATACCCCACCCCCTGCACAGACAACACAGCTGGACGCACCCACCACCCCGGCTGGCTCCCAGCAGCCCACCGAAGCACACATCGCATTCCAAGGCCAGGTGTCAGACTGCCAGAAGGGGGTGGCCGAACATGTGCGGGTGGGGTACTACCTCATGGAAGCCGAACTAGATCACATACGTGGGTGTCTAAGTCCCATCAGGGACCCCCTACACTCCCCAACGGAGACCCACACTGCGACAGAGACACATGCCTTTGCACATTTCCAGTACTGAACCACACCCAGAGCCATGGGATAATCATCCACACCCCCACGCTGGACTGGCGTACGCCGGCCCAGTTCACTCCTCTTACTTATTGAGTGGGGGACGACAAGGCTACATGTGCAATGTCTCACCCGCTGCCTGCGGTGACATGGCTGCGTCCTCTGTACATGGCAAAATGTAATGTTGTAGGGCCCGGGGCCCTAATGCATACATCATGAGCACACGGACACACTCAGATAGTTCGTTGAACTGGCTACGGGCACGTGCACTCGACACCTTTATTGGCATGGTCACATGTACAGTGACGCATGTGCTGGATGTGTGTGGGGTGAGTGTAAGCCAGCCCTCATGGAGTCGTTGGTGCTGGCAACAACTTGAACAGTGATCACAATTAAAGCGGAAACAGAAAGCACCAGCATAACAGGAACAACTGTGAAGCATCATGGTGGTAGCCGGAGAAAGTACAGTGTTCACCCAACATGCAAGCAGAATGGTCCATGATTTGTGGTGCATTGAGTTAGTGGCACCTGAAGAGCTGAGCAGGGTATCAAGCTGATGATGGCACCCACGACAGGTGTGAGCAACTCTGATAGTCTGGCAGTAAGACACTTCCGACTCTGGCACCTGTTGTTTGGAGTTGGTCCTGGCGGTGGTGGCATGTGCATCCTGCGGTGATGCGACGTCCGGGCAGGTCAGGACTCGATTTGATGTGTGAGCCCAGGTGGACCGCAGTTGAGGCCGGAGGCAGCGGACAGCGCAGGGCCACAGACACATGGCCTTGATGACCCCCAGTCCATCGACCCAGAGGCCATCCAATATGCTATCAGACAGGGGCCATGACTTGAGCTGCACAGAGTTAGTGGCCCCGGATGCACTGCGGCCGGCACAGGCACACCGCCACGGGACGGTGACTTGCGGTGCAGTGAGATAGGGCCACGCAAGGTGAGCGGGTCTTCGTCGATGTCGAAGGTCAATGTAGCGGAGGTATGTGGGGGACAGTGGAAGGTGTCCTCCAGGGCATGATGCAGAGGGCCGAAGCCGGCCGGAAGCAGCAAATGGAGGAGTGGAATGCTACAGCTTCGTTTTTGCCACAAAGTCAGTATCACCGACATGATGATGAAGACAACCCCCAGTCCATAGACTCAGTCGCCACCAAAGTTCAACCAGAAAGTGTCCATGGATGTCGGGGAACAGACTTAGTGGCACCGGAGCTGAAAGGGGATGCAGTCTGCGATGAGGCCAGTACAATGATATTAAGTCTGCCATTAATGAATCATGACTGAATGACCTACTCGACCACAGTGTAGGCCGAAGGCGTAGTCATCAAGGGCCCACAGACACGTGTGGTTGGGATGCCATGCACATACTTTGTGTCACCACATCGAAGGGAGTATATTGATTTGAACTCTGCATTGATATGTGTACTCGGCCATTGTATAATCAAGACTCAGTTCCAAATGTGTGACCTACTTGACCGCAGGGTAGGCCTGAGGCAGCGGTCAGCAGGGGCCCACAGCCACGTGTCGTTGGCCCGCGATGCACAGAGTTAGTGACACCAGAGCAGTTGTCGGCAGTGTCCGATCACCTCCGTAACGATGATCCTTTTCTCCTCCGGACTGAACCGCGTCTTCCTCTTACTCGTCTCCTTGCGTACAATGACATGAACTACGCCATGCAGAAATCAAGACTCAGTTCCACATGTGTGACCTACTGGACCGTAGTGTAGGCCGGAGGCAGCGGTAGAGTACGTCAACGAGAAAGGAGTAAAGCGGGCATGTGTTGCGGAGGCCGTGATGGTCTGAGGAGGCTGCCAAGGTCGTGGGCTTTGGGCTTAGAGCTTGCGCCGGCACGTGGTGGGCCCTCTTTGACACACGCCGGTGTCGGCAGGTGAGCAGTGAGGCCTGGCTGCGCAGGGGCAGGCATGACGGGTTCGGGGACCAGTGGCCCGGGGTGCAGCAGGCGCACAGGATTGCAGGCCACACCGCTCATGGCGACGGCGTCGGCCTCGTGGCGGGGTGGGAGGCGCCATTCTGGAAGAGAACCACGCCCAGAGCTACGTGCTTTTTATTCACACCCCTACGCTGGCCTGGCGTACGCCGGGCCAGCCCACTCCGCACACGCTTGCAGGGGGGGACGTCACAAGCTACATTTCTGCGATCTTCCCCACTGGCTGGGGCGACATGGTTGCGTCCACTGTACATTACACTCCAAATACCAGCAGTGCATGTAGACATGGATATGTCTGTGGTCTGCATACTGCAGTCTGTCCAGCACATCTCCGCCACACTTGGCATTGTGTACATTCTCATTCATGGGTCATTTGCCTCCTTCCCACATGCCTGGTTCCCACCTCTCCCCACATTCTGCTATTGTGTGGCTGAGGTGCCATGCCGTTGATGGCTCATGTACATGGCTAACCAAGGTTGCCACAGTAAGTTGTGCTGTCATGTCTGGTGGTTGGGCATGTTGTTTGGCATGTTGTATGTGATTTTGTGATGTGTGCAGTGCCAGAGTTGTGGGTTGCATGATTGTGGAGTTGAGGTGTGTGGTGTGTTCATTTGGTACTAGCCAACAAGCAGTGCATTCCCATAGGTGCCATCCTGGAAGTGCTGGTTGATGTTGGACTGTCGGAAGATGAAGGAATCATGCACACTGCCTGGTTAGTTGGCTACGACATTGGTGAAGAGTCCCCTGTGGTCCACTATTGCCTGCACATTGATGGAATGCATGTGCTTTCTGTTGCAGTAATTGTGTGCAGTGTCGGCAGGGCGCACAAGTAGGACATGTGTGCAGTCGATTGCCCCAACACGTGCGGGAATCCAGCTATGGCGTATAGTCCTTGCTTGGTCTCCAGCTGTTCCTGCGCATTGTGGGGGACGTATAGGTACTGGGGTACCTAGCTGATGATGGCATCCAGGACAGGTGTGAGGAAGTTTGATAGGGCTGGCAGTTGTTGGTTGGAAGGTACCAGAGGCCAACAGGTGCAGCACAGCCAGCAGCTTTGTCTGCGGAGGGATGTTGGTTGTCCGCTATGTTGGTACCATCAGCCTGTGGGCAATGATGTTCAGGATGCGGAGGATGGTTGTCCTTTTGAGCCTGTAGTGGGCATTGACATTGTCTGGTGTTAGGTCTGTGAGGCTGGTGCATTTCCTGAAGGTCCGCTGTCTTTGTTTGCGCTGCCTCTGTGGTGGTCCTGGGGGTGGTGGCGGTGGGTGTGGTTGCCCTCTCGGGGTTCCGGGATGCATGGTGAGTGGCTCCATGGCATCTGTTGTTCTTCATGTGTGGCTCTGGGCTGGGCTCCCTTTGATGGTGCAGCTTGTCGTCCGACTTTACACCAGGTCAGAGCAGGTGTTAATTTCCTGCTGCTAACGCGCCTTATCGCCTGTTTTGTGGTCTTATCGCCAATGTGGCTGGTCGTTGAGAATGTTGGGGTGTGGTGTTGTCGCGGATTTTTGCTCGGGAACGCCTACTCTGCATCTCATTAGCGATAGTTGCCGGGGTCATCTGTGGCGATGTTTTTTGTGGATGCTTTCGCACGTAAACTGGTGGTATCGGCTGTTAGCACCAGCTTGTGAATGGGGCGATAAATTTATCGCGACTTTGGCTGCGATAAAGTGCCGATAACTCGGCGATAGCTCCTTGAGAATATGCCCCATTGTGTATTATATCACACGGTAACAGTATTATGTATTACTCATCTTCGTCTGACACCGGGTCTATTGCTGGGGGGGTACATATGCCTCCTCTAAAGGTATTCCATCCACCCCACATTTTCTCCCATTTTTTGGGGCATCCTCTGTGAACGTATGTGGCTTTTTTGGCCACCATGGTCATGTCCATATCCCTACACCAGTCTTCTAAAACTGGGGCATTCTCCGCCCCCCATTTTTGGGCTATATTTCGTTTAGCTATCATCATACCGAGTGTTGCCCAAGCTTGGGCTACGTGGTTCATGTCTGTTGGTTCCCATATATTCAGGAGACAGCGTTTGGGTTCAGGTGGGATCGGGTTGGAGCTAACCTCGGAGATGGTGTTCATTACTTCTGTCCAGTAAAGTTGTATAACCGGACAGTCCCAAAGTGTGTGGTAAAAGGTGCCTATGCCTCCACATTGACGTATGCAGTGCTGGTCAGTGATTTTCCCTATCTTGCATGGTGTCACTCTAGTAAAATAAGTCCTATGTAATACTTTAAGCTGTATGAGGCGCAATCTGGAGGAGACCACCACTACCCTTGGAGATTCAATTGCCTCCTGCCAGTCAGTGTCATCCAGTTCGCCCATCTCATTCTGCCATTTTACCCGGAGCTTTAGCAAGGGCTCAGGCTGATTGTTAATGATCTTCCGGTATGTGAGGGAAATCGCTTTTTTGTCCATGTAGTCCGTTAATAATCTGTCTTCCAAGGGAGAGGCCTCGGGAAGGGTGTCATTTAATGGAATGGCCGCTTCTAGTGCATGCCTGACCTGCATGTAACAAAACATTTCGGTAGGGGCCATTTCGTATTGTTCCTGTAAGTAGGCAAAGGTGACGACTTTCCCCCCCTTCCAGAGGTCGCCCAGTCGGGAGATCCCTATTACATCCCATTTTTGGAATCCCTTACTCTTGCCCAGTGTGCCTAATCTGGCAGTGTCCCATAGTGGGGTGTGTTGTGTCAGTTTGCCAGTCCATCCCAAGTGTCTTGTTACCATATGCCATACGTGAATCGTGTGTTCAGTAGGTCCCAGAAGGAAAGATTTTTGGGGCATATCTACAAGGCCATGCGATAATTATCCCTCAGCGCTCTTAGCGCGAGGATAATTATCGCCGGCCGAAACTGAATTTTATTGCGGAGATAGCTTGCTATCAGCAACGCTTATCTCCAAAGCGATAAAATTCAGAGCGCAAGCTGCCAATTGTGCGATTATCGCTGGAAATACAGCGATAATCGCACAACTTATGGCGATAGCTTGCTGATAGGGCAAGACATACTTAGCCATGATATCCACCTTCCATAGGATATCATGGCTTAGTCAGTCTCAAAGCAGGCGTTAGGAAAGTAGCGATAACAGAGGTTATCGCTACTTTTCTTGTCGCTATGCTTCTTTGCCTGAGGCTTGATAATAGGAGAAATGTCGCTTAGCGACATTTCTCCCGTTATCCTGAGGAGGAACGCTCCACTTTGCATCTCATTAGAGATGCAGAGCTGGGCGATAGGGAAAGGGCGATGAAGCATGGATTCACGCGTTAGCGTGTCCTTGCTAATAGGGCGTTAAAATTATCGCCGCTTTTCGTCCGAATACAAACGCTAAAGCGGTGATAATTTTATCGCCAGCCCTTGTAGATATGCCCCTTCTTTTTTATTATAGAGCACTCGATTAACCCCTCCCGCTCCCAGGGTATGTCTATCCAGTCGATACGCCGGGTCAGTGTGGGGCGCTTGGACCCACTGATTAATCACTGCTAACTGAGCAGCCCAGTAGTATGCCTGCACGTTGGGGAGTGCGATGCCACCATCATACCAACTCCTAAACAGTTTTGATGCGGCTATCCTGGCAGGTTTCCCATCCCATAGGAGATTGTTGACCTCTGAGTCTATTGCTCTAAAATATGACGTGGGGACACGAAAGGGTGTGTTATGGAGGGCATAGAGAAATCTGGGTAGTGCCATCATTTTAAAAAGTGCCGCTCTTCCCAGTAGGGTGAGCGGCAATGATTTCCAATGTTTAGCATCTCGCCTCAGTCTGTGCAACGGTTCTTGGAGATTTTGCGCTAGGAAGTCGTCAGGATCGGATGTGACATTAATCCCTAAATACTTGAAGCTGTCTGTTACCACTTTGACTGTGCAGTTCTTTGGCACTTTCGGACAAGGCCCATGTAGAATATACAGCACGGACTTCCCCCAGTTGATCGTATATCCGGAGACCTTCCCATACACTTCGCATATGTTTAATAGTCTATGTATGGAACGTGTGGGGGATGCTATATATACCAGAATGTCGTCCGCATAGAGGGATATGCGGTCTTCCCATCCCTCCATCCAGCGGAGGCCGCGGATTATTGGGTCTCTTCTAATCCATGCAGCTAATGGTTCTTGGATTAACGCAAAAAGGAGCGGTGATAGCGGGCAGCCTTGCCGCGTTCCGCATCCCTTGGGAGAATTCACGTGAGATATGTCCATTGGCTACCACATGTGCAAGAGGGTTAGTGTATAATAGGTGGATCCATGAGCAGAAAATGGGCCCGAACCCCTGGTGTTGGAGGGCTGCAAAAAGGAATGGACATTCCACCGAGTCGAAGGCCATCCTTGCATCAAGGGACAGTATAGCAGCCTCCTCTTGTATCGTGTGTTTCCGGCCTAGTATGTTATGCAGACGTCTGAGATTTAGGGATGTGTTCCTTCCCGGCATGAATCCCGATTGATCCGGGTGGACTAATTTCGAGAGGTAGGGGGTCAGTCGAAGCACCAATATTTTGGCCTCCGCGTTGATCAGCAAAATGGGCCGATAGGAGGTACTTTCAGAAGGGGGTTTGCCTGGTTTGTGGATAGCTACTATGGTGGCAATACATTGGTCCGTAGGGAGCTCCCCCTGAGCCAGGCTCGCCTCATACATTTTTAATAGGTATGGGGTCAATTTAGCAGCTGCTCGCTTGTAGAGTTCTATTGGGATACCGTTCGGACCCATAGCTTTCCCCGACTGTATCTTATTAATGGCTAATGTGATTTCATCCCTTGTTAAGTCGGTGTCTAGTATTTGGGCCTCTTCCTTTGCGAGTGTCTGCAGGCGTATGTCTCTTAGGAAGGCTAGTGCATCCCGTACTGTCGTCGTAGTCGTGGGCGCATATACACGTTCAAAGTGTGTTGCTAATGCGTTTACTATCTCTTTCGGGTTTGACGTTGAGTCTCCGTTTTCTAATCTAATCTCTGCCACCCATCTATCCGCCCGAGCCCGTTTATCTAATCAGGCGAGAAGTTTGCCTGCCTGGTCCCCGGCCTCATAGACTCTGTGCTGGACTGTTGTTAATCGGGATCTAGTGTTTACCCATAAGTGTTCTTTATATTCTTGTTGCTTTGTGCGTAGCCTGTGTGTGTTAGTGTCTGATTGATCCTGAGCGTGTATTGACTCTAATTGCTGCACCTCTTGTTCTAGTGCCTCTATTACTTTTTTCTGTTCTTTTTTTGTAACCTGAGATGAGGGATATGGCTTGTTCCCGTAGAACCGGCTTGTATGCCTCCCAAAGGATGAGCGGTGAGGAGACTCACGGTTCATTTTCAGTGAAATAGTGCGTTGTAGTGATAAGCAAATCCTTTTCTGATCGTGGGGTTATTCAGATAACCTGGATATATTTGGTACATACGACATTGTGTGGGAGTGTGTGAGACATATTCCGCTGATACCAGGGAATGGTCGGAGATTCCTCTAGGTAAGTGCGATTCTTCCTTAAACCGTCCCACACTATCTGTGGCCGTAAGTATGTAGTCTATTCGTGAGAGACTGTTGTGAGCCCCCGAGTGAAAGGTATATTGTCGTGCCTGCTGGAACTTAAACCGCCATGTGTCTAGCAGGACTTGTGCATCTAGGAAATCCGCTAGGCTGGAGCGTGTGCGGTGTTGAGGTCTCAGGGGGGTTCGGTCCAAAGCATCATCTAGTGTCATATTGAGGTCACCCCCAATTATCAGTTCTCCCTCCGGCAGCGTAAGTAGAAATGTGCCCAGTGCTGGAAATGCCAGTGAGTGCAGTGCCAGGGGGGATATAGACCGTTACTAGGTTAATTGTGCGTCCTTCCCATTGGCCAGAGATCACTGCAAATCGGCCTTGGTCGTCCCTGAAGATGTGCTTAACAATAAAAGGAAATTGCTTTCTAAGCAGGATTCCGACCCCGCGGCATCCCGAAGTGAATTCAGAATGCACCGCTAATTTGAACCCCCATCGGTCCAATGCCTTGCATGTCGATCCTACCAGGTGCGTTTCCTGCAGCAATGCAACTGCTGGCGCCTTACGTCTCAGATATTGCAGCACCAGCCCTCTCTTTACCCTATCCCTTAGGCCGTTGACATTCCAGGAGATGAGTGATAATGATGGTGTTTGTGTGCGGTGTGTCATAGAATTACCAGTGGTCGTAGGTGAGGATGACAACTGTGGTTGGACCGGGTCTGTGAGGTGGTGTGAGTATAGCATCTCGTGGAGAGAGTACATAATCGTTTGTAGGTCTTAAAACAAATCAACATAAACAACATAAAAACATGCATCAAAACTTTAGCGTCCCTTGTAGTACATCCCTCCCCCCTCCCTGCCTCCCTGCATGACGGACTTGAAACTACCCGCCACCCCAACCGTGCAGAGTGCTTATGTCCCATTACCCGTTACCTTTGTGGGGATTGGTCTCTCCATCAGTCCCCCCCCAGATCACCTCTCATCAGTAGATTATAACAGAATAAATTATTAAATATATACAAGTGAGCGAGCATGCATTGACATTGATTGTGTACACGAGATATCATTCAATCTGGTGTCAGTTGCCCCGTGCAGTCGTTTCTAGTCCCTCGAGTGCGCCAATGGGTATAGATGCGTCTTAGGGCATTGATTGGGGGAGTCTATTTTGACTCTGATTCTGTTCTTCCTGTGGTTACATTGCCTCGTTTCAGCGTCTTTCCAGTGATTCTACATTCACTGTTGCTGTTTTCTCCGAATCATGCTGGATCGTTGTTTTCGGTGGTTGGCGTCGCTAGTCGTTGGACTTCCCCGATCCTGCTGCTTGACGCCATCCGTCGAGCCATTCCTGTGCCTCCTCTGGTATAGCAAAGAACCATACTTTTCCTTCTGCTTCGACTCTCAATTTTGCCGGGAATAGTATAGAGTATTTCAGTTCTCTTTATCTCAGTTCTTGTTTGACCTCTAGAAAGTTGCGTCTCTGCTTAGTTACTGCTGCTGTATAATCGGGAAAGAAAGTGATCGTTTTGTCTTCAAAGCGGACTGGTGGAGCAGTTCTCGCTGTTTGTAGGATGAGGTCGCGGTCCCTAAAATTGAAGATCCGGGCTAGAATCGGCCTGGGTGGTGCCCCCGGGCGTGGTCTGCTACCGGGAACCCGGTGTGCTCTCTCCACCGAGAAGTAGTTAGATAGGCCTTTGGGTTGTAGGTATTGCTTGATAAGATCCTCCACGAAGAGGTCCATTGCTTGCCTTCCTGCCCCCTCCGGTACTCCAATTATTCTGACGTTGTTGCGCCGGGACCGGCCTTCATATTCATCTAGCTTATCGGCCATTATTTTGGTTTCTGCCTCTAGTAGGCATACTTGGCGTTTAAGTTCTTTGGTCTCGCCACAGAGAGTCTCAGTGGTTGCCTCGACATCTTTAACTCTTGAGTTCATGTTCTTGAAATCTGCTCTAAGCAGGGAGAGTTCGACTGAAATTGTGCCAATTCGGGAGTCAAGTACTGTATGTACTTTATTTAGGGTGGTAAGTATATCTTGTAATGTGACCTCCGGTTCCTCCCCAGAGGTCGCATATGATGTTTGCACGGTTGATTGTTCTGTTGCGTCCTGCAGAGCTTTAGCATAGGCATATTTGTCTATTTTTGTCTGTTGCGTAATGCGTTGTCCTCGGCCTCCCATCGTCGTCGATTTGGTACGAGTTACACTTCAGTTAATCACGTGGGCAGTAGTACTCACCGCTGCCTGCCTAGGTATTACCCTGTTACCTGCGGCCTTTCGGGTTTCCTACCCCCATGTGAGTTCAACGCTTTGTTTCGCCTCCCACAATGTTGACTGTTGCACCACTCCGCAGTTTTAACTGTATAGGTCGAGTCTCAGCCAATCAGTCTTAGTGCATGCCACCCAGGAACTGCGTTCTAGCTCTGGTAATGTTTCGCCCTTTCTATGTATTTCACGCTGCTGTGGGACGTGGTTCTTACCGTTGGAGCCCCCGCCAGCTAGCCCCGCTGTGTTGCGCCAGTACCCACAAATTATGGCCCGTGCACTATTATGTTGAGGCCTTGAAGTAGGCGCCGAGATGCAGGAGACGGGTTTTTTCCCTCTTTTGCGGGGGGGGTTTGCTCTTCCCACTGCGCCCCTCGGGGTTACGGATTATATGCCTTCAGTCGGTTGTCAGCGGGGAGTGACGTCCCCTGTGCGCGTTCCTTCTCGGCATTGTGCCGCCGCACCACAGGCCGCAGGCGGTGGAGCAAGCGTGAAGTCAGGCGGATTAGCGACTAAAAGCTCCTATCATCGCCGGTACACTCACCGACTCTGTTCAGTGGCATCCGGGAGCCGCGGGTAGCATTCCGTGGTGTTGCGTCTTTGATGGTGTTCTTCCGACGTGTAGTCACGCTTTTCCCGGATGTGCGGCTCAATCGAGGTCATGGCTTTCTTCCAGTGTTCAGGCTGCGGACCCTTCACTCGGTGCTGTCGTCGTCACTGTTGTTTCTTTTCCGTTGCGGGCTGGTGATTATGTGCCTGGGGTGTTCCGACGCCTGTTGCGCCGCTCGGTGACAGCAAAAATGTGCGGATTCATGTACGGATCTTCGGCGATGTCTGAGGGGGTCCGGAGCTCTGTCAGGCAGCGGCCATTTCATTTGGCTGCTGGCCACACCCCCCCTTCTAGGTTTTTTTTAACAAAAAGTAATATTTAATTATCATACATAAACCCATTCCCTACCATGCACACAGCATTCGCCCATGCGTGGCAGGGTGTTGGCTGCACAGCCTTCACCCAACCCCCCAAAAACAGCTAACCCCATGCTGCACACAGCCAGGCCCTGTGGTGTACCACCCTAAAGACAGCCAACCCCACCCTGCACAGGGCTTACTGTTGTGCACTGTGGGGGTTGGTCAAAGGGCCTTGGCTTATCGTCAGGCCATGTGGCCACCCCCCATATTCATCTGACCCCACGCTGCACATGCTGTATGCGGTGGAGGGTTGGCCGCAAGGTCTGGATGATGTCATTAGTGATGTCATTTGAGATGGGGTAAGTTATATTTAGCTCAGGTAACTACAAGTGCTGAAATTCAATTGTTTTGTATGTAATATCTGAACCTAACTATAAGGTCCCTGTTACCTTATTTTTTTCAGTGACTATATATATATATAGTCACTGAAAAAACCACAGGTTTTAGGGACGTTATAGTTAGTTGGACATTTCACTCGTACAAAACCAGAGAAATTCGGCCGTTATAGTTAGTTGAGCTAACTATTTCTCGCACCCCCGCAATGCACTGCTGATGACGTCACATATTACATCATTCATGACATGGTCAGTGACATCACTGAGGACATCACTGATGACATCTCAAATTACATCATTGATGACATCAGTGATGACATCATCCAGTGACTGTGTGTTTCTGTAAAGTTTAAATATGTTTTATATATATGAATGCGAAGGTGTATTGAAGAATGAGTGGGTGTATAAGTGTCTGAATGGATGATTTAGTAGGTGCGTGACTGACTGTATAAGTGAGTGATTAAAAGTGTCATACTGAATGCATGGGTTAGTGACTAAACTGTGTGAATGTCTGTATCAGTCTGTTAGTTGGTGTGTAAGCGGCTGCATGGGTTGGTGAGTAGATACATGAGTGTCTATATGGGTTATTGATTGGTTGTCTGAGTATCTGTATGGGTGCCTGAGTGTCTGTGTGGGTGGGTGGGGGTTGACTCTGTGCATAGATGTGTGAGTGGGTGATTCACTGGGTGTATGGGTTCAAGACTGCATGTGTGAAGGGCTGTATGGGTGGGTGAGTGTGTGTATGGGTGTGTTGGTGAGTGAATGGATGTCTCAGTGGTACATGTGTGAGTAACTACATATGTGAAAGGCAGTATATGTGAGTGTTGGAGTATATAAATTACTATATGTGAGAGTGAGTGCTTGTGAGAGTGGCTGTATGGATGAGTGAGTGCTTGTATCAGTGATTGTATAAGGGAGTAAGTATGTGTTAGTATCTGTATGAATAAGTGAGGTGGTGTGTGTATAACTGTATAGGTGAGTAAATGGGAGTGTGATTGATTCTTTGCATGACTGACTAGGTGTTTGAGTAACTCTATGGATGAGTGGTGGTGTGTGAGTGTCTGTATAGGTATATGAGTGCATATGATAATGCTGTATTGATGAGTGACTGCATGTATGAGTGACTGTATGGGTGAATGAGTGGATGAGTGTGTAGACCTAGGAATCAGTGAGTGGGTATGTAGTTACTGGTATTGGTGTGTCTATGGTTTCGAAAATGGTAGTCTGCATTTTAGAGTGGGTGTATCAAAGGTTATATTAGGGTATGGGGAGGTGCATCAGATTATCATGTGGATGATGTCATCAGTGATGGCATTTGAGATGTCATCAGTGATGTCACTGACCATGTCATGAATGATGTAATATGTGACATAATCAGCAGTGCATTGTGGGGGCGCGAGTTATAGTTAGCTCAACTAACTATAACGGCTGAATTTCTCTGGTTTTGTAAGAGTGAAATGTCCAACTAACTATAATGTCCCTGAAACCTGTGTTTTTTTCAGTGAATTTCTAAGGTTTTTTAAATGCTAATTTCTAACTATAACGTCCCTGAAACCTATGGTTTTTTCAGTGAATTTCAAAGGTTTTTTAAATGCTAATTTATAGCTATAACGTTCCTGAAGCCTATGGTTTTTTCAGTGAATTTCAAACGTTTTTTAAATGCTAATTCCTAACTGTAACGTCCCTGAAACTTATGGTTTTTTCAGTGAATTTCAAAGGTTTTTTAAATGCTAATTTCTAACTATGCCTACAGAGGTAGGACATGTGCAGAAAGAGGAAGAAAGGCACAGAAAGAAGCAAGAGAAATGCAGAAAGAGGCAACAGAAGTCCAGAAAGACAAAGAAAAGTGCAGAAAGAAGCAAGAGATATGCAGAAAGAACCAACAGAGGTGCAAAAAGAGGCCTTGTTGCAAAGTCATTCTGTGCCCCAAACTTTTTGCTGACTGGTACTGGTGGTAACTGACTCTGACTAACCAGGCCCGGAGCCAGTGCTATGCTGAAAGACACTTAGAATACAGTGAAAACACCTACATACACTAGGGTACACTATGGGTTGGGGTACCCCTGTGATTGGCATGACCTCCTCTGTAAGGCCCTAGTACATAATAGGGCAGGGGGATTAAAACTACCTCTAAGTCCCTAGCATATAATAGGGCATGGCAGTTTAGAGGCCAGCAGCCCTTTTCTGCACTTGCATGTGTGCACTGCTGAGCCTGAGGTCAGTTTAAAAATAGCCCTGTGTGTGCAGAAAGAGGCAAGAAAAGTGCAGAAAGAGGCAAGAGAGGTGAAGAAAGAGGGAAGAAAGGTGAAGAAAGAGGCAAGAGAGCTGCAGAAAGAAGCAACAGAGGTACAGAAAGAGGCAAGAGTGCTGCACAAAGAGGGAAGAGAGGTGTAGAAAGAGGCAAGAGAGTTGCACAAAGAGGGAAGAGGGGTGCAGAAAGAGGCAACAGGGGTGCAGAAAGAAGCAAGTGAGGTGTAGAAAGAGGCAAGAGAGGTGCATAAAGAGGCAAGAGAGGTGCAGAAACAGGCAAGAGAAGTGCAGAAAGAGTCAAGAGAATTGCTGAAAGTAGCAACAGAGGTGTAGAAAGAAGCAAGAGAAGTGCAGAAAGAAGCAAAGTGAGATACAGAAACAGGTAAGAAAGGTACAGAAAGAGGGAAGACGAGTGCAGAAAGAGGCAACAGGGGTGCAGAAAGAAGCAAGACAGGTGCATAAAGAAGCATGAGAAGTGCAGAATGAAGCAACAGAGGTGCAGAAAGAGGCAAGAGAAGTGCAGAAAGAAGCAACAGAGGTACAGAAGGAGGCAAGAAAACTGCAGAAAGAGGCAAGAGAGTTGCAGAAACAGGCAAAAGAGGTACAGAAAGAGGGAACAGAGGTGCAGACAGAGGCAAGAGAGGTGCAGAAACAGGTAAAAGGGGTGCAGAAAGAGGCAAGAGGGATGCAGAAATTTGCAAGAGAGGTGCAGAAAGAAGCAAGTGCATTGCAAAAGAACCAACAAAGGTACAAAAAAAGGCAAGTGAGGTGCAGAAGGAGGCAAGAGAACTGCAGAAAGATGCAAGAGAGTTGCAGAAACAGGCAAAAGGGGTGCAGAAAGAGGGAACAGGTGGGCAGACTGAGGCAACAGAGGTGCAGAAAGAGGGAAGAGGGGTGCAGAAAAAGGCAAGAGGGATGCAGAAATTTGGAACAGAGGTGCAGGAAGAGGCAAGAGGGGTACAGAAAGAGGCAAGTGAAGTACAGAACAAAGCAAAAGAGGTGCAGAAAGAACCAACAGAGGTGGAAAAAGAGGCAAGAGGGGTACAGAAAGAGGCAAGTGAAGTACAGAACGAAGCAAAAGAGGTGCAGAAAGAACCAACAGAGGTGGAAAAAGAGGCAAGAGATGTGCAGAAAGGGGTAGGAGAGGTGCACAAAGAGGCAAGCGTGGTACAGAAAGAGGCAGGAGGGGTGCAGAAAGAGGAAGAGAACTGCAGAAAGAAGCAACAGAGGTGCTGAAAGAGGCACAATGGGTGAAGGAAGAAGTAACAGAGGTACAGAAAGAGGCAAGAGTGGTGCAGAAAGAGGGAAGAGAGGTATAGAAAGAGGCAAGAGAGTTCCACAAAGAGGGAAGAAGGATGCCGAAACAGGCAAAAGGGGTGCAGAAAAAGCAAGTGAGGTGCAGAAAGAGGCAAGAGAGGTGCAGAAAGAGGCAAGAGAGTTACAGAAAGAGGCAAGTGAAATGCAGAAGGAGGCAAGAGAACTGCAGAAAGAGGCAAGAGAGGTGCAGAAAGAGGCAAGTGAGGTGCAGAAAGAAGCAAGATAAGTGCAGAAAGAAGCAACAGAAGTGCAGAAAGAGGGAAGAGGGGTGGAGAGAGAGGCAAGAGGGGTGCATAAAGAAGCAAGACAGGTGCATAAAGAAACAAAAGAAGTGCAGAAAGAAGGAACAGAGCTGCAGAAAGAGGCAAAAGGGGTGCAGAAAGACGTAAGAGGGGTACACAAAAAGGCAAGAGAGGTGCAGAAAGAGGGAGTCAGGGTGCAGAAAGAGGCAAGAGGGGTACAGAAAGAAGCAAATGAGGTGCAGAAAGAGGCAAGAGAGGTGCAGAAAGAGGCAAGATAAGTGCCTGGCGCACTGCTGCTCGGGGGATGAAGTCCACTTCAGTCCTGAGGTCCTCTGGACACAAGTGGACTTCATCACCCCACCAGCAGCGCACCAAGAGGTGCATTTGCAGAGTGGTGTAAAAAGGGGCGTGGCCTCATACCACCTCTCAGCAATCCCACTGTGTGGGGCTTACTGTAGGTTCCTGGTGGCCTGGTTGGCCCCCAGGGACCCTCACTAACAACGGGGACTTAATCCCCCAACGCAGAGCGCGCCAGGAGGCGCGTTTGCAGAGTCGTGCAGGGAGGGGGCAGGGCCTCCGGCGAGTTGCCGGTTTATTTTTTACTTTTATGGGATGGAGGCCACGTGGCCCACCTTCCCTGGGCCGCTTTTGGCCCCGGGGACCCCATCAACCGGGGCATACACAGCTTTTTTTTTATTTTGGAGGGGGCCTGCGTGGCCCCCCTCCTGAGGCCAATTTGGGCCCCGGGGCCGGCCTTTTTTTAAATTAAATTAAAAAAGAGAGGGGGCAGCGTGGCCCCCCTCCTGGCCCATTTTTGGCCCCGGGGACCCCCTCCTGGCCCATTTTTGTCCCCGGGGACCCCGGGGCTTGGCCATTCCTTTTTTTTTTTAAACGGAGGGGGCCGCACGGCACCCCCCTCCCGGGCCATATTTGGCCCCGGGGACCCCATCCCCCAGGGCTTGGCCATTGCTTTTAAAAAAAAAAAAAATTAAGGGAGGGGGGCCAAGTGGCCCGCCTCCCAGGCCATTTTTGGCCCCGGGTACCCCATCCCCCGGGGCTTGGTTTATTCTTTTTTTTGTAAAATAAACTGAGGGGGGCCGAGTGGCCCCCCTCCTGGGCCACTTCTGGACCCAGGGACCCCATCCCCCGGGGCCGGCCCTCAAGTTGGGGTCCGTGGGGAGCCCCAATGCCCCCACGGTCCCTGCCGGCTCCCTGCCTCCTTCGGGAGCCGGCATTGCTATGGGCAAGGGAGCTGCTGACATGCAGCTCCCTTGCCCAAAGCACTTCTGCTTAGCTTCGCTGAAGCGAGAGCAGGTTTCCTGCTCTCGCTTCAACGAAGCAGCAGAGTTTGCTATGACAGGACGGGAGCTGTGCTCCCACCCTGCCATAGCAAACAGCAATGTCCCGGGGGTGGACACCCCGGGACATTGCAGCAGCCGGCCCTGGGGGGTGGCAGTCCCCATGGCCATCAAGGGCTCCAGGAGGGGGGCGCGCTGCCCCCTCCCAGCATATGCAATGCCCCGGGGAGGTGGTGGTCCCCGGGGGTCCACAACGGACCCCTGCATTTCAATAAAGAGTGCTCTGGGGAGGTGGTGGTCCCCGGGGCAGTGTGGGGAGGCTTGAGCCCCCCCACACTTTCATTTTGAAAATAGCCCTGGGGAGGTGGCGGTCCCCGGGGCTGCGAGGGGGCCGCATGGCCCCCCACATTCAAATCATGTAGCCCCAGGGAGGTGGTGGTCCCCGGGGCTTGGAGGGGCCCACGAGGCCCCCCACACAAAATATTAAAAAGCCCCGGGGAGGTGGCGGTCCCTGGGGCATGGGGGCCTGTGAGGCCCCCCGTTCCCAAAAAACAAATGTCCCGGGGAGGTGGCGGTCCCCAGGGCAGCTTGGGGGGCAGGAGCCCCCCCACGCATTTTTTAAAAAAAAGCCCCGGGTATGTGGTGGTCCCCGGGGCTGCGGGGTGGGCCGCATGCCCCCTGCATATCATTATATAAGCCCTGGGGAGGTGGCGGTCCCGGGGGCTGTGGGGGCCCCCGCGGGCCCCAGCTAATTATTTCCACCTAGGGGGTCAGGGTGTTTCTACCCTGCCCCCTTTTCTGGTTTTTCATCTTTTTTTCACCCTTTTTCTAGTGACTCGGTTACCGAGTCACAAGATGGCTGCCAACACATTCTGCTTTGGAGTGTTGGCAGCCAATTAGAATCAAGCTGATGCTCGGGAGGGTTTGCGAATCCTCCTCGGTGCTCAGATATCGATATTTTTATTTTTTGAATTTCTCAGCAACTACTGAACGTATTTACACCATTTTAAAAAAGGGCGCTTTCTGAACCAAGAGCTACCTTTTTGCCAAATTTGGTGTAATTCCGTTCAGCAGTTCGGGCTGTAGCCGTGTCTAAAATTCCTATGGAAATTAACATGGGGAAAACGTGTTTTGGGACCCCCTTTTTTCTTGGCCCCCGCTTGACGAATCACCCTGAAACTTTCAAGACAGGAGCTGACCGGAGCACCCCATTAGTTTTGAAAATTTCACAAAGATTCGTCAAACGGCGCCAAAGATATTGGCAAATCAAAAAACGCTTTTCCTATGGAAACTAGGTCCTAACTATAACTACCTACTGGCGACTGCCAGTAGGTTATATATATATATATATATATATATATATATATATATATATATACAAAACCATAGAAATCCAACCATCCCAATCCCTGAGCCCAGCCTTACATCACTCGTGACATGGTCAGTAACGTCAATGATGGCATCATCCAATGAGTGTTTTGTGAATGGTTTCTGAGACTTAAAGGTATTTACTAAGAGCCTCATTATGATGCTGGTCAGGCCGGCTATCATGGTCCTGTTGGAGGCAGTCGGACCACTGTGTTATCGTCGGAAGTGGTCACTCTGACCGCGGATTGCGAAGCATGTGAATACATAGAATTGCGACCGCCACAGTCCCTCCCAATCCACCAGGAAATTCTGACCATGGTGGTGTCGGAAAGGACCAACAGAACTCGTCAGAGAGTGGACGCCTTACAAACCGCCCACCTAATTACGATGTGCCTTTCTGACTAGCTGACCATGGCAGTCCAACCACCTCATGTGAGCTGGCAGAAAGGGAGGGATATAAGACTGATACCTGTACACAGCTCCTCATGTTCTGTGTCAGCATGGAGCATATCACACATGACCCACTGCTGCTCTACTTGCTCAATGATGTCCAAAATCAACACCATCATGGACACAACTACTGGTAAGTCTCACACCTACCCATGTACATGGAGTCCTCAGCAAATTGATGCACCACCATGGAAAAGCAGCGTAACTTGGTCAGTATGAGTGGGGGTGTGTGAGCAATATGTTTCCAAGTAATCACACTAGGACATCTTGCCAATACATATTTTATAAGAAGAAGGACATGAGGGGGCTTAAAGGGACAGTGGAAAGAACAAGTAGTGCCAGTTGTGTAGCAGGGCTTGAAGTGGGGTTGTGACACCACGATCACCTCCCCTGGAGCCACAAGACCATTGATAAGGCTAGGGGCATTGTATCCCTGGTCCAAACATATTTTGTGGGTCCCTGTATGGAAAATCACAGAATGTATGTTCCCATCACATCTGAATGATGCTCTCTATGTCCAGGTCAGTGACAATGTACAGGCACACTCTCACAAACTCTACATGTGTGCACATCATCGAAGCTGGAGTACTGATGTGTGCAATAAACAATGTCACAAAACAGCACCTCCTCATGAATAACATAGTAATCGTCTTCTGTGACAGCCTCACATTGCTCATAAGCTAGGTCCTATTGTGACATCGAACATACGTCAATATTGATATCTCTGGAAAATAAAACACACCTCCACTGCTAAAGCACTGAAATGGGCCTTCACACATCCCCCACATAAAAGACGAAAGTCAGGTAAATTCCAACAAACCACGGTCTCATACATTTAAAGGCCACAATGTAAAGACTCCCTGTAGATTTGGGTTACCCAAAACAGGGGACTCCTGAAAGGCAAAGAACCAAGGCTACAGTGTATATTGCACTTGCTTCAATGTATCTATGTGCATAGAACCTGTGGCATGAGGTATATATGGGACACTCAATATTGTCACAAAGTGGCATGCACATGTGGCTAATGTGTAAGTGCAAGTCCTGACAAAATACTGCAGCAACAGCAGTTGTCAGACATCTATTAAAAGTATGTGGAAAGAACACACATGAAAAACGTTACATGTGCATCCAAAGTACCAATTAGGTATGACAGTACAACTCCCCCATGTGTGGAGAAACAAATGCCTACTTTTCACACATTAAACACATATCCACCCTACATCTCATGTAGTACAGCAAGCCGAAAGACGTGGACATTGGCCAACTCAAGCTGCAATTCTTACAATAGTGGGTACCAGCCAATGCAATGTCAGTCGGTCCCAATTGGAACTCATCCTACATATATATCCATTGAACATTGACCCTCATCCTCTGTAACACCATAACTTGCCCCAAAGGCTGTCTATACTTATCACTGCAAATGGATCAGCTGTCATGGTGAAGCAAACACAACTGTAGTCACACATCCCAGATTAGCCAATAACAACAAGTTGCATCAGTAGCAATGGCTGGACAAAGGTGTTCTAAACAAAGCAAGTTGTTTATTATGGAGTACAAATTGATCTGCCAAAACAATGGCCAATGGCCAGTCCAAGTACCAGTCTGTAGGCCTGCACACTGCTATGCCACAGAACTTCCCTTCCAGAACACTGCCAGGGAAACCTCCCAGAGAGGGGTATCTAGTGGGCAGCCCAGGCACCTCAATGATGTTATTTGGGTGGGCTAGGTTTGGGATTGGAAGAGCTGGGCTTGTCCTTGGTAAGGCTGGGCTCAGGGATTGGGATGGTTGGATTGGTCTGTTGAAGGGCTGGTCTCGGGATTGGGAGGGCTGGATTTGATCACATGTAGTATTTTGAAAGCATTAAGGGTAGTGATGGGTATAGAGAGGGTGGGAACAGGTTTTGTAGTATTTTTAACCTTAGAAAATCTGGGTTGGGGTGGGGAAGAGGTCCTTTGAGTTTTGGGATGGGGTGGGTTGGTTTCTGGATGGGTGCTTTTTCTTTTTTTACAGCCCTGTGTTTTAGCTGGGGTAGAGAGGGGTTTAGGAGGGGGCTGATGTTTTTGGGGTGGACTTTCAAGTGGAAAGAATGGGTAGGGTTAGGAAAGAAGACCTTTTGGCATTGGGAGGGTGTGGGCAGCTGTGGCAGGGAAGAGGTCAAGGACAAATAGGGTAGTTCTTTGCAAAACTGGGGAGGAGGTAAGACAAGTCATTGGGTGTTGGAGGTAGAGGGGTGTGAAGTGTGAGGTGGGGATGTGTGTGCTGTTCATGCATGTCTGTGTTTCTGATGTGTGTTTGGTTGATGAATGTTTCTGTTCCTTGTCAATGTGTGATGTGGCTGTGGTTGGCAGTGTGTGTGTAGTATCTGGGTATGTGATGTTGGTAGTAGCTGTCTTATGTTGTGGTGTCTGGCTGTAGGTGTGTAGTGGTTGTGTCTGCTGGTGTGGTGTCTGGCTGTATGTGTGAAGTGGCTGTGTCTGGTGGTGTGATATCTGGACCAATGTGTGTAGTGGCTGTTTCTTCTGGCATGGCATCTGGATTTATGTGTCTAGTGGACGTATGTGCTGCAGTGGGTGTGGTGTCTGGGTTTAATTTTACTGGCTGAGGTGGTGAGGGGGTTGAGTGCCTAGTGAGTGGTTGTGTGCCTGTCTCTTTTCATATGTTTTTGCTTTTGTGTGTTGCGTGTGGATGTTGGGGTGGATGCGTGCTGATGTGTGCAAGTGCTTTGGGCAGGTAAGGAAATAGGGATTGTGGATGGGAAGAGCAGGCGGTGGGGTGAAAAGCTATAATTGGTAGAAGGATGCTGTGAGTATGAAAGCCAGAGCCTGAAAAGATCTCTGTAGGACAGACATGTCAGTGTGAATGCCTTCCGGGTACAACGCCATCTGCGTTAGCTGGGGGCTTTGTACCTGGATGGCATTTAGCACTGCAGTCTGACCAACAGAAATCTGTCTCAGGATGTCAACTGTCTCGACACTCAGGGCAGCAGGGGTGACAGAGATAGGGGGAGAGGTGCCTGGTGCAAAGCAGATTCCTCCCTTCTTAGGTGAGTGGGCCCAGACAGCTGGTTGGGGAGCAGCAGAGGGGGTGGAGATGGAACGGTTTGGCAGACCTGGATGTTGTGGATACAGGTCAAGGGTGGTCCACCAGGGAGTGTCCCCTGGAGCTCGATTCTTATGAAGATGATGTGTTGTCTAGATCCTCCATGGCACTCCCATCACCCTCTGGGCCAATGGTTCCTTCTGTGTCACTGCTGCAACGGGAACCACTCTGGGCCAGCTGCTTCTCCAGTGGTCTCAGCCCTGTCTCTTTCGCTGCCCTGGGTTGATACTGAAATAATAGTAGAAATAGGTTCATTGCAATTGTGTGAACCCACTGGGCAAACAGATCCTAACACAACACATTACACAATTGCACTGATCACAACACGTACAAGGATGACTACATTGCCTCCAACATTGGCATGAGCACATACATGAATGCTACATGACCTGCACACAGTCACACATAATGGTGTCATAACCACAGTCTGCTCCAACTGCATGTGTGACCGTGTCCAAAATCCACCCTCATGTGTGTAGCAGGAGATGTCACCCTGTCAGCGTGGGCCCTTGTAGCATACCATAGTTACCTGATGTTGTGAAATGGGATGTACACATGGAATGTATTACTACCTATAGACACAAGCCCCTGCAAACAGCAAATGGTCAGGTGTCCCTAACCCACAACATGTAGAAATACTGAGCACCTGCTATAACTAAGTTGCAGCAATATGTGACTACCAACAATAAGGCGACATGGAAGTTCCCATTCCACACTGTTCACACTTTCCAAGTGACACTTTCACATCTGTCCACTGCCAGATGACGCAGTTGAAAGCTGCACATAAGTAGCTTAGCTAGGTGCCACATGTAGTACAGAAGAGTAGAATGGAGACAATGTGGCTCCAAGTGGTGTGCGATTTCAGCACAAAGAACCATTGTATATGAGTCTGCCTAGGAACATCACCAGTCAAGATTGGTTCATGTGAGCACACCTTTTTCACATTGCAAATGTCAATGCCATTAGAACACTGAAAGTACATGAGGCTTAGGAGATATCCAGTCCATAAAGAGGTCTTACTCGTGTCCAAAAGGGAAGGGAATTCACTGTACCTTCCTTGTCTTGCAAACACAAATTCCAATGTAGTACTGAGTGCTGACACACACATATGACCCCAACATGTCAACATGTCACTCCCTGATGCATGTCATCAGCCAGCGAATGATCCTCCACAAATGCACATGTGCATCACACCTAACTGAGTATACCCTTCTCAATGGCATACAAACTCACATTGCCAGATAGTACTGGAAGTCTTCCAACCATATGTGTCATTTCGTCAACAACTTGACCTGGCTAATGACATCCATCAATGTCATTGGGTAAGTGTGACTCACTCACCCATGTCTACATATCCCTTTATGTGGTTACACCTACTCTTTATACCCATCACAAAATTCTATTGTCATGTACACATTGGCCAACACATACAAATGTGATGGAATCAGAATGAAAACCTTGTAGCCCTCAGATCATGTATGGGACAGTTGTACATATGACAGTACAACATGTAAAGTTATATATGCCAGCATGTAGGCATCAATACAGATGACACCAGTGATGGTAGCCACCTCATGATACTGTACATTCCCCACTTACCAAGGGGAAGTGGTGCTCAGAGTCTGCATCCAGAGTGCATTGTCTGCCTTGCCATAAGTAAGTGGTCACCATCACATGAGACACAGTAGTCAGGGAGCATCACTCCAGACACAAGTATGACAAGTGGCCTGTTTGGAACCCCTGTCACACATGACAGCAAAGGATGATGTAGGTTATCTGTGATATTAGGCAGCCATGTGGCTGTTGAACTCTGGAAACTGACATTTGACTGGACCCTGCTTAGTTCCAGGTCACATGGACGATAGTCTACAGATATCACCATGCACCTACTACCAGACCTTCATATGCAACAACTCTCACATTGAGTGGCACATGAGTCACCTTCAATCTGGATGGGAATATAGCTGCCTGTAACAAAAGATAGATGACAAACACAAGGAGATGATGGACGGAGTGCTGAAACCTTTCAGATACTCACCCCCAGTCACAGATCTGGGTTGAATCCATCATCGTTCTTTAGCTCACTTCGCCACCCCAGTTCAGACCCAGCCATATGCAAATTAGTCTTGACCCTGTTCCTTTTGGGAACAGTCCAGCCCGAAATGCCAAGTCAGGTCTTCCCTGGACCAGAAACAAGCATCCTGGGACCAGATTTGGGGTAAAACCCCTCATCAGCCAGGCTAGCTTAAATCCAGTGGCAAAGTGAGAGAGGGACCTACGTCTGGGCATACCCTGCCTACTCAGGGTGAACAAAGCAAACACAAGGAGATGCTGGACGGAGTGCTGAAACCTTTCAGACACTCACCCCACAGATCTGGGTTGAATCCATCATCGTTCTTGAGCTCACTTCGCCACCCCAGTTCTGACCCAGCCATATGCAAATCAGTCTTGACCCTGTTCCTTATGGGAAAAGTCCAGCCCGAACTGCCAAGCCAGGTCTTCCCTGGACTGGAAACGAGCATCCTGGGACCGGTTTCGGGGTAACAGATAGATGGTCATGCAGAATGTTTCACTCAGGGAAGTACTCACCCCCTCCTAGCTGCTGTCAGGCTCTCAATTGCTCATCAAGCTCCGGGTAGGCCACCGCCAGTATGCGGGCCATTAGGGGAGTCAGGGTCCGACACGTGCCCCTTCTGCCTAGGGAAGACAGCTCAGCTGAACGTCCACGATCTTCCGGGTCCAGCGTCTTAGGCCCTCCCACCTTTATCTGCAGTGAACATTGCGCCGACGAGCGACCTCCCAGGGTCCACACATTACGGGCAATTGCTTTCCACATGGACACTTTCTGATGGGCTTTGACCTGTTTGGATGCAATAGATGAAGAGACTGAGTAGACATGCAAGATATAGGATATCTGCTACGGTGACACAAAGGTTGCAGACAGCTAGCATAATCATCCATCAATAGTGCACACACTACATGTGTAATTCACACATGCTGAGCACTACAAAAACATTACTACATACTGTTTAAGTCATCTGAAGACTACCCTCAATTCTGATCATGCCTATACTAACTAGGCCAGCCCACTGACATCACGTAGCCCTAGGCCACACCACATGTGCTCTGAAATGAGTTACCATGTAATACAACACACCATTGTGTCCTCCTGAAAAGTACAATACTAGTGCATCACTGGACAGACACATGAACAGTATGGACAAATGACTTGATTCATGCAGTCCAAGACATCACTGCTACCATTGCATTTACTACATTCCAAGATTTGGGTCACAATGAAAGAGCTGGCATGTGTGTCACTGAGAACTCTCACTCTGAGGATCAGTGGACACGTGATTTATTCATTTGGAAATCCTACTACATCTGAATGTGTTTGTGTTGGAAGTCCTGGCATCACAGGATACATCGTATCCCATATATGGCAGTGTATATGGGACGACATCAACATAGCGTTGTGCATACTGCATGATTGGTCATTCTTACACAGCTGGAGATGCACTTCTGAATTGAAGTGCAGATGTAACCAGCCATCTGCATTGTGCATGTTTCACTTCAGCAATGTTCCTGTACACTGCTAGCTTCACTCATATGACAGTAAAATCCCAGACATGTCGGAGTAAGGGGCCTGTCCTAACGCAATGACACACAATAACAATATGGTTCCATGGACAGTAGTCTTGGGTCTGGGGCTCTTACCATGCATCATACCAAATGTTGTAATACTCGGTGCATGTAGGCCAACTCATGGTCCTGTTACACTGATTCAGGCCACATCTGAAAATCAGCAGAGCTACAGGGAGAGTACTATGTGCATCTGTTCCATTAGCAAAAAAACTCTGCTACAGCCTGGGCCAAGGACAATACACGGCACACATGATTGACAGGGTTTGCTCTCTGCATGCTGAGCATACTGTTCCCACATGACCATCATATGCCCACATTTTCCATACCTAACAGTACACCTAGTGGCCATCCTATGTATGACATTACTGTTGTGGTTCACTGTGAAGGGGTCTGGGAGGTGATGGCATCTCCCTGACAAGAGTGTAAGGCCTATACATTTGCTAGCACATCTGCCATGAAATGATTTGCAAAATCATCATTGACAATAATAGGTTGATACATGCATAGATATGTGCATACAACAGGTGTAGGGTTTAAGACTGTGTACACATCACTATGATGATGTTGTTGCACAAAGTACAGTGCCACATGAACCATGACATATTTGTCCTATGTTGGGGCCACACTATCTGACTTGCAAAACTCTGCTGTCAGTCTGGGACTCTGAGCTACATTGTGGCACATGTGATTGGATAGGATAAATGTTGCAAAGTACAGATTTTATTAGCAATACTCACCTGCTCCTCTGGTGAGCCATAGAGCTGGTGATACAGGGGAAAGACCTCATTCACCAGGGTTTCCAGCTCCTCTGGACTGAAGGCAGGAGCCCTGTTCTCTGTACAGTGAGACATGGCAGCTCTCAGAGGTGGTAAACAACAGCTGACAATGAGGAAGTCGTGTAAGGCGGATCTGGTGGCTTAGTGGACTAATGCATCCACTGTAGGGTCCTGTGCTCGACCTTGTGGTCACAGGTTCAAATCCCAGCGGGTCCACTCAGCCTTCTGAGGTCAATAAAATGAGCACCATCGAGTCGGGTAACAATAAAAAACTGCTATTGAGTGCCAAGATACCCTTGGGTGAACGTATGCTTTTACAAATACACGCCATGTTATGTAACCGGCAGTGTCTGGAGGCAAGTGATTTGATGTCCAAAATTCAAGCTATTATTATGCCACATAGGCGAGCTTTTGTGGAGACGGCCACAGCTATTGGACCGCAACGGCAGCATTTTCCAACTTTAGCCTTTGGCTGTGACCGCTATGGTTGAAGCCGTCTACCGCATGGTTCAAATCAGCCGGCGGTGGGCGAATGAGCATGTCCCATAACTGAGGTTAGGCATCCACATAAGCAGTTTTCTGTGTAGACGGCCACATCCCTTGAACTGCGATGGTCGGAATTTCCAAATTTAGCCTATGCTGTGTCCGCTGTGGTTTAATCCGCCTACCGCATGGTTCAAATTGGGCCTGGGAGTCTCATCATGCACCATACATAGGGGGGATATTCTCAAGAACGTGTGTTAACTATCGCCAAATTCGCTTAACGCAACTTTTCACATCGCAGTCCATCGCGGGAAAATAACACCGTGTTAACGCAGTATTCCCAACCCGGCGGCACCATGCGATAGCCACATGTCAACGCGACAAATGCCTGCGTTAAAATCAACGCAACGCCGAAAAAATTGCGAAGTCCCAAATCGCAAAACAAAAAGCAGCGATAACCAGCGACAGGCCTGCGATTCCCACGCGACATGCAGGAAAATGCACCATAAAAGCAGAGAAAAAAACCAAGAGAAAAAAATGCAACTGCGTAGCACCATGGACGCACCCGGACCGAGTGCAGAGGACTATGCAAACCCCACAAGCCCCACAGACGACCAGCCAGGACCCCTGGGGCCGGGGAAGGGCAAGGAGAAGAGGAAGAGGAAAACGGGGCAGTCCGCAGGAAAACCGGATCATCGTCACAGAGGTGACAGGACACTACCAACAACTGTCCGTCACCTCCACTGTGTCATCAGCCACACAAACGTAAATATGGCAACACATCTTGAACAACGTGAATGCAGTCGGAGTGTCAAGGAGGACAATGGAAAAGGTCAAGAGGCGCTGGAATGATGTGAAGGGCAAAACCAAGAAGAAACCAGATGCCAACATGAAAGCAGCAACGCAGATAGGAGGTGGGGGACCAGCGGCACACCAGGAGCTGGATGGCATTGAGAAAATGGTGGCCACAGTCATCAGTCGGGATACTGTGCCAGGAGTCGGGGATCGGGACACTGCTCAACATGACCTGACACAACATCAACAGGGTGAGTACCGACCAGGGACTTGGGGGACGGGGGGAGATGGGCACAATGGCACACATACACAATTAAGTACAGCACACTACACACCCACAATGACTCAGGATCATGTCCCTGATCCCCGTGCCACACTGCAGCACACATACAGAAAGAAACCCATGGAATGTGTGTCGAAAATAATTTATTTACACATGCTGTGCCTGTGGTCAGTTTGTACTGTCTCATGATTGCTAAGGACTGCCACAATGTGACGTCTTCATGTGAAGAAATTGTCAATGAGGGTGTTCCTACGGGCTATTCCTGCTGCAGCTGCAGTGGGGTGTGGTCCACCTGCCTCATCTTCCTCATTATCGTCCGGTGCATCTGGCACTCGTAACCATGGGGCATTGGTGCGTACACATATATTGTGCAACACACAACATGCAACGATCATCTTGCACACAATGTCTGGGCTGTACAGGAGCCTCCCACCTGTGATGTCCAGGCACCTGAAACGTGACTTCAACACGCCAAATGTGCGTTCCACGATGCCCCTGGTGCGTTTGTGGGCCGGATTGTACTGACTCTGGGCCTGTGTGTTCGGGGCTCGGAGGGGTGTCATCATCCAAGGGCAGAGTGCATATCCTTGATCACCTGTGACAGTGCAGAGAGACATGAGTCAACAGTTGGTTCTGCATGATGTGTAGGCAGGCTCATTAGTTCATTGGCGTGTGATATGTGTGTCATAGTGATTACTGTTTGACATGTATTGCTTGTAGAAAATGAGCGCCATCAATGTGTACAACGTAGCCTCACTGCTGCTCCTCCCTCCCCCCGAGCCCATTTACTTGTGTGCACTGCACGGTTGCATCACTTGCACTCCTACGGCACACCATCGTCATGCCTGTCTGCGCATGTCCCCAAGCCTGACAACGACACTGTGATGTTGTGCGTTGAAGGTGGGCGGCCACGTGTGTGTAGGCCTATGGTAAGGATAGCGCGGACACAGATGTAGAGTTCATGACTGGCTGAACTCACGATGTGGTCGAGGCAATACCTTTGGCCTATGCTGCGGTAATAGCGACACAAACACAACAGTTGGCATGTATGATCCCGGACCTCGAACGGGCTTCCACTCATCCATTTATCCCTTTGGCCGAGCCCGCACTCCGGGGGCATGCCACATCGCAACATTGTCCATTGCGGGACGGGTGGCGCCGACACTACAACAGAGACACACGCCTTTGTTACTTCATTGGCAAGCCCAACACTTAACCACGCCCAGAGCTCCGGGGTGATTATCCACACCCCTACGCTGGACTGTCGTACGCCAGCCCACTCCTGCAATGCCCACAGGGGGGTGCGACACAGCTACATGTCCCAGGTCTCCCCCACTGCCTGGGGTGACATGGTTGCGTCCGCTGTACACAGCACAATGCAATGTGGTAGGGCCCGGGTCCCTCATGCATACACAATGACCACACAGACACACTTAGATAGTTTGTGGAACTGGCTACTGGCACGTGCGCCCGGCCCCTTTTATTGCCAGGGTCACATGTCCAGTGCCGCCTGTGCTGGATGGGTGTGGGGTGAGTGTGAGCCAGCCCTCAAGGGGTGGTTGGTGCTGGCAACAACTACAACAGTGATCAGACAATCAGAAGTTCACAATTCAAACAGCAAGGGTCCATGACTTGAGCTGCACAGAATTAGTGGCCCCGGATGCACAGCGGCCGGCACATGGAACACCGCCACGGGACGGTGACTACCGGTGCACTGAGGTAGGGGCACGAAAGCTGAGCGGGTCCCCGTCGATGTCCAAGGTGAATGTCGCGGGGGTTATGGGGGACAGTGGAGGGTGTTCTTCCAGGACATGATACAGAGGGCAGTACCAAGCAGACACAGGCAATATGGAGGAGATGAATGCTACAGACTCATGTTAACACCAAGTCATTACCAGCCACATGATGATGAAGACAACCCCAAGGCCATAGACTGAGACGCCACCAAAGTTCAACCAGAGGGTGTCCATGAATTTCAGGGCACAGAGTTAGTGGCACCAGAGCTGAAAGGGGATGCAGTCTGCGATGAGGCCTGTACAATGGTATAAACTCTGCCATAAATCAATCAAGGCTCAGTTCCAAATGTGTAACCTACTTGACTGTAGTGTGGGCCGGAGGCAGCGGTCAGCAGGGGCCCCCAGCCACGTGTCCTTGGCTTGCGATGCACCGAGTCAGTGGCACTAGGGCAGTTGTTGGTGGTGTTCGGTCACCTCCGTAACGAGGATCCTGTTTGTCATCCGGACTGAATCGCATCTTCCTCTTACTCCTCTCCTAGCGTGCAATGATACGGACTCTGCCATTGTAAAATCAAGACTCAGTTCCAAATGTGTGACCTACTTGACCGCAGTGTAGGCCGGAGGCAGCAGTCAGCACGGGCCAACTGCTGCTCAGGCAGCTCCTCCTGGTACTCTCACACACGACGTTGGAATGCCATGTGGCGATGATTTGTGGTTGACGGAGGTAGTAGCACCAGAGCTGAGCATGTGTGCAGGTTGCGACGATGCCGTGTCCTGCCTGGTACGGATTGTATTGGATTGGTGTGAGGCCTGCTGGACCGCAGTGTAGGCAGTACACAGGTGACCCCGCAGTGCTGGGCCGCAGTGTAGGCCGAAGGCAGTAGTCAGCATGGGCCCACAGACACGTGTCGTTGGAATTCTATGCACAGAGTCGGTGGCACCACATCGTAGGGAGTACGGTGATATAAAATCTGCAATAAACGTATGTACTCTGCCATTGTATAATCAAGACTCAGTTCCAAATGTGTGACCTACTGGACCGCAGTGTAGGCCGGAGGCAGTGGTGGAGTACGTCAATGAGAAAGGAGTAATGGGGGCCTGTGTCGCGGAGGCCGTGATGGTCTGAGGAGGCTTCCATGGTCGCGGGCCTCGGGCTTGGAGCTTGCACCGGCACGTGGTGGGCCCTCTTTGACACATGCCGGTGTCGGCAGGTGAGCAGTGTGGCCTGGGTGCGCTGGGGCGGGTATGATGCATCTTGGGACCAGCGGCCTGAGGTGCAGCAGGCGCACAGGATCGCAGGCACCGCCGCTCATGGCGTCGGCCTCGTGGCGGGGTGAGAGGCGCTGCCCTGGCAGACATGTTGGCCATTCCGGAAGAGAACCACGCCCAGAGTAACAGCCTTTTTATTCACACCCCTACGCTGGCCTGGCGAACGCCGGGCCAGCCCACTCCGCTCACGCTTACAGGGGGGGACGTAACAAGCTACATTTCCGCATTCTTCCCCACTGGCTGTGGTTACATGGTTGCGTCCACTGTCCAGTACACTGCAGACACCAGCAGTGTATGTCGACATGGAAGTGTCTGTGGTCTGCATACTGCAGTCTGTCGAGCATATCCACGGCCACACTTGGCATTGTGTACATTCACATTCATGGGTCACTTGCCTCCTTCGCACATGCTGGGTTCCCATCTCTCCCCACATTCTGCTATTGTGTGGCTGAGGTGCCATGCCGTTGATGGGTTGTGTAGATGGCTAGCCCAGGTTGCCACAGTAAGTTGTGTTGTCGTGTTTGGAATGTGGGGATGTTGGTTGTCATGTTGTATGTGATTTTGTGACGTGTGCATTCCCAGAGTTGTGAGTTGTCTGATTGTGGTGTTGAGGTGTGTGGTGTGTTCCGTTGGTACTCACCGACGAGCAGTGCATTTCCATAGGTGCCATCCTGGAAGCGCTGGTTGATGATGGACTGTCGGAAGATGAAGGAATCATGCACACTGCCTGGGTAGTTGGCGACGACATTGGTGAAGAGTCCCCGGTGGTCCACTATTGCCTGCACATTGATGGAATGCGTGTGTTTCCTGTTGCGGTAATTGTGTGCAGTGGCGGCAGGGGGCACGAGGAGTACATGTGTGCAGTCAATTGCCCCCAACACGTGCGGGAAGCCAGCTATGGCGTAGAAGCCTTGCTTGATCTCCAGCTGTGCCTGCGCAGTGTGTGGGAAGTAAAGTTGCTGGGGTACCAAGCTGATGATGGCATCCAAGACAGGTGTGAGGAACTTTGACAGGGCTGGCTGTGAGACTCCTCCGACTATGGCAGTTGTTGGTTGGAAGGTCCCAGAGGCGAACAGGTGCGGCACGGCCAGCAGCTTTGTCTGCTGAGGGATGTTGGTTCTCCGCTGTGTTGGTGCCGTCAGCCTGTGGGCAATGAGGGTCAGGGTGCGGAGGATGGTTGTCCTTTTGAGCCTGTAGTGGGCAATGACTTCCTCTGGCGTTAAGTCTCCGAGGCTGGTGCGTTTTCGGAAGGTCCGGTGTCTTTGTGTGCGCTGCCTCTGTGGTAGTCCGGGGGGGTCCTGGGGGGGGTGGGGGGCCTGGGAGGGTGGCGGTGGGTGTTGTGGCCCTCTTGGGGCTCCGAGCTGCATGATCAGTAGCTGCATGGCATCTGTTGTTCTTCTGGTGGGGCTGGGGGCTGGGCTCCCTTTTATGGTGCAGGTTGTCGTCCGACTTAGCACCAGGTAGGAGCAGGTGTTAAATCCCTGCTGCTAACGCGCCTTATCGCGTGTTTTTGAATCTTATCGCCGATCTGGCTGGTCGTTGGGAATGTTGCGGAGTGGTGTTTTCGCTGCTTTTTGCACGGGAACGCCTACTCTGCATCTCATTAGCGTTAGTTGCCGGTGTCATCCGTGGCGATGTTTTTTCCGGCTGCTATCGCAGGAAAACTGGTGATATCGGCTGTTAGCACCAGCTTGTGAATGGTGCGATGAGTTTATCACCACTTTGGCTGCGCTAAAGTGCCGCTAACTCGGCGATAAGTCCTTGAGAATATGCCCCACAGTGTAGTAATACTAGGAGCATTTAGGCCAACCCGTGGTCCTGTTACACTAATTTAGGCCATATCTGAGGATCAGCAGAATTACGGGGGGATTACTCTGTGCATCCGTTCCATAGCCACATTTACTCTGCTACAGCTTGGCCATGGACCATATTGTGCACAACTCATTGCCAGTGTTTGCTCTCTGCAGGCTTAGCATACTGTTCCCAAATGAACACATTTTCCATACCTAACATTACATCTTGTGGCCATCCTATACATGACATGACCGTTGTGGGTCACTCTGAAGGGGTCTGTGATGTGTTGATATCCCCCAGACAACAGTTTAGTGAGGCCTCATGTGTGATATTTGAGACTGTACACATATCTCACATCATCCTCACATGCTAGTTACAGGAATCATACACAATTTAGGTTGTAAGGCCTATACATTTGCTAGCACATATGCCATGAAATGAATAGCAAATTCATCATAGACAACAAAAAATGGATACTCACATAGATATGTGCATGCAACTGGTGTAGGATACACGACTGATTCAACAAAGTACAGTGCCACATGAACCATGACATCATTGTCTTATGTAGGGGCCACAGTATCTGAAATACATAACTCTGATGTCAGTCTGTGACTCAGAGGCACATTCTGGCCTATGGGATTGGATAGGATAATTGTTGTAGAGTACAGACTGTACTAGCAGTACTCACCTGCTCCTCTGGTGAGCCAAAAGAGATGGAAATATAGGGGAAGGACCTCATTCACCAGGATCTCCAGCTCCTCAGGAGTGAAGGCAGGGGCCTTGCTCCCTGTACAACATGCCATGACTGCTCCCAGAGCTCGCAAACAGCAGCTAACGTTGAGAAGGTGTGTAAGCAGCAGTGCCTGGACGCAAGTGAGTTGATTTTCAAACCGCAATGTGTAGACGGGCACAACCATTGAATTGCTGCCTCCCTGAACACCCCCAGTGCATCTAGTTTTCAGAAATGTCTGGGTTTGGTAGGTTTCTCTAGATGGCAGCCGAGCCTGGGACCAAAAACACAGGGGACCCCTTCGCAAAACCAGGTCATTTTGTGATCGATAATTTTGATGCTTCCAAAATACTTTTTGGGCCCTTCCCTGTCGCGAGCACTTGGTCCACCCACACAAGTGAGCTAGCATTTGTATCAGGAGACCTGAGGAAATGCTGGGTGGTAGGAAATTTGTGCCGGCTGTTGGACTTGGCCCTTTTTGCCAGGTTCACCCCTAAACTTTTTGCATTTATGTGTTAGTAGTTTAAATCTCTGGGCACTTTCGCACTGTGGTCCAGTGGAAAGTGCGTGCGCGCTCTGTGCACATTTAGTGAGATTGACCTGCCTCCCATAGGAATGCATTGGGGATCTGTGTTTCAGTGGTAATTCCTGTTATGTGAGGAGCAGTGTGGTCAAGTTTAGTATGTGTGAATTCGTGAGAATGAATGCTGCGCAATGGTGTGCGCAGATTTCACATGGCTGGTGTAGAAGTGCCACTTTTAGAAGTTGGCATGTATGTGTGCTCTGTGCCTGCCTGCCTGATGTGGATTGCATGTCTGGCTTTGTGAGTGACAGGTGCTGGATGGTGTGGGGAATTCCAGGAGCCAGGGTGAGTCAGCCCAGTGGTGAATAGAGAGATCTCCATGCAGATGGGTGGGAGGAGTGCACCTGGGACCTGAATAGGGCTGGGCCTTCCCTCCACAATGCTGGCTCCACCCCCTGTGGTGCGTCTGATGTCCCTAGCCTGTCCTGTGAAAGGAGAGAGGAGCTGAGCAAAACAAAGTGCTCCAAAGCTCCCCCAAACCAGTTGCATCTGGTTTTCCCCCAGCCCTGTGCTGGGTGACAAAGGAAAAACTGTGTATAAAAGAAGGGGCTGTGACCCCATGAGATGGTTCAGTGTTCATGTGCAGTTCTGATGTGCTGATCCTGCAGGGCGTGCTGCTGCTGAGGGCCCAGGGGGGGCTGCCAGGAGGGTCTGCCTCCCTGGGCCCTGCATGCCCCTTTACTTTTCCAGGACTTGTTCTCCCCTGGAGGAGGACTGCTGCATCCTTTTGCGCCCTGTGAGCGCTATATTTAAATTACCTGCTGGAGAAAAGGAGCACGAGGGCTCCGCAGCGCACTGCTGCAAATTTTCCTGAGGGAATCCCGATGTAGGGATTCCCCCTGCTGGAGGAGAGCGCGGCGGGTGCCCACCCCGCTTATTATTATATTTGATTGCGGGTGCCCACCCCGCATTAATTGCCGTCGAAAGAAATCCCCGCCGCGGCCTGCCTGGTTGGGGGCGGGGCCTTGTGACGGAAGCGGAAGAGCTGGGAAGGAGGCGGCATCTGCTTGGACAGGGCTCCCGTATGCAGGTGGGAGCCCTGCGTGTGCCCATGAAGTCCCGGGTCCCAGGAGGGGGCCCGGGTGAAGTGAGAAGAGGCCCGCGGTGTCACGAGGGAAGCAGGGAGAGCCCCGCCTTCGCCCCGCGTACCGCCATAGTGGAGACCAGAGTGCAGGCCAGACGCTGCACCTTGTGATGCCGGTCCCGCAGCGCGAAGAGAAGCCCCACTGAGGAGTCCGGTGAGTGGAGGTTGTGGGAAGGAGGTGCCCAGCAAGGCACCGCATCAATATTTAATTTTCCTGAGCGGACCCGCCGTTGCGGGCCGCTCCAACGAGGGGGGGCGTGATAATTGCAGAGAGCCCAGTGGGGGCTCCCAGATCACTGCGCATTGTCGGCACTCGTGCTCCCGCCCCAGCTGCCCCGCCTGACAGTGGGCAGCTGCCACGTTTTTGCCCGCACCCCGTTTTGCTACCGTGTCCCAGTAGGGGACCCCTAGGGTACAGAGGTGCCCATGCTCGCATTTAAGTGCCACAGCTGCGCCGCACCAGTGCGGGCAGCTGCAGCGAAAGGGGCACCATTGATTCAGAGTCCCTGAGTGGGACAGGCGGCACAGAGGTGCCAGGCCTTCACTTGCTTCACAGCTGCCCAGCAAGTAGTGGGCAGCTGCAACGTTTAGGCTGTTAGTTCTTGGGGGCATTTTGTTAGGGAGACAGGAGTGAGATGCACTCCTCTGCCCCAGTACTTTCCCAGCTGCCCAGCAAGTAGTGGGCAGCTGCCACGTTTAGGTTGGCGCAGTGGCGCACCCTTGACTTTCGCTGCATTGGCAGCAGCCCTGACTCTTTGGACATAGGGCATTTGAGCCCCTTGTGAGATGGCCAGTTGGCCAAGGGGACTGCTAGGTTTATAGGGCGCCAGGCCCTAATGTGATTTGTGTGTTAGTGAGCTTCTTTCCTAGGATTTATAGCCTAATGTGATTTATGCTTAGGATGTTATTGTCTAATGCGTTTAGACTGGCGAGATGATTGCATAATGTGTTTATGCTGGTGAGGTTGGTGCATAAGGTTTTGCGCCTAATGTGATGCTGTGCATAATGTGGTTTATGTTACAGGCTGATGCTAAGTACAGTGGTTACCAGTGAGTACTGGTTGTACGTTTCTGATATGTCCCACATTTATTATGTGTTCTACATCTATTACCTTTTACTAGGTGCTGGTTCTGACAGTGGTCCACGTGGCCCTGTCATGTGTACATAATCCCCTGTAAATATTGCCCCATGCCAGTTGGCACAGTGTATTTGATGTGAGTACTATTCTAATGTGTTTGATGATAATACAAAGGCTATTTTTATATATAACCTTGTGTGGAGTTCCTTTTGTAGTGTGCCTTGGGTGTTGTTGCTGTGTGTGTGTTGCGCAAACGCTTTACACATTGCCTCCGGGATAAGCCTGACTGCTCGTGCCATGCTACCAAGGGGGTGAGCAGGGGTTATCTTCGGCGTGTAACTTCCTTGCCCTGACTAGAGTGATGGTCTCTGCCTGGCTTTGGTGCATACCTCAGCCAACCAGGGTCCCATTTCTAACACCGGCCCATTGATCCACAGCTTTCCCACTCAGAAATGTGAGGAAAATTTAATTTTTTTAGCTAAATTTGAGGTTTGCAGGGGATTCTGTTAAGAAAACGTTAAGGGATCCATGCAAGCCATACCTCCATGGACTCCCCTGGGTGTTTAGTTTTCAGAAATGTGTGTGTTTGGTAGGTTTCCCTAGATGGCCGCCAAGCCCGGGAGCAAAAACGCAGGTGACTCCCTAGCAAAACCAAGTTGTTTTGTTATAGCTAATTTAGATGTCTCCACAAGACGTTTTGAGCCGTTTCCTGTTGCGGGGACTAGGGCTACCCACACAAGTGATGTACTATTTATATTGAGAGACGTGGGGGAATGCTGGATGTAAGGAAGTTTGGGGCTCCCCTCAGATTCCAGAGCTTTCCATCACAGAAATGTGAGGAAAATGTGTTTGTCTGAACATATTTTGAGGTTTGCAAGGGATTATAGTTTACAGAACCTGGTGAAAGCCACACAAGTCACCCCATCATGGTTTCCCCTGGGTGTCTAGTTTTAAAAAATGTACAGGTTTGCTAGGTTTCCATAGGTGCCGGCTGAACTATGTCCAAAATCTACAGTTAGGCAAATTGCAAAAAAGGGTCAGTATTCAGTGAAAAAATGTGATGTGTCAACATTGCGTTTTGGTCTGTTTCCTGTAGCCGGCACTAGGCCTACCCACACAAATGAGGTACCATTTTAATTGGGAGACGTTCGGAAATACAGAATAGGAGAACAAGTGTTAGTACCAATTGTCTTTCTATGCATTTCTGCCTTCAAATGTAAGACAGTGTGTAAAAAAGAAGTCATTTTCAAAAATGCCCTCTAATTCACAAGCTAGTATGGGTACCCACAAATTCAGAGATGTACAAATAACCCAAGCTTCTAAATTCCATATCTTTTTCCCATTTTGGAAATACATATTTTTCCTTGATACCTTTTTTCACTCTTTATATTTTAACAAAATGAATTGCTGTGTACCTGGTACACACTGAAAAACCATTGCAAGGTGCAGCTCAGTTATCAACTCTGCGTACTTCGGGTTCTTGGGGAACCTACAAGCCCTATAAATCCCCATAACCAGAGGGGTCCAGCAGATGTAACAGTATATTGCTTTAAAAAAATCTGCCATCGTTAGAAAAAGTTACTGGTAAAAATGTAGGCATAAATGGCTCTTTTTTTCAACTCAATTTCAATATTTTTTTATTTCAACTGATACTTTCTATAGAAAAACCTTGAAGGATCTACACAAATTATCCCTTGATGAATTTAGAATGTTGTCTTATTTTCTGAAATATATAGCTTTCCGGAATCGATTATTGGTTTCACACCCATTTCTACCACTAACTGGAAAGAGGTTGAAAGCACAAAAACTAGGGAAAATAGGCTATGTCCCAGTAAAATGCCAAAACTGTGTAGAAAAATTTGGTTTTCTGACAAAAGTCTGACTGTTCATAAAAGCTGAGAAGATGGTATTTTTAGCACCACAAACCCTTCATTGATACCATTTGCAGGGAAAACAAACAGACACTTTCTTCTGCAGCTCTTTTTTCCTATTACCCCACCCCCATAACAAAATTCTGTATTTTGGTAATTTCTCAGTCCTCTCCAGGTGAATCCATAAACCTGGATACCTTTAGAATCCTCAGTATGTTGGAAAAAAGGACACAAATTTGGCATGGATACCTTATGAGGACAAAAATGTATCGGGGCCTAAGCTCAAACTACCCCAAATTGTCAAAAAAGGATTGGCACTGGAGGGGGGGGGGTTGAGTCAAGGATTCTGATAACACTCGTTAGGCCATGTTGCAACAGTCGATCCTAGTGGAAATAAAGGCATTTCGAATTGTAACCTTGAGAGGAAAAGAGACCAGGTGGAGAATTCTCTTTAATGTGCATTGTTGGAAGAGGTGCCAATTGACCAAATATTTGACCTGGTTTCACAGGGTTGGAGCAGAATCAATTCTGAATGACGAATCACTGATTGGTGCCACTCTCTGACATAAGTGCAGCAATAGAAATATTAGCCTCCTCCTGGGTCTACTGTGGTGAGGAGGCCTTTACAATTGGTATTATGACAGGTAAGCATCATCTAATGGGGTTGTAGTACCCATGAGTCATTTGGCAGAAGACACCAACACAGCCCAGATGTGTGTTCGTTCGTTCCTCTATTCATCTAACACCAATTGTCTCTGTAGTTGCTCCACTCTCTCTCCATCTTGGTAAATTAATATATGCAGGTTCCACAGCCCCTTCTTCTTATATGGAATGTCTTGTCATGATTCCCAAAAGGCAGGAGATAAAATGGCCACCTCCGTTTGCATGTTACATGTCACACAGTTTTCAAATAGACTGTAACACATATTGTTGCTATCCAACAGAATTGTTTTTAATGCAATTTTTTAAGGCTCAGTGCATACAGGACAACCAGTTACCTCTGTGGAGGTTACACCGTTTAAGGTCTATCAGCTTTCCCAGAATGCAGCCCCTCAGATTGAGCTGCTCGAGCCCAGTGGCTTAATGCAATATAAAGGTGTCTCCTCCAGAATGTGATGACGGGGCCTCTGCATCTTCAATATCTTACAGATATTCATCTGGTTTGGGGTGAATCCATGCTCAAAGGTTGGACCCATCCCCTCTGTGCTGCAGGGACTTCAATTGCCTGGGTTATGCCCCTGCTTGGGCACCACGTAGAACGACCAGGACAAGAGCAATTTAGCCTTCTCACCAAAGGAACAAGGAAGCACAAAGAACAAGTTAAACCACAAGGCAAGTACCCTTCGTCGTACTGAGAGTGAGGACATTCTTATCACACTAAGGAATCGCTCTCTATTTGAATCAGGTGGCATTAGCGCGGAATATCAGACTGTCATTGACCTGTGAGGAGGTCAGAAGCTTGGGGGTTAGAAAACTGCAAACATCCACCCCAAGGCTGAGTGATAGGCATCCAAAGTCGAACTGCAGCCTATAAATGACAGTTTCAGACTGACAACTAAGGCTTCCATTGAAAACTATCCTTCCGGTTCAAGGTTTGAATAGTGTTGATTCGTCTGTTTTTCTCCTATTGGTCTGTTTAGCTTGCTACAGTAATTTATTAATCAGTGCCGCACCAAGATTCTGGCTTGTTCACCTCTGTAGCAAGTTTTGATATTTTTTTGGATGCCTTTGAGTTGGAGTTATGGTTCTATTCACCTCTGCAGAGTTTGCTATGAGGCATAAAATGTGAGATTAACGGAACCAAACAGATCTGAAAAAGCTTTCGAGTGGTAAGTCATTGCAAAACTACCTTGTCAAAACCACAGGAAACAAACCTATGCTGCGATCAAACCTTTCATGTATCTTAGTAAAAACAGAGACATCATGAAACCCTTTCAAAGAGAGAATGAGAATCAATTTTGTAGGCACTGTGCTTGAGATTTCTCCATTTCCTCCATTTCAATGTCATGTAGTGGTAATATCTATTATTTTTACTTTGCTCTGTCACTTCTATTTTACATCAGCGTACCTCTCACCCTGTTTCATTCCAGCATCGGCCTAGAGAATACTTGCTTGTGCTGAATTTTGATGCTACGAATTGCAAAATTCAAACAATAATTTTTTGTACCAATGCATACTATGGTGATACAATAATATTGCAAATATTATGAAACAATTCAGGTAGCAATTTGAATTTACATATATTTTTGTGGTTTTTCGACAATGAGAGAATAACGCCATAAATGATAAAGTGGACAATTTCCCAGGGACACACTGAGGTGAACCATTGCTTGATATAATTCAGGGAATGTTAGAACGTGACTGAAGGGATCTTTTCAGGGAGTGAGTGTTGACAAAAGAGACTTGGATATTGAAAAGAGCCTCAGTTCAGTTTCTCCTGAAGAGGCCTTCACAATGATATTTGCAGGCAAGAGTTTATTTTAAAAAAAATAAAAAAACATTTCAGGAGGACCTCTGTTAGATCATGTGAAAGAACTAAGGTGTCTGGAATTCTTTCCCAGAAACAGATCACTATTCCTTTTTTCAGATTAGAACTGCGAGGAGAGAGAGTGTCCTGTTTGTCACAGGATAAACCAAGCACATCATCTTCGCAGTAATTGGAACTGAGGAAACTATACTCATAGGGGCATATTCTCAAGGACTTATCGCCGAGTTATCGGCACTTTAGCGCAGCAAAAGTGGCGAAAGAATTATCGCCCCATTCCCAAGCTGGTGCAAACTGCCCACATCGCCAGTTTACCAGCGATAGCTGCCGCAAAAAACATCGCCACGGATGAGAGAGACAACTAACGCTAATGATATGCAGAGAAGGCGTTCCTGTGCAAAAACACACGAAAACACCACTTCGCGATATTCTCAACTTCCAGCCAGATCTGCGATGCGAACCAAAAACAGGCGATAAGGCGCGTTAGCAGCAGGGATTTAACACCTGCCTTTTACTGGTGTTAAGCAGGACGACAAACTGCAGTAGAAAGGGAGCCCAGCCCAGAGCCACATCTGAAGACCAACAGATGCCATGGAGACAATGAGCGTGCAGTCTGGAGACCCAAGAGGGCGACAACACCCACCGCAACCACCCCCAGGCCCCCCCCGGATCACCCCCCCCCTGACTACCACAGAGGCAGCGCAGAACAGGACAGCGGATGTTCCCAAAACCCACCAGCCTCAGAGACTCAACGCCAGAGGAAGTCATTGCCCACTACAGGCACAAAAGGACAACCATCCTCCGCATCCTGACCCACATTACCCACAGGCTGACTGTACCAACACGGCGGACAACCACCATCCCTCCGCAGACGAAGCTGCTGGCTGTGCTGCACTTGTTGGTCCCTGGTACCTCCCAAACAACAATTGCCAGAGTCGGAGGAGTCTCACGGCCAGCCCTATCATGCGTCCTCACCCATGTCATGGATGCATGTCCACAATAGCAACGGCGGGCCCCGGTCACCGCACCACACGACAGTTCCAATTCGTAGTGTTCCTGCGCAACCAACCCCAACGCCAGCCGTTAACAGGCGCTACTGTGCCCCAGATCCAAAACTGTAGTAACTGAAATGGGGTTGCGCACGGTCATGAAGTCCAGTAGTCAACAGAAAACAGTCCTTTACTACAAATACAACAATAAACAATACGAAAAGCACAGCCAACGCCCAACGGGGAACTTCATCAGGGCAACGTATGGATTCAAGTAACTGCATAAGCCGCGGGAACTCCCCAATACCATTCCATACTCCGGAGGTCAGTATCCAGAAACCTGTTGGACAAATGGTGACAATGGTCAAGCGTCCGTATAGTCACAAACCTAATCTGGTACAGTGTATAGCACTTGGACAAACCGGAATGCTCACAGGAAAGACAAATCCTGCACAAAAAGACTGTAACAGAAGTATGTGTGGTCGTAACCTTCGTAGGATTGAAAAGGAAGGTTACGGTCACACCAACTTCTGTTACGTCTCATGATGCAGGATACCCATACCTGTAAGCATCACGGTTTGTATCAGCTTGATACCCCTGCACCTTCACTCCCCCCACCCAGCCACGAGGGCGCCGCTGTGACCGGTGGTGCCTACGCGATCCTGTGCGCCTGCTGCACCCCAGCCCTGGTCCCCAGACCAGTCCGCCAACCAGCGATGACTGCCCGCCCCTGCGCACCCAGGCCTCAATGCTCACCTGCCGCCACCGGCGTGTCTCCAAGAGGGCCCACCACGTGCTGGTGCAACCTCCTCAGCCTATCGCTGGATTCCGCGCCACAGGCCCCCAGCGCACCCTACAGCACCGCGCCGGGGAGTCTTGTCTGTGCCGCCTGCTGCCCTCGGTGTACACTGCTGTCCAGCTGGGATCACAATTCAAATCGAATCTTGATTGGCAGGACGTCGTATCGAGGCCTACGCATCATCGCAGGCTGCACACACGCTCAACTCTTCAGGTGCCACTAACTCAGTGCACCAAAAGTCATCGCCACGTGGCGGTAGGCCCATGCCGGCCTAAGTGCCTCGGATGCCACCAACTCTGTGCACCTCAAGTCACCGTCCTGTGGCGGTAGGCCCGTGCCGGCCTAAGTGCCTCGGATGCCACCAACTCTGTGCACCTCAAGTCATGGGCCCTTTATGATTGAGTCTCGTCGTGCAGACGCCATCATGTCACCTCCGGCAGAGGGGAATGTGATGTGGTAGGGCCCTAGGCCCTCATGCATAAATAGTGACCACACGGACACACTCAGCTACATAGTGGAAATGGCCTCGGGTACGTGCGCCCGGTCCCTTTTATTGGCAGGGTCACATGTCCTGTGATGCATGTGCTGGATGGGTGTGGTGTGGGTGTGAACCAGCCCTCAGGGAGTGGCTGTGGCATGCTGACAACTAGACCTGTGATCAGCAGATCACTACAGGGAAGACCTGGGACATGTAGCGTTGTCCCACCCCCTGTAAGCGTAAGCGGAGTGGGCTGGCCTGGCGTATGCCAGTCCAGCGTAGGGGTGTGAACGATGACCCCGGCTCTCTGGGCGTGGTTCCGTTCTGGGCTGGACAAGAAGGTGACTAATGCGTGTGTCTCTGATGTTCTGGCGGCGCCACCCGGTCCGCAATCGGTAATGTTGCACCCTGTGACTCAAGTCCCACAACATGTGCAACATGGACGTAAGGGCGAATCACTGACCCGACATTCATCCATACTTCCGTACTTGAATGTACATAGACATGACACATCTGTGTGAATTTAATTGTTTAATGCACATTCGGTGGAGTGTTGTAGCTGGAGCAGTACAGGGCCATGCAAACCCCACTTTACATTGTTGGCCCGTGGAGGGCCAGCCAAAGTCCGACAGGGAATGACAAGTACATCGGAAGAGGAAGAGTTCAGTCCGCAGTCTGATAGCTGTGTCATTGGTGTCCAAACAGAATATGACAGTCCATGTCGAGGTCCAGGGTGAGTGTTGCAGAGTGCATCGGGGGACAGTGGAAGGTGATGATGCAGAGGGCAGAACCAAGCAGAAACAGGCCATATGGCGGAGAAGAATGCTATCGCTTCCTTACTACCAGTAAGGCAGATTCATCCGCATCTTCGTCCTCTGATGTCTCATGTGCCTCACATGTGGGTGGTGGTGTTTTCTCTGCAGCACTGTGTGGCACTGACACATCAGGGGCCGGAGGTGGATTGGCTGCCGCACTGTGTGGCACTGACACATCAGGGGCCGGAGGTGGATTGGCTGCCGCACTGTGAGGCACTGACACATCAGGGGGCAGAGATGTGGATGTAGAGGCAGCAGCAGCATTCATCTGCGCCAGGCCTTGTGGCAGCAATGCCATGACGAGGATCCGCAGGGCATGGTAGATATCAGCTACATCTCGCTGGTGTGCAGCCGTGGCAGCCATTCTTTCCTCCTCCATCCGCTCTCTGTTCTCCATGATCCTCCGCATGTGTCCCAACTCCCGGCTGACATCGCTGGAGCCACTCTGACTAGACAGTTGTTCTTGTCTCAGGGTCAGGACTCCAGCGATGTCAGCCATGGACCATTGGAGAGCATGGAGCGAACTGTGGGTGTCCGTTAGGGAATGTAAGTGGTCCCTGATGGGACTTAGACACCCACGTATGGCATCTAGTTTGGCTGCGATGAGGTCGAACCCCACCGCACCTGATCAGCCATATTCTCCTGGCACCCTAACACACGGCGTTGGAAGGCCATGTGTTGTTCGTGGTGGTCCTGGGAGACTGCCGTGGTGGTGGGTGCTTCCTGCTGTGTGGTCTGTGCAGGGGGTGGGGTTTCCTCGATGCAGCTGGGTTGCCCTGCTCCTGGAGGTGGGGTGCCGAAGCTGTCCATGAGCCGTTGGAGGGCGTCGGTGTCGATGGAAGAGAGGTCCTCTTCATCATCAGTGAAGAGGTGTACTGTCTGCTCTGCAGGAGGTGTTGATTCACCCTCTGCAATGTAAAGGGGAGATGCAGTTTAACATTGTTTTCACATGTATGTTGACGCATTGTACAGGTTTACATACAAACTGCATGACAATGTACATTGTGACTGTTTGGGAGGAGCTGCGTATTTGATGCAGGACAGTGGACATTTCGACAACATCACGGATGTGTGTTTGTACTTGTGCATGGGTTTGTTGTGAGATTAGTGATGTGTGGGGAGGGCCCCCTCTGGGCACATAGTCGACGGGGGCCTACTTTCAGTTTCTAGGTGTGCTGCAGTGTGCCAAGGGGATCAGGGACATGCTCCAGAGTAATCGTGGGTGTGCACTGTGCTATGCTTAATTATGCATGTGTGCCATTGTGCCCATCTCCCCCTGTCCCCCCTGTCCCTGGTCGTTACTCACCCTCTTGCTGTTGTGTCGGCTCCTGTTGAGCAGTGTCCGGTCCCCCAACTCCTGCCATCGTCTCCACACTGATGACTGTGGAGACCATTTCCTCCATCTCGTCCAGCTCCTCCTGTGGTGCTGGACTCCCACCTCCAGTCTGCATTGCTGCCTTCTGGTTGTTGGCGAGTTTCTGCTTGGTTTTGCGCTTCACATCTTTCCAGCGCCTCTTGACCTCTTCCATTGTCCTCCTCAGCACTCCGATTGCATTCACCTTGTCCACGATGGACTGCCATATTCCATTTTTTGTCACCTATGACACATTGGAGGTGACAAACAGTTGTTGATGGTATTTCATGATCCTGTTTTCCTGCGGACTGAACCGCGTCTTCCTCTTCTTCCTGTCCTTGCCCTTCCCTGACCCCGAGGTCCCGGCCTGGTCCTCCGGGGGGCTTGTGGGGTTCTGCTCGTCCTCTGTTCCTGCTCCGGCTGCCTCCATTGTGCTTCGCAGTTGTTTGTGGTTTTTTTTTCTGCTTTTGTAGTGATTTTTCCCGCCTGACGTGTGTGAATTGCAGGCCTGGTGCTGCTTGTCGCAGATTTTTCTATCGCGGTTGGGCCCATTGCAACTTTTTTCACGTTCGGGTTTCCTTTTTTATCCCCGTCGCGGTAGTTGTATCGCGGACATTTGACGCGTTATCGGGAGACTATCGCATGTTACCGCCGTGTTGTGAATACGACGTTAACACGGAGTTATTTACCCGCGATAGACGGCGATATGAAAACGTGCGTTAGCCTTTTTTGGCGATGATTATCGCACGTTCATGAGAATATCCCCCATTACCTTTTGAGTATCCAGCAGTTAAGACAGAATGAGTAATAAAAAATGCTATGTGGTGTTAACAAATGTAAGGCAATCTATAAGACCTATTTATCTATAATGAGAAAAGCAGGGAAAGGTTTTGTTTTCCAGTAGGGGAGAATTACTTTCTGGGTGAGATCTCTATCAGAATGCACTTAAACCAGGTTAATCTCTTGGAGGTCCTAATGATGTGTACTGACTAAAGAGAAACAAATGTTCAAGCTCCTCTAGTTCAAGTTTATGTTAGGAATAAATCATTATAAACACATTTCTCAACAGCTATTTCCTGTCATATTAGTACAAAATTCCAATTTATTGCGTGACAATGGGCATTTGAATATGGTCCTTTATCTACTTTGAACACCATCACGTTCCGTTTCATTCATATTCACCCTCTCTGTGGCCCCAGTACATTTCAAACGTGTCTCTTCATCGGGAGGCATATACAGAATTATTATCTATGTCTAATATTGTAAGAAATCGGGTTATTGGTTGGGGTGGGAGGAAGACCCACTCAGGCAACAACCACAATCCTTGTCAAGGTGAACTGCAAAAATCACTAAACTAGCCTGTGCTTAACCCCCTGGTAGCTTGGCACAAAGTAGTCAGGCTTAACCTAGAGGAAAAGTGTAAAGTATTTATGCAGCACACAAACAATAATAAAGTAAAACACAACAAAACAAAATCCCAAGCCAATTTAGAACTATAGAGTAAGTTCTAATAAATAAAATGATACCAGTACAACAATAACCCACTCAGTACAACTGAAGATATGCAGTTTTAAAGTTTTGAGTGTAAATAGCACCTAAAAGCAAAAAGTTCCGCTCACGGTCATCTGGTCGTACTAGACCAGAGGAAAGTCACAGGTTTAGTTCGAACACAATGGAGCGTGGGTGAGATACAGGGACCAGGTTAGTCCCACTGAAAGAGTTACCTTCTCAAACTCCGGAGCGAAGAGTTCTGTTCTCCGTGTAGGAGCCTGCAAGGAGCAGGGATAGCATTGTTGATGGTTGTCACTGTAGCATGAAGAACAGACCAGGCAGTCTGGGCAGTCATCATTTTAGCAGGAAGAACTGGTCTGGCATCATGGACCGTCATTACTGTAGCTTCAATTTAGCAGTCACCACAACTGTTGTTGCTGTAGCGCAAAGTGCAGATCTTGAGTTGTCGCTGAAGGTCACCTTAGCGCGAAGAGCCAGGTTTACTGGAGCTTCACGTTTGGGGTCATCATGGGTGGCAGAGTCTCGAAGACAAAAGAGGTACGGTGTTCCTGGGTGGCAGGTGGGCCACCTGGTTAGTACTCAGAGTGGTGGGGAGGTGGGAAATACCTCCTTTCTGAACTAGGACCCTCACACACCCAGCAAGCTAGGTGTCATGCTTCATCATATGGGTCTGCTCCTCGTCGAGCCGGCGCTGCAATGCTCGACGGGCACCCATAAAGGGGCTCTTTATCGGAGATCTTTGTTCCTTGCTGTATAGGTGCCGTGGGTGTGAGGGGCCTGGTAAGATGTAGATGTGGTGTGTGAGTTAAAACAGGTAAGGGAATCCTCTATAATTATTTTTATTCTGGAGAGGTCACAACCTGATTAAAAGGTAAAAGAAGAAGGAGGGCGACTATTTTGTTTTAATCTGACAAAAATTACGCTCTACCCCTTAGTGGTCAACATGTTTCTCGCCTATAAAATGTCTCTAATAGATCAGTTGGCGATTCCTCAGGACCTAGTGACTAAATGAAAACTATCTACAGTGTGTGGTGTGGTTCTACATACCACTTCTTCTCTCGGTAGGACGTTGCCCCGGAGAAAAGCAGCCAACCTCTTAAGGATTCAAGTGCTGCTTCATCAGACCGCAGCGGAGTATGTGGACACTCAACGTAGTGTCGCTGCTCCCGCTCAGAGCAGTCCGGCTCACCTACCCGCTCCGCTGCATCAGGAAGGGGCTTGTTCGTATTTGCAAAGAGCCCAAACTTCAAGATTTCACCTTTACTACTTGGGAGGAGCTCAGACTGATGTCAGCCAAGGGTCCAGGACCAATGGGTATTTCTTGGGGATCAGAAACTTTGAGCAATTCTCAAACAAAAGATGGAAGATGAGGAGGAGCAGAGGGAGAAGGAGTTTTAGGGGTAAAAGGTGAAGGAAATGGAATATGTTATTCCACAGCTTTCAAGAAAGCTTTCTACACCAGCACTGGTAAATCTGTCCAGGACATCATTAATATATCATTGTTAGAGGAGAACAAAAATAACATCACTGGGGCTTATTCTCTTTCTTGCCATTTTTGTGGTGTCTGTCAGTAGGCCTGGCAAATTTCTTTTTTTGCTAAACGCTGAAGCCGTAAAATGAAACAAGCTACATTTTCCATTTCTCCATAATTTTTCAATTTGAGATTTGTGGTGGTTCACTGGTTTGTGTAGGCGAAGGGTGGGTGGAAAACCCCCACAATTCTGTGAAAACTACAAAATGTTACCTACCTAGTGGAATAATTTTGCAAAAGTTTGACAAATTAATTCCACATGCACAATTTATCCTGCCGGTGAATAGTGTATGTTTTGCTGGATTGTTTCACCTAATACTATCTGTCAGTGGTTGCTGAAAGCTCACTTGGTAAGCCATAAGTTTTTTAAAAACCTAAGGTCAGCCTATATCGCTGACATGCTGCATTAGTTACTCAATGACTTTCAAGTTATTTAGGGTCAGATTCACATATTTCTCAGACAATGCAGCACAGCAACCACATTTGCTGCATTGAGAAAGAGGATAAGCATGGTGCAGAGCTATATCAACTTTGATGGGCCTGCTGCTGTTGTAATTTTCTAAGGTGACAATCAAACAAGGCTGCCTTGCGCAAAGCACTGCCTCGCACCGTAGCGCAGAGGTGAGTGTGCTCTGTCTAGTTTAGGGTATGTCTTGGAAGCATACCATTCCAGTATAAATGCCTATGCCTACACAACCTCTGAAGGACCCCATGCATTGGATGTGTGCTAGGTACTGACACATGCCCTGCATGGATTTTCTTGAGAAATTCACATGTTTCCATCTATTAACACCTGCTTCATCGAGGCATTAGTTTTTACACAAAGCCCATTCTGGATATCTTAGGAAATTCAGCTTTGTGTCAACAGGTTAACAGGTGCAATCCGTCAGTGATTAGACAGCGGTTTGCAACCATTACCTTTGGCCACCATCTTGAGTGGAGAACCAGAAGTGTAATGTAAAGTGGATATGTCTATCCGTTTATAGATATCCAAGAACTAAATCTAATTGTAACCGGTATATATCAGTGATAGGTAAGAGAAACAACATATATAGTCAATAATCACTGGTTCCACTTAAAATCAAAACAAAAAGCAGCAGTAGCTGCCATCTTTGAATGGGGTAAACACTGCAATACAATCAAAAAATTAAAGTCTCAACTCACTTCATGTGAGGCGAACATCGTCTGGCATTTTGAGTATTCCTATCACTATGGTGATCAACAAAAAATATTTGCCCTGTGATATAGATATAAAAGTGCAGGTAACTAGGGTACTTGAGCTGTGACTACAGCCAAAGTGACCAGGGAGAGAGGAAATTAGGAGAAAATTGCAGGAAAACCTATTATCAATTAGTTCCTTATCATTTAACACTGATTATTCTTAATGTACATCTGAGTATGATTTATTAATAACTTGTAGGGACCCATTTTCAGTAATTTCTCTCTTGAGATACAAATGAATAGTATTGAAAGTATTACATTGCAGACTATTGAGGTGCTTCTGCCATCACTGCAGTCCAATCAATCAAAGGAGTAATATTCAGGGGCCGAAACACAAGTAATGCAATAAACCTCAGTTCCCCAACATGTTACATTAGTTATTCCTTATGCACATTCTAAACATGATTAATCAATACTTTATACTGTATCATAAATACAGACAGGGCCAGGTTCAGTATATATGAACATTCGTTGTATACAGGAGCCACAATTCATTATAAACAGCAGCCACAATCAGTTATCACCCAAGAAGTAATGAAGTTCCTGGTCAATGTTAAGACACTTGTCCACTGCCTCAAACCTCATTATCCAACTTACTTCCTGTCATCTAAGTTGAAGTTCACGGTTACCACCCCTTCTGTCTTGTAGTACCAGGAAACTGGAAACTTCTGTAGTGGGCCTGTTGATCACAGGTCAGGGTATGTACTGCCAATGGGTATTTCAAATCACCCTGCTACACAGCTCTGAAATGTTCTTCTATCCTATCCTTTACTGGTTGTTTTGTACTGCCCATGTAGATCCTGGTGCATTTATAGATAAGAATATAGACTACAAAGCGTGCTAGACAGTCAATATTACCTTTAATGTTATATGTGGGGCTGTTATTGTAACTGAATGATGTAACTCCTTTACCAATTCTGCATATGCTACAGTGTCCACACTTGTGAAAACCTGTCATATGTTTGCTAGCCATGTTTTTAGCCATGTTGTTTTTTGCTTCAACCCCAGATAGCTTGGGCTGACAATATTTCTGACTGTTCTTCATTAACGGAAAGTAATCATGGGGTAGCTAGTTATGTGAGGTTGGATTTTCTCATCTTCTCTGAGTAGGTGCCAGTGTCCATTCAGAATTTTACTTAATTTGTCAACATTCCTACCATATGCAGTGATGGGTCTGATGGTATCATTATGCAAGTGGCCTCTCTTTCTTGTATCTTTCAGTGTTGTGGGCCTTTCCAGTTTAGTTACTCTGTCAGTAACTGCTGAAACTATTTGTGCATCATATCTTCTGGTTAAGAACATCAGCCTAATGGCATTAAGGTTCTTTCTGAATTCTGTATCAGTACTGCAGTTTCTCATTTTAACATATGGGATGGCCTCAAGTTGGTGTTTAGAGTGCGCCCTTTTTGCATGCAAAATCGCATTGCAAGATTTCTCTTTCCTAAACATAAAGCTCTGTAGTTGATTGTCACACATATGTAACTCTACATCAAAAAATTGTATTTTCTCACATTCACAGTTCATTGTAAAGGATATGTTACACATATTAGAATTCAGATATGTCAGAAACTCCTGTAACTCATCATTTGTCTCAGTCCAAATCATCAGGATGTCATCAATGATCTTGCCCCAACAGTGAATATGATCAACCCATTTGGCACCACCCAGACCCGCTTCTCCCCGATCCACCCCATAAAGAAGTTCACATACAAAGGAGTGAATACGGACTCCATTACACAGTCCTGCACGTCTGATGATACCATTTGTCTTCCAACATAAAAACTTTGTTATCTAATATCATAGATAGGATCATTTCTGTATGACTTAGGATATTCAATAGGTCTTCTAATTAGAAAGTGTGTCATACTTATCATACCAAACTCAGGTTGTATATTGGTGTATAGGGACAACACATCCAGTGTTACTAACAGCATGTTATTCTCCCATACAACATCACAACGCATATTCAAGACATGTTTAGTATCTCTTATCAAAGGTGGGATATTGGATACCAGAGGACACAGAATTGTATCTACAAATTGGGACATCGTCTCAGTTGGTCCCCCAATACCAGACACTATAGGTTTCCCTGGAGGGTAAGATGCATTTTTGTGAATTTTGGCAAGAATGTACAGGAAAGGATGCCTGGGCTTCTCTACCTTCAAGAACAAGTATACCTCAAATGACGAAAGTTCTTCTTCATAGTTTGCTATTGAATCTATTAGAGAGGCTGGGAATGGGATTGGTATCAAGGGGGGTGTAGCGCAATGCATTGCCTAGCTGAATATAAATCTCGTTATCATAGTCCACTTTATTCATAACCACTACACACCCTCTTTTATCTGCCTCTCTAATCATGAGCTCACTGTCCTTCTGCAGGGTTTTCAATGCCTGGGTCGCCTGTGGAGTGAGGTTGTTCCTAACTGAGCCTGAACCTCTAATTGCCCTTGTACTTGACATAAGATCAAGGTCTCTACAAACATCTTTAAAAACATGTCACAGTTAATGTCAGGTGGTAAATTCGGTATCTATTTCAATTTGAGCCATAATCCACTATCCTTTCTCCAGCCCACATCAACACCTGAATCTGATGCCACTCTTCTTACACTAGAAAAATCTTCTTCATTCTCAGCTATTGAGTCTCCCTGGCCCCTTTGGCTGTATTCACGGTGCACGTACTTTAATTACCTGCACTTTTAAATCTATGTTATGGGGCAAATATTTTTTATTGATCAACCAAATGGCAAGAATACTCATAATGTCACGCGACATTCGTCTCACACGAAGTGAGTTGGTACTTCACGTTTTAGATTGTATCACAAGGTTTTCCCAATTAAAAAATGGTGGCTACTGATGTTTTTTATTTTTATTTTATGTGGAATCAGTGTTTATTAAGTTTATATGTAGTTTCTCTTACCTATTGCTGATTAATACCATAAATGGATAGACATGTCCGTGCTGTACAGATAAACAAGGCTCATGGAACTTATATTTGGGTAACTAATCTCTGACTTTATATTACACTTCTGGTTATCCGTCTCTCCTCAAGATGGTGGCCGAAGATAATGGTTGCAAACCGTTGTCTAATCACTGATGAATTGCGGGTGTTCACCAGTTATAAACCAGCCACAATATGGGGGCCGCGCTGTAGACTGGTGTTCCAAACCCTACTCATGCTGGGTTTACTTGGAAGTACTATTCCTAGGTAGGTGGCGAAAATATGGTACTCATGACCTGGGATATTATAATTTTGCTTAAATTGAATGAAGTAGACGTACACACCAGTACCTATGAAATGTGTATTATGGGTAGCAATTCACACAAGCGTAATTGAGATGCTGACCATGTGGTTGTAAGGTGCAGGAAGCATAACACCGGTGATTATACTTTGGTGCAATAGACATACGTAGGGAGCCAGGCACACAAGACAGTATTGCTATGAGCGGGCTCTGATGATCTGGCTAAGGAACATGATATAATATCTTTGGGTCCAATTAAAATATGTGAAACGCATTGAACATGTTTTTTGGCTATCTGCTCCACTATTGAAATCAGGGCATTGCTAAGATGTGATCAATGTTTAAAAGATACCTTCCCTACTGATTATTGCACCACGGTGTATGGAATATGGAGAGCTTTGATTTATTTTCCTAGCACGAGTAGGAACGCTTTTATGGCCTTAAACGCATTTACTTATATGTGAGCACACTTTTGATAGGTGCAATGATGGGACTATGCCTCTCCTCTAGGGTACATGTTTTATATCGGGTAATATTGGATGCCTGCAGTGGTACTGGGAGTGCATCTCATATATATTTGATAGTGACCATATTTGGTATATATAGCGATACACACATATACTAGGCTGTGTATATTGTGGTATTTACATTGATTTAGACAGACTGTTGATAAATTTAAGATGCAGGTTACCTAAGTAGTGAATAAATAGGTCATACATTGATTCTTATACTTGCAGATATGACGTGGAAATCAGGAACAATTTTTACTAGGAATGTATGATGATTACATAAGGTAAGAGGAGAAACTTTTACTGTGTGTTGTTGGTGAACTCTCAAGCTTTGAAACTGATGGGTTTGAACAATTACAAATTGTGATATAAGTACTGAAGTGTGTAGAAGTGGATTATGACTGAAGCATATACCTCAATAGAGTACGAGATTAGGTTAGCCCCTGACATGACATAGTTTATCACTGGGAGCCAGCTTTATTTATGTCTCATGATCTTGTTTCTTTTTCTGACACGTTTGTAGTGTGACAGAGTGTTAGACAATATAACACGAAGGATTAAGGCACACTATGCTTAGATCAATGCTATCATTATGATACAGCATGTAACACTTACCATTTCTGTGAATTCCCTTACAACGCTCAAGCACAGGCGGTGATTAAGGTCTTTATGACCGGGGTGACGGCTCTCTGATTCCTTGACTAATGAACTATGGGGCAGATTTACAAGCCCCTTGCGTGACTTTTGCGCTGCAGTTGCATCACTTTTTTGACGCAACAGCGGCGCAAACAATGCGGCCTATTTACAACGTGACGCATCTAGGGAGATGCGTCACATTGTAAAGCCCTGCGTCACATTATACCTGCGTCAGGTATAATGTATGCAGGGTGGGCGTTCCCACGCAGGAAGGCCTCGTAAAAGTGACTCAGTGAAATCTACAAGATTTCACTGCGCCACTTTTAGACGCCACTGCGTCAAAACCTACGCCTGCTTGAAGCAGGCATAAGTAGTGACGCAGTGTAGTGAATAGGGTCTCAACACGCATTGCTGGAGTTGCGCCGTGCTTGCGACACGACTCCAGCAATGCGTGATTCTTTCCGCCAACAGATGCGTCAGAATTTCTGACGCATCTGTCAATCCTTGCGCCATAGTGCGCCGTATTGTAAATACGGCGCATCTTTGGTGGCGCAAGGGTTTCTAAGGGTGGCGCAGGGAAAGTGACGCATCTGTACAGATGCGTCACTTTCTTGCAAATTTGCCCCTTAATTTCAAATCATATGTTTATGATTATTTGTAGCCCTGATGAAGTCTGATGCGTATTTGCTGTTCAAACGAAACATGTGTTGGCAGAGGCAGTGAAATGTGTATACTTCTGTTTGGAAATAAATAAAGGAGGAAGAAACAGTGAAATGTGCACATAACTGTTTGGTAATCGGTGACAAACATCGTAACTCTACGTGGACTCATTTGGGAGTGCTTTCTATTGCAAAACCATCAATAGGAGTCTGAGCTACTGTGTCTTTTCGCATCCCCCTCCCTAAGCCATGACATGTCTTTCTCATCCCTTACCTCAGCCATGACATGTCCTTACTGGGCATGCTATCATCGGTAGGGTAACATTTGTCCTTACACACCCTTCTTAGCCCATTTTCCCATGACTATGACTGAGAATGTAAGTCCTAACAGGCGATGTTTGTATCAGGATTTGGTCATTTAAGGGTCATTGATGCATAACAATGGTCCCCAAACATCCTCAAATACGTGGCGTGATCTTGTATTTTGTATATGTTTCTCTCATAAGTGGCCAATCGAATCAGCCCCGTCATCCATTCGAGATGGGTAGGCACCAATGCCTATAGCTACATCTCTTTGCCATCATTAGCTCCATCTTTTAGACGGAAGTGGTGGCATTCACGTTTAAGAAATCATGGAGTACGGCTAACTGAGAGGACCCTACAACGGGGAGCTGGCTGGTACTACTCAGTGTTCATCACAGTTTGGAGTCATGTACAGGGCCACAATATATGATGCAGGTCACATTCAGAATGCGCATACTTCCAACTTTGGTCATTCGGTAGGAGCCTGACTCTCTTTAGCTTACATAGTGACCTCTACCAGTTGTGGAGGACTTTTAATTGAGCCGCACTCAAGGCACGGACAAGTGTATCCAGAAGGTCTTCCCAGTCACCATCACTGTAGTAAATGACTAGCCTCTCCTGCCTTTACACCCTAATCTCTATATGTGTGATATTAGAATGTGATTGGTCTATAAGAATTTTATATAAATTTGATATCGTGCCCATGGCTTTACCCCAAGTGCAGAAGTACTTTTGAATTGAGGAATCCTGGAAGGAGACAGGGCCCAGTCCCAAGATATCCCTCAAGCAATGTTGCAACTGCATGCAGCGCCACACCTGTGAGTGAGTGAGGGCATATACAGTGCATAAATCTGAGACTGATTTTAAGACCCTTTTGTCAAACAAGTTTCCCACCGTTCTAATCCTGTGTTGTTCCCAGACCTACCACCTGACCAGAGCCCTACTGATCTTTATATTGACATTGAACCACAGTGGGCCCCCTAGGTGCATAGTCCCATCCATCCCCAAATGTTTGTGGGAATCTCTCCATATGTGACACCAATAACATGACTGATATATCTAATGCTACTGCAATATTTACTTTCTGTCTCCTTCAAACATACAAAATTCAGGTGTTTATCTTCAGAGAGTTAGGTCCTCTCTGCTTTTATTAACAAACTTCATACCCTCACTTTAAATCAAGGTTAGGTCCAAATCCTTAACCCTGATGAATGCCTGAGACTATTAAGGCATTTAAAAGGGCAGAAAAAGGTCGGTTGAATCCAGGGGTATGCAAGGATCATGGTATCCAGATACATACCCTGCCATTACCTTAAGGATCTTTTTAACTATACCCAGGGTACCACCTTAATAAAAGGATACTTTTTTGGTATACCCTGAGGTATTTTTAGTCAAATAACTGGACCCAAGTTATCCAGAAAAAAGAATAATATCTAAAAATTATCTCGGGATGGCCCAGCCCGAGTTCAAGTCCACTCTGGTAGTACCATCTTACCAGGGTGTAATGAGGTGGCCTATGATGAAGCATGTCACATTAAGTAAGTGAGCCCACCTCGTCCAACTCTTGGAATTTCCAGGTTTAGTAGCAGACAAACCAGCAGATTCTAAACAGGATCATTAGAGTAGCTACTGGTATTTCCCGCAGACACTCATCATAAGTATATCACCCCCATTGTTCTTAATGTGTTTATTTAGAAATAGGGAGTGGCATCAGTCTGAAAACATAATTGAGAAGAGGGGTCATTAACATCTTCACCACCTGGACCCACCCCTAGAGCCAGAAATGCTCTAGCGGAGAATGCTGGTGTCAGTTTAAGATAACAAAGGTTGTAAGTTGTCCAGGGTCATATTGTTTAGCCCTCTATTGCAAGAATTCCCAGGTACTTTAGCCTGGAAGTCCCCCAGGTAAAGCTGAAGGCAAAGTCTGGCAGCCTTGTTGGGCACGGGGTGATAGGGAAGGCCTCACTTTTCCCCTAGTTAATTTGAAACCCAGAGAATGATGTATTAGGGTCAGAGAGCATAAGCAGGATATCATCAGCAAAGAGTATAATCATAAATTTCCCAACTGATTTAACTATGACACTAGCATTGTTGTCTTGCCTGATAGCCATTGCTAATGGTTCCAGCACAAGAAGGAGCAAAAGCGGCAATAACAGACATCCCTAGTGTATTACTAGGAAGTGAAAGACGTGCAATATGTAGACCCCACAGTCAATTTGCACAGTGGGGTTTGAGTACATCCACCGAACTTTGGCAAGGTAGCCCGGGCCCACTCCTGCCCTTTCCAGGGTGCGCAATAGGTATTCCCAGTTACCCCAGTTGAACACCTTTTCCGCTTCGAGGAAGAGCAATATTTTATCATCCTTGTTATTATGCTTGTGCCAAAGTATAATTGGCAGTGTCTGCATATGATTCCTGGCCATACAACCCAGTACAAAGCCCACCTGTTTGTGGTGGATGAGGCTAGGGAAGACTTTCTTAAGCCTTGTTGCCAGCACTTTAACCAGAACCTTCATGTTCGTATTGAGTAGTGAGTAACTGGCACAGTGAGTTTGATCCTTCTCAGCCTTAAGAATTAGGCTTAGCAGCACTTTATTGCATTAAACAGGGAAGCCATCCTGGTCCTCAGCTTCCTTAAGGACCTTATGGAGGAGTAGCACCATAATGTTTTTATTCAGTTAATAAAATTCCCTGGGGAACCCATTGTCACCCAGGGTTTTATTATAGGGCATGTTCAAGATGGCTGTGGCTATCTCATCCTCTGTTATATCCCCTTCAAGTAGTTATGTGCCAGCCTCAGACAAAATAGGTAGGTCGACAGTGCCTTAGGAATGCAATTATAAGATGGGGGGGTCGTCTGTCACTTCAGAACAGCAGATGTCACTCAAGAAGGAAGCAAAGCTGTCTGCTATCTGCACTGAGTGAGTGACCAGATGACCAGTGTGGTTTCAAACTGCTGGTCTGGCAAGGTGTGCCTTGCATTGGTGGAGGTGTTAAGCCAGCAATTTTTTCGCTTTTTCACCTTGTTTATAGTGTTGTATTTTTAAATGTAGCAGAGCATTTTCTGACTAGGACGTGGACAGCACATTTACGTCCACCTTTGCTCTTTCCATGGAGGACAGCCTGTTTACAATTTACACAAGTCCCTTACCACCGGTTCCAAACTTTCTGCTTATATCCAAGGACTCTTGCTTACGGATAGCCGAGCCTCTCATGAGGCCCCCAGTAGGACTGCTTTCCCCTCTGCCCAACGAGTCTGGTAGGATGAGACCTATGTCTCATTCTCAGCAAGGAATTGACACAAATGAGATGCAATTTTTTGTTTTGCAGGGGAAATCCTGTAATGTCACATTTCCAGTCATCTTTTCCTTGCAGTGGGGTCCTATGCCCTAATCTAGGTCCGCCAGTATTAGGGCATTGTCTGTGATACCCCCTTCGAATATACTTCAGTCCCACAGTACTGCTAATGTAGGATGGTTTAAAACAAAAACGTCAGTCAGTCTTGGAACAGCAGCCATATACCTGTGATATAAATGTATAGTCCCTATCTCTGGGAGGGAGCAAGTGTCATTGGTCCTTCATACTGAAGTCTTTCATGATGTCAGTAAGGATTGCACGATCCCCAGCATTTGGATTATCATAGCCCACTGTGTGGTCAATATTGGGATCTAGAGCTAGGTTTTCAGTCACCACCCACCACCAGTCCTGTTTCCCTAAATTACCCAAAATGTCATGACAAGGTGGAGAGAAATTTAGCCCTATCCATATTAATCACATATACCAAGCCCAAAACCATTGTTGAAGCCATACTTCAGATCTTGGCAAAAACATAGCGTGCCCTGTCATCCACCCACGTTTTGTGCATCATACATTGTAAGAACTTCTTGAGAATGATGCCTACATCTTGTCTCTTAGGAGACTGCATCTGGCCCTGCTTTCCACCCAGAAAATTAGCCCTGGCAACATCACTGATGACCATCCCGATCCAGTCTCGTTTCAGCCTGTTTGATTCTGCTCCTGACAGATGTGTTTCCTGCAACAGTACAATGTCAGGTAATTTTGTAGCAAGATAGGTAAATATTTTTTCCTCTTAATCAAATGGGTCAGGCCCTTCACATTGAACAACATCACTTGTAGATGTTTGGGGTGAGTCTAATCCATTTCATCGCAGTCATTTGAGAAACGACCAGTGGTGAAAACTCATTGGGGAGAGTGAGGGAAGTGATTTATGTTGCAACGTGGGACACGGAAGAGAAATAAATGCACTGTATCTGAGGAGTACTGTATGTCATCTTTCTATGGCAATATTTGTGAACGGGGAAGGACAGAGTGTCAGCATAATATGTTCAGTCTGGTGCGAAATGCATGAGGTGTCATGTAAAGACCCCCAGCCCCTCACAGTAAAGGCGACCCTAAGAAGAACCAAATAGTGCAACAAAAGACAAGAAAAAACAAAAAAAGACTGAAATCAAAATGGAAATATTCTCTCAGTCCAGCAACTCTGCTGGTGGACACCCACCTTACAGTGTTCAACAGTTATCTCCTCCAAATAACTTTAAAAAGGCAAGTGTTCTCCCTATCATAACTCCCTCACAGCACCAACATGTGAACAGAAAATCAGAACAGCAAGCCCTGTGTAGTGTCTTGGTTTAGTTATGGGGGTGTGGCCCTTAGTTACAAGCTGACCATTCTTGGAATGTGGAATCTGGGGGTTGCCTAGAGAGACTGGTGAACTTTTCAGTTGACAGTTAACAGTCTTGGGTGCTGGAAGGGGTCTCTGTTACTCTCGTCTTAATAAAGACTTATAAACCCAACTACAGCCTCCTGTTCTATCCTTCTTGGTGTGAACTGGATCCTACATTTGGTGACGACCGGAAGAAACCCAGCTATTTACAAGAGACCCCAACACACCATCTACTCGAGAAATGGGTGTGCTGGAATCGTGAAGACCGGTGGTGAGCGAGCTGTCTCCTGGCGTGTGAGAAATCTGTTTATTGGTGCCTCCCATGCCTAAGTTGGTGAGTGAACTCGTGTTTTCTATACTCTGAGTTCAAATTTGTGGCACTCACCAGAGCGGTTGCGCGCATACCAGGCGTGTGAGGATTCCTGCCACGAAGAGCAGCGGTGCCTGGCAACGAAGGGTTGAACACGTCACAGGTGTTTCGAGCTTCCACTGTGAGTACTGCATCGTAAGTGCTTGCCCGCGCATGACGTAATCTCGTGTCTGTGTCAAGCGTATGGGCGGCCATCTTTATTTGGACGATTTACAGCGATCGGATCATTGGGTGTGTTTCCATCATTGGTCAATCTAGTTCATTGTGCGCGCTGATGCGCACAGCCTTGTTACCACTAAGTGGCCATCTTAAGTTGGGTGATTTACAATAATCGGAGTGGGCGCTGATGCACACAGCTTTGTTACCATTAAGCGGCCATCTTTCATTGGGCTATTTACAATGATCGGATCTTTGGCTGTGTGGCCATCGCATGCGCGCTCTTGTGCACGGCTTCATTACCACGAATCTCTCCTGCATAATTCAGTGTTGCTTTGGCCAGTGGGATCGGGCATCCTTGCCGTTTGGATTATCTGAGGTACGTTGTGTGCACTGACGCACACAGCCCACTCTGTTTCTAAGTTGTCCTGGCGCTGATGTGCACAGCCTTGCCTTATAGTTCATTTTCAGTCCAGTTCATCATGCGCGCTGATGCGCACAGCTTTAGCACATAGTTCATTTACAAATTATATTTGAAAGAGTTCGTTTTGTGCGCTAATGCACACAGCTTTGCCAATTTCTTCATGTCCTGGTATTTGTAGGGTGCACTGATCCGCACAGCCTTTTTGTTTTAATTCAGTTGTGTATTTCATCACGTGTGCTAGTCCAGTTTATCTTTTATTTCATTTTGGTTGCGCAACTGATAACAATCCTTGGGCAGAGGAATTTATTAACAATTTACTCTCCAGTGGTTGCTCATAGCTTCAGTGTTCAGGTACTGTATTACACTGTGTGCACTGCCCTTTGGTGATTTCCACACTGTTTCTTTTACAGGTGCTGTGCTTCTGTCCTCACTGTTTTATTTAGTCATTTTATGTTTGGTTATTTTCGCATGATACAGTAGGTTGCTTGGTTGTTTATAACATTTACAATGCAAAATGTACCTGCTCCTCCCTTTTTTCTATCTTCACCTGGTGAACCGGTTCTAGCCTGGGTGAAGTGGAAGAAGGTTTTTACTCATTATGCGAGGGTTTGTGTGACATCTCTCAGTGCTGAGAGGAAACCTTCTCTTTTAATGCATTGTTTAGGTTTGGAGGGGCAAGAAGTATTTGAACATCTTCCTGAATTCACGGATAGTGATGCCACAGGTTTGAACGAATTTGAAATCTGTATAAAAAAGTTGGACTTGCACTATTTACCAAAAGTCAGCACTGTTCTTGAAAGATACCACTTCTGCAGGAGGATGCAAAGACAGGAAGAGTCTGTGGAGCAATATATTACTGAGTTGCGTAAGTTAGCTTTGACGTGCAATTTTGGAGCATCATTAGAGGAACGACTCAGAGATCAGCTGATGTTGGGTTGCAGCATTGATAAAGCCAGGGACAGCTTATGGCAAAAGGATAATCCCTCATTTCATGAGGTGCTCACGATAGCAAAAACTCATGAACATTCAAAAGCCTGATTAGAAACCATTCGTAAGGATGTGCCTCTGCGTAAGAATGAAGGTGGTGTGCTGAAGGTTGATAAAGAAAAAATTGTTAGAAGTAAAATGCCCGCAAAAGTTGAGAACAGATCTACTTTCCCAAGAATATTCCCAGGAAAGTGCTTCAGATGTGGTAACCCTGGCCACATGGCAAGCTTTAAGGATTGTCCTGGTTGGAAAATTACCTGCAGTGCATGTGGGCGCAAAGGTCACTTTGCGAAATGTTGTAAGTCTGGGAAAGATCAGAAGAAGGTTAGGGAAGTGGAGCTATATGAAGATGATTTTGTGTTAGAGGATATAAACATCTGTCAAGTCAAGGGGTCTAGTAGCGAGGGTCCCATGGAGGTGGTTCTGGTTAATGATGCGCCAATAAATATGCTCTTTGAATCTGGTGCGAAAGTGACATTAATTCCTAAGTCCTTCTTTGAGCAGTACCTAGTGAAAAAGGTCAAGTTGTTGAGACCTGATATAAGACCAAGGGGATATGGAGGAGAAGTTATCGATCTTTTGGGCTACTTTTGGGGCACGATCGACTTCAAAGGAAGGATCATTCCAGTGAAAGTGTATGTGTCCATGAAAGGGGATTCTCTAATAAGCTGGTTCCATCAACGTGATTTGCGGGTGATCCTGGATCCCAATGAGAGCCCCTCGGTGTGTTTAAAGAAAGTGCCATCTGTCTGTCAGGTGGGTGATGGGTGGAAAGCCTGGGTCAAGGAATTTCCGGAAGTGTTTGATAGCAAGCTGGGGTGCCTCAAGAACTATATGCACTGCATCAAAATTAAGCCTGGTGCTGTGCCAAAGGTGGCAAAAGTGAGGGGTGTACCACTTATGGTAAAGGAGAGCATGAAGGTTGAGCTGGACAAGTTGATTACCAATGGCATAACAGGAGTTGAAGCCACAGAATGGCTTTCTCCGATTGTGATGGCTCGCAAGGCCAATGGGGAGGCCAGGCTTTGTTTGGATTTAAGGGAGCTCAACAAGGCAGTTGTGGTGGATCACTACCCTCTACCCAATATCAGCGAGATGTTGTGCTCCCTCGGGGGCGCTAAGCATTTCTCATCTCTCGATTTAACTTCAGCCTATCATCAGGTCAAGCTACACACCACTTCTCAAGACCTTACTGCCTTTGTGATGCCCTTTGGCACCTTCAAATTTTTGAGGATGCCCTTTGGCCTCATCACAGCTGCCTCTGTGTTTCAGAGGGTTATGGAACACATCTTGAAAAGTGTTGATGGTGTCAAGGTATACCAAGATGATGTTCTTGTGTTTGGAGTTGATACCAATGAGCATGATAGTAGGCTGAGAGTGGTCTTGAGAAAGTTATGTGATGCTGGCCTGACTCTGAGAGCTGACAAATGCCGTTTTGACGTGGCAGAGATCGAGTATTTAGGACATTTGTTGTCAGCAAGCGGTATTAAACCAAAACCTGCTTTGGTTAATACCATCTGTGATCTTAGAGTCCCTCAGGATAAGGTTGAACTTGTGAAGTTCTTAGGAATGGCTGAATTTTATCACAAGTTTATTCCTAATTTTGCGGAGATGACTAGCCATTTAAGAGTTCTTCTGAAGAAAGGTTGCGAGTTTGCATGGTCTAAAGCCTGCAATGATGAATTTGAGAATCTTAAAGCTTGTTTGAACAAAGCTCCTGATCTTGGAAGTTTTGATCCAAAGAAAGAATCTTATTTAATAACTGATGCTAGTTCTAAGGGATTAGGTGCGGTGCTTCTCCAGAATTCTGGTGGTGAGGAGAAGGCAATTTTGTTTATGTCTAGACCTTTGAGGGGTGCAGAGTGCAATTATTCAGTTGTTGAGAGGGAGGCTCTCGCCATTTTTTCGGCCATCCGCAAATTGCGAAAGTTTCTTTGGGGAATTAAGTTTGTGGTATTGACGGACCATAAACCGCTGAGGGAGGTGTTCACCAAGAAAGGGATTGATTTTGTTTCCCACCGCATTCGGAAGTGGGTGGTAGCTTTGCAAGAGTTTAACTTTGTGGTCTCTTATGTTCCAGGTGCCAGTAACACTCTGGCTGACTGTTTATCTAGATTGGGTGATGTCCATGATGAAGGGTCTGATGAGGGTGAATGGTTTGGAGGAGAAGAACTTGAGGAGAATGTTGATGTGTGTGTGATAAGTGATGGAATTGTTTCTGAAGTCGAATGGAGAGAGTTCATGGCGAAAGACATTGTTTTGCAAAAGGTGGTGGCAATGGTTTTGGGAAAATGGTGTGAATAAAAGGATTGTTGTGAGGACCTGAAGGGCTTCTGGCCGGTAAAAGAGGAATTGGATGTTGTTGATGGCATCCTTTTGAGGGGCAGCAAGTTGGTGCCTCCTCGTGCTCTATGGGAACGGTTGCTAAAGAGCGCCCATGCCAGCCATATGGGTATTGTCAAAACCAAAGAGAGAATTAGGGAAGCATATTGGTGGTCGGCTATGGATGTTTATGTAGAGAGGGAGGTTAGGATTTGTGCAGTAGTGACAAAATCTTGAAATGTAGAATACAACCCATGGTAATGAGGGAACAAGCCAAAGAGCCTTGGTCGGATACTGTCATTGACATTCTAGGTCAGGTAAAACTGAATACACGTGATCAGTATGTTCTAGTCTGCATGGACATGTACTCACGGTGGCCAGATGTTAAAGTGGTAAACTCTGTGGAGTCGACAGTGGTTATTAATTTTTTGGATGATCTCTTTGAGAGAGAAGGTTTTCCGTAGTCGGTACTCTCAGACAAGGGTGTTCAATTCACCTCAAGGGTGGTTGAAGACTTTTTGTGTTGCAGGGGGATCAAGCACAAAAGGGTGGCTCTTTATCATCCCGAAAGCAATGGGGTTGTTGAGAGGTTTGTGAAGGTGTTAAAGGAGACTCTGCAGCAAGCCATTGTGACAGGAACAGACTGGAAGGTGGCCATGAGAAGGAAAGTGAGAGAGTATAGAGTTACCCCGCATACTTCCATGGGTTTATCTCCTTTCCGCTTATTCAAAAAAAAGGGTGGCGAACACAGGGGTTTGTCCCTCGTGGGTTGTTGCCAAGAGATTGTTGGTTGACGGCAATGTTGGATGTGTGGAAGGCTGGAGAGAAAGAGAACGGGTGGTCATGGAAAAGAGGAAGAGATGGTTTGACGAGCGTAAAGCTGTTAAAAACACTGTGGTCTCGGTGGGCGATTGGGTTAAGATCAAAACTTCATGCTTGGGTAAGGGGAGCTCGAAATTTAGTAAACCTTTCAAGGTTATCAAGGTTTTTAAGAATGCCATCAAAACCAGCGACCACAGGCTGTGGAATTTGAATAGAGTGGCCAGATGTCATCCCAATGATGTGTTTAAACCTTCTAGTTCTACATCAGAGTCCCCCTCGCAAGAGGAGGTCCTTAGGCCTTGTAGGATGGTTAGACGTCCTATTAAATTGCATGATTACATTTGAAATGCTATGTGCTAATGTGATTGATATTTTGCATGTTTATATTTAATATGCTAAGTGCTGATATGATTTTTTCTTTCAAACTGTACATATGTTCCCACCTTGCAAAAGAAGTTCTTTACGTCTCATAGGGTGGGTTGATGCCCTATTTCATTTCATTTTTTTTTTTTTTTTTTTTTTATAATTGAGGGGAAGGTGATGTAGTGTCTTGGTTTAGTTATGGGGGTGTTGCCCTTAGTTACAAGCTGACCATTCTTGGAATGTGGAATCTGGGGGTTGCCTAGAGAGACTGGTGAACTTGTCAGTTGACAGTTGCTAGTCTTGGGTGCTGGATTGGGTCTCTGTTACTCTCGTCTTAATGAAGACTTAAAAACCCAACTACGGCCTCCTGCTCTATCCTTCTTGGTGTGAACTGGATCCTACACCCTGGTGTCCCTTTCTGGGTGCAAATGCCCCCATGTACCATCCACCAGGAGAAAGTGACCGGACCGAGTATCACCAACATATCCAGTCAGCATGCTCACTCTCGTGCATTCACAGTGTAACAATCATGGGTGGATCTAACCCTCCGTACATCTGAACAGGTTTTCGCTTACCCATTCCTCAACACCCCCTCCCCCTGAAATGACATGCCAGCAGGCTCCTTAGTTCTTTAAGGGGAACAGCGTTTGTCTCTGCCTCTATCGGGTGCTGTGGGAGAGTCTCAGCAGTCTCTTGCATCCTGTTTGAGCAACACAGCCTCCAGCCACGTCCATTCCAACATAGGGCCCTCCAATCCTGCTGGGGCCTGCATGCCGGTGGTTCCAGGTGTGGCATCGTCCATCCTGGCATTCGTAGGGCTTGAAATGTTCAGTACTGTAGCAATCAGGCCAGCCAGAAACTCTTCCAAGTCATCAGGCTCTGAAAATTCCCTGTGGGTACCATTGATAGTAACCAGCTGTGTGGCCGATTCCAAGAGATCATATAGCCAATGTCCAGTTTCTGAAAGAACGGCTGCAGAGCCAGGGATTTCCTACTCCGGGGCATTGTATCATGAGAAAAATCAGCTGCTCTGTTTATCTCTGGATCCTTGTACTGAAACGTGCCATCGTTCTTCTTGGCTGCCGAGATGCGCAGCCGAGCCTGTTGGTGACAGAGTAGGCAAGCAGTAACTGGCCTTGGTATCACCATTCTCCTATCAGAATGAGAAAATATGCAGTGTGTTCTCTAAAATTCCAAAAGGAGGTGAAAATACAAGTCCAGCGACCGCCAAAAGAAAAGTTACGAGGAATCCTTTATTATCCTCCACCTCCGCTCCTCTGGCACTCCTACTGAAATCCTCCACATACCATCTTCTGGCCCAGCAACCAAAGTTCCTGATCCAATTCATGCTCTCTGTCCCACACTGCGATGCAGTCTTCCAGTGCCATGACTTCGCTCACTGTCTCAGTCAGTTTGTTCAGACCATGCCCATATCTTCCTTCAAGGACTGAAGTTCACTAGTGGTGGTTTTGATATCTTCACAGTCAATATCCATTGTACATTTGATAAAGATCAATTCTCTCATCAAAGTATCCAAATTAATTTATGCCAAGGCGTCCCAGCTTAAATTTGGTTTTCTGACTGCAGCATCCGAAAAGAGGAGCTGTCTAGTAGCCTTGCCTTTGGGCATTCATGGTCACGTGACTGCAGAGGCCAAGTAAGGAAGAAAGCAGGTGAAAGGGGAATACAGAAGAAGGCATGGGGGCATCACCCACAGGATCTGTATGTACCCCCATAGAAGCAGTTCCTACCTGGAGCAACAACAGGCCACAACTCACAATGCAGTAGGGTGACCAACCGGCATGGGTGCAAATTCAGGACGGTAAGTGTAAAAATTCAGGACAATGGGTAAAAATTCAGGACACAAATTCAGGACAGAAGGTCAAAAATTAGGACAAAACTTCGGGCCAAAAGGTAAGTTTTACAGACACATCAGAGAAAGTTGCACAATAATATAAAAGTAAGTGAATAGACAACCACTTAAGTACAAGTCAAAATAAGTTTATATTAGGTTTTTTCGGTATGCTAGCAGCTTTGAGCAAATGTGCAGGTCTTTGTGTGGTATTTCATATGATAATAATCTATTTATATGGTTACTGCACTGGGTTGTCCAGTCTAATATTTTGTATACAACTCATGGTCCTGAGCAGGCATGTTTGGTGAGAGAAGTGGTCAGGAAGATCTGCTCAGAGAGACTTTGTTACTAGCATCTCATATCTGAGTGCCATTGTGAGATGTAAAGCGGCACGCATAGTTGAACTAAAGGAAGGATTGCTGTGATGAACCCACTAGGGGGAACGCATTATGGGTGTTTCAGCAAGTGGAACTTAAAATATGGAATCTGACTTTGCTTATGGGGGCTTCGCAGAGAGTTACACTAGCTGATGGAAGTCACAAAGGTGCTTTTCCCTGCAGCTTTCTTAAAGAAGGCACTGTCGATACACTATTACATAGTTTATTTTTGATGCCTTGCCCATTGCTCCAAACACAATATACATCTCAAGCACACCTCATGGCACTATGAGCCTCTCCCTAAAATCTTACACCTAGAACAAAACATGCAAACATTTACAAATACTCGTGTAACATTCAAGTTGCAGTTGGGTGTCACTCAAAATGTCATATGCATGATGTATAGATCCCACACATAAGCACACAGCAAACACAGAATAGTAACACATAGGCAAGGGAGTAGCCAGAAAATTTAAATACCTCCCACTTTGAACTAATACTCTTATGGCATCAAGAAAGCAAAGTAAGTCATCACAACCATCCCCAGAAGAGCTCTCTTGTCCAAGCATCAAGCCATTCATCCTTCCATCAAACCCCTGATATCCACCATTTCAAACTTACATTCTGTCATCTATTAATTCTTTCATCCATCATTCAGTCTTTCACCATTCATTCTCTCCTTCCATCTATGTGCCCATCCATATCCAAACCTTTTCAACCATTTGCAAACCAGTCCATCATCTATCCTTCCATCCATCATTTCACTCATCCATCCCTCCATCGACCCTTACACTCATCCATCCATCATCCATCCACCATTTCACCCAATCCATCCTTTCACTCATCCATCCACTCTTCCACCCATCCATCCATTCACTCATCCATCCAACCATTTACCCTTTCACCGATGCCATCCTTTCACTCATCCATCCACTCTTCCACCCAGCCATCCATTCACTCATCCATCCAACCATTTACCCTTTCACCCATCCAGCCATCCTTTCACTTACTCATCCATCCGCCCTGTCACTCTTCCTTCTACCCATTCAACCTTTCACTCATCCATCCATCCATCCTTTCTTCCAGCTCTCCACCCTCCCTTTCACTCATGTATGCATTCTTTCACTCTTCCATCTTTACATTCTACTTTAGTTTTCATTCATCCATGCACCCATTCGCCTATCCATTCTGCCAATCATTCATCCATACTTTCACTCATCCATCCATCCATCCTCCCTTTCTCTCTCCATTCCCCTTTCACTTAGCCACCCATCCTTCTATCCACCCTTCACCCATCCATCCACCCACTCATCCATTTACTTATCCACTCATGAATCCATTGACCCTATCACTCATCCATCCTTTCACTCATCCATTCATCCTTTCACTATTCCATCCAGCCATTTACCCATTCCTTCACTTATTCACTAACCCACGTTTTCACATTAATTATGAGCTGAGCCTTTGTCTACTGAGTTGCAGACAGAAGAGGCCCATAAAGAACTTCACCCTTGCTGTAGTTCCTAAATCAAGGGGTGGGGCGGACGCATTTCAGTAAGACTGCTGACACGATTTTTAAACTTGCACTAATTTAGGAGTACTTCTTTTTTTAAAACTACTGGCAATCTTGGCAATTTATTTGAATTGTAGTTCCACTCACTGTTGTGCCACATTTCACCGCTCTCCGCACTTGTCCCCGGTCCACCGCGGGTTTTCCCGTTTGTGTGGAGGGAGATAGCGGACACAGTCTTTGGTCACTTCCGGGCTGAGTTGGAGGTCAGTGGTCTAGCTGCTCACCTCCACTATAAAACTGCATGCCTGACATGATGCGCAGCGGATGCTTTTCAGTAAGGGTGCTGACACGATTTTTAAACTTGCACTAATTTAGGAGTACTTCTTTTAAAAAAACTACCGTCAATCTTGGCAATCTTGGCAATTTATTTGAATTGTAGCTCCACTCACTGTTGTTCCGCATTTCACTGCTCTCCGCACTTCTCCCCCGTCCACCGTGGGTTTTTCCCGTTTGTGTGGAGGGAGATAGCGGACACAGTCTTTGGTCACTTCCGGGCTGAGTTGGAGGTCAGCAGTCTAGCTGGTCACCTCCACTATAAAACTGCATGTCTGATACGACGCGCAGCGGACGCGCGCAGTGGGCGCGCCGCTGGTGCCTGTCCGCGCCCAGCCGTCGCCAGGAGCCAGGACCCCTGCATGTTTTACATCCAATTTAGGAATCAGGCAGAAACTCACTTACACAAGCCTGGACTCCTCGATATTAGATGAGGCAGTCTGGCCAAATGCTCCTACCATCCATACGAAATGTTTAGGGCTCTCCCGGTTATGGAGGGGCCCTTCACATGCAGGTCTTGCTAATTTCAAAGCCTGAAGCTGGAATATAAGCACATAGGCCCTAGGATATCTGACCCAGGTAAGGGTAAACGCCCCCCCCCCCAATGCAGCTACTCATTCCAAGACTTCTCCAGGAAATCTTACTAGCAATTCTGTCCATAGTTGGAATGGCTTTTTAAGCAATGTCAGATCCTTGCCTAAGCACGCATTAGAAGTCTGGGATCTACTTGCCTCCAAGAACCCTGATATTGGATTCCTGAATGAAACCTGGCTTAAACCAAGCTCCACCCCCGCTATTGCAGTGGCCCTCCCGGAGGGCTACCGCATTCAAAGGCAGGATAGACAGTCAAAGGTGGGTGGAGGTATAGCCATTATTCATAAAGATTCCATCAAAGTATCCATACTTGAACAACGTTGCAATGAAAAAATTGAAATCCTAGTTTTTAGAATTGATCTGCTACCCCAACATAGCTGGAAAGGTGCCCTTGTATACCGGCCTCCAGGCCCACTTTCGGATTTCTCGCTCCAACTTATGGAATTAATAGCTCCTCATGTAATCTCCACAAAAAATGTCTTACTCCTGGGAGACTTTAACGTACATAGTGAGAGTACCACAAAACAGGATGCCGCCATGCTCCTGGCAGATTTAGCCACTCTAGAACTTGGTAAGATCAACGACGGCCCCACACACTCAGCAGGACATACACTAGATCTCATTTTTACCAACTCTCCCAGTATCTTCTGTGAGAGTTCCTTGTCCACTTACATGGACGGACCACGCATTACAATTCCAGCACTTTGGAACCTTGATTCAGATAATGTTGAGGAATGCCTGGCTCACTACAATTCTATAGTAAAAACGGCCATTGATCACCTGGCCCCTCTGAAACAATACCCTAGTTCGGCCAGGCACCCCCAGACAGCATGGTTTTTGTCTAACCTACGGACGGAAAAACATCTGTGTAAGACTCCTGAAAGGCGCTGGCGCTGTTCCCATGATGCACAGGACAAAGAGAGATATAAGATCGCTCTGACTCAATATCACAAAAACATAAAAATTGCACGCAGAGCCCATATTGCGCTACAACTCAATCAGGCAGGGAATGCCCCCAAAGTCTTGTACCAAATTCTTTAATCTTTCACTAACCCGAAGGCTTGTAATAACAAGGCGGCTCCCTCACAAGCACTCTGTGATAAAATAGCAACACATTTCACACAGAAAATTGAGCTGACCTATTATAAAATGACCTCAGCCGGTAGCCCTCAGTATGATTTTGCATCCTGCTGCTCTTCAGCCCCGACAAAGGTGCAGCTGCTGGAAAATGTCCCCCCCCTCACTGACAGTGACGTGGAGTCACTGCTGAATACAGTCAAATCAGGCTCCCCTTTGGATATTATTCCAGCGAAAATTTCCACACTGCTCTCCAAAACAGCTATCCCCCCCAATTTGCTCTATCCTCAATCTCTCAATGAGAGAGGGTCAACTTCCCGCTGAATGGAAGGCGGCACAAACAATTCCCATCCGCAAGAACATCAAGGCCCCCATGGAGGACCTATCCAATTATCATCCAATTTCTCTCCTACCTCTCCTGAGTAAGATATTGGAAAAACACATCAACAAACATATATGTAAGTCCATTTTTATATAGCGCAGCTACTCACCCTTACGGGTCTCAAGGCGCTGGGGGCCGGAGTGGAAATTAAGTGAGCTATTGCCCAGAGTCACATGGTGCTGAGCTGAGCTGCCACCGGAGCCGGGGATCGAACTGTCAACCCTGTGCTCCGAAGTCAGCTGCCCTGGCCGCTGCACCACACCTCTCCAAACATCTATCTGACCATGTCGAATCCACTGGATGCCTTGATCCATCTCAGTCTGGATTTAGGCCTAGGCACAGCTTTGATTGCGGTTACTGACAACATCAGGCAGGCCCTGGACAACGGACAAGCAGTACTACTTGTACTGCTTGATCTGTCGGCTGCCTTCAATACGGTCTCTCACCAGATTCTGCTCAGGAGACTTAAAGAAATTGGAATCCAAGGACAAGCCTTTCAGTGGATGTCGAGCTTTCTCTCCCTCGGAACTCAGACTATTAACCTAGGCCCCTTCCGTTCGAAGACAATGGGACTGACTAAGGGAGTACCTCAGGGCTTCTGTCTCAGTCCCACCTTATTCAACATTTATGTTGCTCCCCTAGCAGGATTACTCAGGAAATTGGGCTTCACACCAATTTCGTATGCTGATGTTACTCAGCTCTTACTTTCATTCGACAAATCCACTCCCAATGCCCAGTCTACCTTCTCGGAAGGTATGTTCGCTATCGCTAGCTGGATGAAATAATTTCCTCCAGCTTAACGCAGGGAAAACCAATATTATGCTGTTTGGAGATGCACCACTGCTGTGGTCCCTAACTTGGTGGCCAGAGGACCTAGGCGGCCCTCCGGAGCCCAAGACTGTGGTCAAGTACCTTGGCATACTATTGGACCAAAAATTGACCATGAAAGAGCATGTTGCAACCACCGTAGGCTCGTGCTTTCAAGTACTAAGCCTCCTATGGAGAGTTTTCCCCTTCCTCCCTTTGACCACGCGGAAACCTCTCATTCAGGCATTAGTGCTGAGCCGCCTGGACTACTGTAATGCCCTTCTGATCTCAGCTAATGAGTCCTTGCTGGGCAGATTACAAGTAGTCCAAAACACCGCGGCCCGCCTTGTCTTGAACGCTCCCCCCAGAACTGCTTCTCTCCTTCTCCTACAACAACTTCATTGGCTTTGAGCACTCAAACGGATCAAATTTAAAGTATGCTGTATTGTGCACAAAACCTTGAATTGCAAAGGTCCCAGCTATCTTGCAGGAAAATTCAAGCATTACCTACCACCTAGGCCCCTCCGCTCAGGAGCTAAATCTCTGCTTCTTGTACCGCGGTTCAAAAAATTGCGACTGGGTGGGAAAGCTTTCTTTCACCTAGCCCCTTTTACTGGAATCAACTTCCTATCCATCTGCGGCAATGCTCTGATCACCTTCAATTCAGAAGGCGCCTTAAAACTGTATTGTTTTAACCTTGTCTCTCCTCCTCGCCTACTGCAGCTCCTCCATAACGTGGAGAAACCCCTTTGGGGTGATTCGGGTGCTTTATAAATTAATAAATATCAAATATCAATATCAAATGGGGCAGGGGAGAGCTCACTATGCCCCTGCACATAGGCAATCTGAAAACTTGGAAGTCATGAGTCATACATGATGCACAGTGCCAGGACGTGAGGTGACTGTGACATGGGGTTGTTTCCAGGGCTTTAAGTGGGATGAAAAAACTGGGGGTCTCTCCAAGGGGAGTGTCTGATGTACTTAAGGGTGTGGCTTAAAACACCTAAGCTAAAAATATGTGCTGTCAATGGATGTTAGTTGCATAAAATAAATAAAAAAGCAGCAACTATGGCCTTGTTGTATATAATATTAAAAATGTTTCAGCTCTGAAATGATGAAACTGTGTAAGAACTAAGTCTGGGTCCTGAACTCCGCTCCACTCGCGGAGTTTGCGGATATTTCCACACTCCACATTACGCGTCAACGTGAAGTTGGCGAGCGCGAGCGAGGAAAATCCACCTCCCGGTGAAATTTTTCCTCGTTCGCGATCGTCAACATCAAGTTGGCGAGCGCAAGCATGGAAAATCAACCTCCCGGCGAGATTTCTCAACGCAGGTGGTCAGATTTCTCATTGCGAGTGGTAGCGTATGCTCACGACCGCTCGCATTGAGAAACTGTCCGTTTGTGTTCAGAAAGCTGTCGCTCGAGTAAAACTCTACGCGAGCAGCAGAAAGGAAGCAGCGCCTGCTTACGCTCTGCATGGTGCCGTTTGTGATGATTGCACAGTGCAGACAAGCACCTGGCACTGAAAATCACAGCGAACAGCATTTATCCAACGCACTCCGCCGCTTGTGGAACTCCGTGTAGTGCAGCAGAGTTTTTGTTGCACTTCGCGGAGTTCCACGTAGCAGAACTCCGCAAACTCCGCCCAGGCTTAGTAAGAACTATAACCTCTTCTTTTTAACTTCTTTCGCCAGCTTCTTTTCATGAACTGGCACAAAGCGGCATGGGCGTTTTTGTACATTTGTTTTGTACATTTCTTCCATCTAACCCTAACAGAATGCCCTGCCCTAGACCGCAGCAGGAGGAGGCCACCACATGCTGTAACAGCTCAAACTGGCCCATTGTCATTCTTTATGTGACAATCAGCCAGCATACAGAATGACAATGGGCAGGGTGGGGCTGCTCTTGTGCTCCAAGGATGAGTGCGAGCCGGCCCCATCAGGGAGCTGAGGCTTCTTGCAGGAGAACAGCGCTGCTCCCTGCAAGGCCCAAAATTACGGACAAAAGGTGTCCATAAAAGGGATCCTCATGGACAACGGACGTGAGGTCAAAATTACGGACTGCCTGTGAAATTTACAGACGGTTGGTCACCCTACAATGCAGAGAGGTGGTGAGGGGTAGGAACAATCCAAGTAACAGCCAGGACCTCAAGCAGCACACGTGAGTATCAGTCACTCGAGCAGTCCAGGCCAGTGGACGCTCAGCTCCATCTAGGATGAACCCTAGTGTGCATCCTGGTGAGAGAAGTAGGGAAGCAGTAGCTACGCAGTGGGAGAGGGCAGGCTCCATCCATGGGAATGTGCTGCCATTGCCGGCGTGTCCATCTGCCAAGGGATGCTTGTGGTTTCCCCTGCTTGTCTACCTAGGAAGGCCTCGTAACACTGGCTCTGCACATGGTCAACCCTGCCAAGTGCTGTGCATCGTGTGTTAAGATAACGCATTTTCGGTAATATCCCCGCATTACCGCAATGCCTGAGACTGTCATGCAAAAGTATTAGACCTCACGGAGCTCAGACAGCTGATCAGATTAAGCTATGTGTTGATCTGTGTCCCGAAGTACCTTGCCATAGCCAGCGCGAGCACCCTGTCCACTCTCTTCCTCTGTTAATAATGAGCACAAGGTTGATCAACACAGCCAATTAGAGGTGATGGACGGCCCTTATCAAATTTTTCACTGGAGCGTTGCCCCCCATCCCTGTAGCAATGGGATTCAAAGTTCCAGCACGTGATCATGTGCATTTTTCCCCAGTTCCAGCACTGATCTGCGGAGAGACTGGTTCCCGCCTTCATCCTGAGAAAGGCTGTGACGTAGGACTGGCCACAAGGTCATAAAGAAGTTTTTCGATGAATAAATCCGTCCACCTACAAAATGTTTTGCATTTGCTTTCTACCAGTTGTATGCACCATTTAAAAATGGAAATTTTGGTATTTTGCACCCTAAAATGCCTTTATAGTAACCAGCAAAATACCAAATTCTGAAGGTTCATGGTTTGCAAGTGGTTAAATGCATTCATGGCCTCATTTCATTTCATTCTTACAGCTGTACTTTCACTCTGCAGCAGAAATCACTGTGTACAACTCTGCAAACAGCCCAGGGACACTTTATTTATTGAATTTATAAGGCGCAGCAGCTACCCAAAAAGGGTTTCCCGGCGCCCAGGCAGATCAGTGACTGTGTAACAGCTTACAGGATTACTGGTTAAAAAGCCAAGTCTTCAATGATTTGCGAAATTGGGCATACACCGTTTCATTCCGAATAGCTGTGGGAAGGGCATTCCAAAGTGAGGGACCAAGATATGCAAACGATCTACCACCCATCCGGGATAGTCTAATTCTGGGCATAGAGAACTTCCCTTGAGTGGATGAGCGAAGACATCGGGGAGGGACATAGGGGCAAACCAGAGACTGCAGGTACTGAGGGGCAGCCCCTATTTTAATTTTGAACATGTAGCTCAGGGCTTTGAACTTGATTCGGTTCTCCACCCTGAGCCAATGCAGGTCCCGTAGATGACCAGAGACAGAGGTGGCCCTAGGAACCCGGCAAAGTAGTCTTGCAGCAGAGTTCTGAACCATCTGCAGCCTACGAGTCACCTCCTTGATGGATCCTAGGTAGAGAACATTACCGTAGTCCAGTCTTGAGGTGATTAATGCCTGGACTACGGTTCTCTGGGTAGACTCAGGTAGCATCCAGATGATCTTTTTTAGCCACTTCAGGATGGTAAAACATGTGGCGGCCACCTTGACAGCTTGATGATGCATAGTTAGCGAGTCATCGATGATGACACCCAAGTTATGGACTTGGCAGGAGGGTAAAGGAAGTGCACCCATCTCACTGGGCCAATGTTGTGGGCCCCAGAGATCCTTATTTTTACCAAGTATCAAGACCTCGGTTTTCTCTCTGTTGAGCTTGAGATAATTTGATTGCATCCATGATGCAATTTTACTCAAGCCCAGCTGGAGGGGGGATGACCCGGCCGCACTTTCCATAGAGAGAGAGAAGATAATCTGGGAGTCGTCCGCGTAAGAAAACAGGGACAACCCGGCATCTTCCGCAACATCAGCTAGAGGTCTGACGTATAAATTGAAGAGCAAAGGGCTAAGAATGGAGCCCTGAGGTACCCCATAGGGTGATGAATGGTTATCGGAGCTAGCTATTGGGGAAAAAACTTGGAAAGTGCGATTGGCAAAAAAAGAAATGAGCCAGTTTAGAGCTGAGCCACAGATGATTAATGATCTTAACGTTTTTGTTAACACGGTGTGAGACACCGTGTCAAATGCTGCGCTTAAGTCCAGCAAAATAAGGGCCACTGTGTCTCCAGCATCCAGATAACGACGCAATCTTTCTGTTACCCCCAATAGAGTTGTTTCCGTTGAAAAGCCAGCTCTAAAGCCCGATTGAGAGGGATGAAGGAACCCTTGGGTTTCAACAAAATTAGAAAGCTGAGCGTGGATGTGTTTCTCTAAGATTTTTGAAAAGGCCGGTAGCAAAGAAATAGGCTGATAGTTGGAGGGTAAGTTGGGGTCAGCGTTGGCCTTTTTGAGAAGAGGGAGCACCATGGCGTGCTTCCAATCTGGTGGAACTGTAGCTTCCTGTAAGGAGGCATTTAAAAGGTCCATAATGACAAGCAGAGATGGCGGCTCAAGCTGCTGGAGCACGGAGATAGGCAAAGGGTCCCTGGGTGATCCTGATTTGACACTATCTGAAAGTCCTTTAAAGGAAGCAGCGTTTAATAAGGGCCATGTGTCCAGATAGTTAGAAGGTGCGCGAAGCGCCTTATCCTGATCAGAATGGATATTGTCCGTTGAGGGTGGTGCAGATATTAATTGGAGGGATTTAGTAAGTTGCAGTGGGGGAGGGTTATCACACTGCAGGCTCACTATTTCCGAGTAAATTTTCTCCACTTTCTGGACAAAAAAGATAGCCAGGTCCTCGCATTGCGGTTTATTAATTGAGGGGGGCCTAGATTGGGTTTTAGATCCAGCGAGCTCCTTAACCATGCTGAAAAGTGTTTTTGAGCAGTTCAGAGCATCAGAGATGGTAGTTGATACATATTCAGCGCGGGCTGACCTGCAGAGATTATGATACACTTTTTTTGCCTTTTTATAAATAATTTTGGAGTCGGATGCATAGTTCCTTCTCCACCTTCGTTCCATTGCCTTACATTTGGCCTTCTCTGTTTTCAGAGTTTCAGTAAACCAGGGCGCTGGAGGACGGTGATTATTAACCCTTTTTGGGAAAGAGGGAGACAGGTATCAATGGCATTGAGAAGCCATTTTTGCAGAGAGACAGAGAGCGTATTCACCATATGTTTAGAGATGGGCACGTGAGAACACAAAATATTGTTTAAGGCAGTTGTGTCTAGTTTTTTCCAATCTCTAGATAATGTCCTTAAGGTGAGAATAGTAGGTACAGAATTGTCTGGGGGTTTCAGACAGAACCTAGTAATAAAGTGGTCAGACCAGCATAGAGGGAGTGCTGGGGAACAGTAAATGCTAGATAGACTAGAGAAAATAGGATCCAGTAAGTGGCCCGCCTCATGCGTGGGGCCAGAATTATGTAAATTAATGTTTAATGCTGCCAAATCAGAGATGAGATTAGTGCTGATTTTACAGGTCGGATCATCCAGGTGTAAGTTAAAATCACCCAAAATTGAGAAATTGGCAGTGCTCATAAGCAGAGGGGTTATCAGGCCGGGAAAAGATGATGCCCAGGGAGCGGGAGGCCCAGGAGGGCGATACACAAGTATGCCAGAGAGGGTGAATTTCGGGGTCAGGGCCAGCTTAAATAAAGCTGTCTCACAATTCATGAACGGTAAGTTTTCGAATTTGCACTGATAATCCTTTTTAAAAATAATGGCAATGCCCCCGCCAATTTTTAAGCCCCTATCTTTCCTAACTATAGCGTAGTTTGGTGGTAAGGCGGCAGCAACATCAGGGCCTGAACTCTCATGCAACCAAGTCTCCGTGAGAAATACAGCATCCGGTTGTTCGTTAACCAAAAGATCAAAAATGTCGGCTGTATGCTTCGGGAGAGAGCGGCAGTTTGTGTTGTGGAAGGAAAATTCCTTGCTAATTGGGGCGACATGATTAGTATTATAATTTTTGTTGCCCTTAGGAGTAGTTGTACGTCCCTGGGTTGTCTCTAAAGAGAAGATGCAACATAAACATTTTTTCTCCCTGTTTTCTAATTGTAATAGGGTACAATCGGGGAGCGATGGATTGCAGTAAGCCATTAGTTGGCTAGAGGAATATTGAAGTCTAAGTGCCCTATTTGAGCCTGGGGTCATGGCCTCCTGATTTCTATCATTAAGCTGGGGCTCTTTGTTCCTGACTTCTTGTGTACGGTGAAGTGCCCTGATCTTCTGTACTGGTGGAAGTTTAAAGCCACATGGGCAAGCTAGACTGTTTTCAGATGCCGCTAAGCGTACGCAATGAGGGTCTTACGGTTTAGGTTAAGCAATTCTTCTTTAGAGTAATGCTGCCAACGGATGGGGGGAGGGCCAGAGATTCTGGCCCTAGGCCCGGGCCAGGCGCATACGGGCGAAGACGGGCATGCCAGCGGCGCGCCCGCTGCACACATCCGCTGCGCATCTGTGGCATCGGCACCTAAATAGTCCCCGTCTGCCGCCTTGCGTATGACGTAGCAGGGGGTTGTCGTGCTGTACAGGTCCGCCCTCCACACAAACAGCAACAGCTGCGGTGGACCGGGGTAGGAGCGTAAGTCACGTAAGTAAAGCGACCTAATGCCTCAAAGTACTAAGTTTAAAAACAAAAGTGAGGGGAAAGATTAAAACAACAAAAAACACAAGTTTAAAGCGCTGCCCAATATGCTTGACAGAACTTACAGGCGTCCGCTGCGCATCCGTGGCATCGGCACCTAAATAGTCCCCGCCTGCCGCCTTGCGTATGACGTAGCAGGGGGTGTGTCGTGCTGTACAGGTCCGCCCTCCACACAAACAGCAACAGCTGCGGTGGACCGGGGTCAGAGCGTAAGTCACGTAAGTAAAGTGACCTAATGCCTCAAAGTACTAAGTTTAAAAAACAAAGTGAGGGGAAAGATTAAAACAACAAAAAACACAAGTTTAAAGCGCTGCCCAATATGCTTGACAGAACTTACTGGCGTCCGCTGCGCGTCCATGGCATCGGCACCTAAATAGTCCCCGCCTGCCGCCTTGCGTATGACGTAGCAGGGGGTGTGTCGTGCTGTACAGGTCCGCCCTCCACACAAACAGCTGCGGTGGACCGGGGTCGGAGCGTAAGTCACGTAAGTAAAGCGACCTAATGCCTCAAAGTACTAAGTTTAAAAACCAAAGTGAGGGGAAAGATTAAAACAACAAAAAACACAAGTTTAAAGCGCTGCCCAATATGCTTGACAGAACTTACACTTCTAGGAATCAGGAATCGTGCATGCCTGGGATCACATTGATCTGTCTACACATCTCAGAGCACACAGATCTCTTCAGGGCCTGGAAGGACACAGCTCTAACCTGTCTCCAGAAACTTCCACCAAACTCTGTAGCTTGTCATTCAGCTCAGTATTTTTCTCATTTTTCCCTCAACCCATGCTGCCATAAGAATCCGGGCTTCCCCACCACACCCACGCTCTTTATTTCCCTCTCCACGCCATAGATGTTCTGCTGTGAGCTGGAGGTTCTGCTTGCTCAGACTGATCACAGTGCTGTCATAATTTATATAACTCTGCTCTCCCTCTCCCAGACTCTGGTCTTTCTTTTGTGTCTGATGGCAGTGCTCAGAAGCAGACACTCTATGTCACATGCATTCTCCATGCTCCTTAGTCAACCTCCGGAGAGGTTGAATGCTTCTCTCCCACTCAGCTTGCCCCTTGCCACCCCTTCAGTTCCCAGTATATGTAGCTGGTCTCATGATCATGTCCATACGGGCAGTAGATCATCTTCAGAGAGGCTCTGTCACTGTCATCTGTCACTGTCAGCAGATGGGGGCATCAAATCAAAGGTAAGGAACTAACCTATCACACTGAGCTGCTTCAATTGTCACAGCTGTCAAGTGGATTGTCATATTTGACACCTTTAGCTAGTTATCAGCATGGATTTTTAGCCAACATTGTTTTGCACACTCGGCATTTAAACTGAAACTTGAAAAGTAAGACTACGAGTCCCAAATGCAACATGATGTAGGGTAAAAAGTGAGAACCAGAATAGGGTATCTCACATGATAAAGGGCCGCTTAACATCTGCACAGCAAATAACAGACAGGCTTTCAAACTAAAAAAGGCAGGAGTGAAAAATACAAACAGGAGTCACCGCAATATGGGAGAAAGAGAGAGGAGAAAATTGTGCAAGGGGACAAAGGAGAGCCTAGAGGAAGAGGGTGAGAGTAGGAGAGGGACGGGAGATTGAGAGAAGAGACAAAGAGTGTTGGGAGAGAGCAAGAGAGGAAGAAAGGGGGAAGAAGAAGGAGAGTTAGAAGTGAGGAAACAGAGACTACTGAAGGATGAAGGAGAGAGAGTGGGAGAGGTAAATGCAGGAGGGTGGTAAGCGAGAAGAGGAGAGACAAAAGGAGAGTGGAAGAACAAATGAGGGAAATTGGTAGGCAAATAAAGCAAGAGGGCAAGAAAGGAGAGAGAAAGGGAGACAGAGTGAATGGAGGCACAAGTGAGACTAGGATTGAGGACATGAGGGAGAGGGGCAGAGAGAAATATAGGATGAAAGGTGGGAGAGGAGTGAAAGACACTAAGAGGGAGAAAAGTGAGGAAAAACAGGAGGAAGGAAACAAGATTTCAAAGGCGAGAAAAATGAAGTTGGGATGAAGGAAGAAGTGAAAGCCAAGAGAAGGGTGAAGAAATGAGGGAGAATATGGAGGACAGAGAAAGATAGAAAGTCAAAAAGATGGGACTAAGAAACGATTTTGACAGAATAGGAAGGAGTAAGGGAAGAACGGCAGTATCAGAGAGCAAGAAGCGAAGGGAAGAAAGCAGAAGAGGAGATCAGGATAAAAGGAGAATGGGATGAGTAAAAGCCAAAGCAAAGAACGAAGATAGAAGGGGTGGTAGGAACTTTCTGGTCTGTGAAAAGGGAAAAACTGATCCACCCAAGATCTACCTTAGCTTATTTGTTGTTTAGCAATCTATGGACTTGATTTAGAGGGAGGTGCTAATTGATAATTCCCCAGTTCTTGGAAGAAGTGATGAATCTGAAAGAGAATTACCCAGGTAGGATTTCATGCACCATAGTATTAATGCCACCTGTGTACTTCCACTATCAGGATATCAGTTTATTCACTGACGGTCCTTTGTGTCAGGAGTCAAGATGTTGAAGCCTGCTGCTCTCCATACTTGTCTCTGGACAGACTGGGATGCAACAGGAAAGGGTCTCAGTTTCTGCTTATCAATACCTTATTTGTCATAGGACCCAGTCAGCTAGGACATGGTCCACTTTGCCTGTGTCTAATGATTTCAGGCTGTTGCAGCTTCTTTAGATTCCCAGTTACCCCACGCAAGATTGCACATGCACCCACTACTTCATACATGAGAAAAGAGCGTCATTTCTAAAAATGATCTCTTGACATGGATGCACCTGTCTTATTTCACTCTCAATAAAGTGTCACTCAGTGTTTAGAACTTTGTATTGCGCTTCCTTGGTCATAACATTTTGCGGGCTCTGTCATACCGGCGTTCCCAGTATTTAAAGTATATCTGCCCCCCACCCCCCGGAAGTGGGTGTTCCCCCATTTTTGACCTGCTATTCTTTCAGACATGATAGGCCCTAACAAATGTTTGTAGAATGCTGATACTAGGTGGTCATTATAGGTGCCATATTTCATCATTTTTCATAACGTGTGAGTGGTTCCATGACCCCATATTTGATGTGTGGATGAAGAACCTAGTGGCATGCTTGCATGTAAGCAAATCACTCAGATTCGGGTAGGTTGTATTGCCTCCTAATGTCTTAGCAGAGTTTCATCTAGTTTTTATTTACTAGAGCCCCAATGATAACACATCTATTTGTACGCCAATTCTTATAGGCATGTTTATCGGTGGCTGGTGCAAAATCTGTATTAAAACAAATGTGTGTGCACAGGGATGGATTTGATGACCATCCCATTGTACCATCTACCTTATCCTAAATTGCCAGTGTAACCCTTGTAACTGGGGAAGAACACAGGCCCCAATGTTGTGTTTTCTGTAACCAATGGACCTGCCAGAGGGGTGTCACTGCTGTTAGGGATTTGGTATAACACCATTGTTTTCCAGTTCCCACATTACCCCATCAACCATGTATTTCAGGTGGATGGCTTAGTAATATGAGAGAAGATGCAGTATTGCCAGACCGTCTTGTTGGATTGGATGGCATAACATCCTAATCACTATCATTGGAGCTCTCCCCTGCCAGATGAAGTGATTAACTCCTGATCGTATCTGTTTCAGGACAGTGGTGGGACAGCTAGCGGAATGGTTGACACACATATAATATTCTAGGAAGTATTTTATTTAGATTGCCACCACTCTGCTGAGCCATGAGAATTGTTGCACACAAATTTCAGAGACACTGTTTGAGATGTAGTATGAGCTAGTGTGAGTACTGAATAGGTTACCATTTGGGCTGCCCAGTTGACTGGAATTAGTTTACTCTGAAGGGTTTGCTGTTGTGGTAGTGGGTGTAAGAGGAGGCCCTCTGATTTGGAAATATTTATTTTGAATCCTGAGGTCTTTCTATAGGTGCCCAGTTCTTCCAGCATGGGAGGTAGCAGGTTCACAGGGTCTTTAAGAGTAATCCTGATGTTGTCAGCAAACATGTATGCCTGTAAACATCCTCTCCCCATTCAACCCTCTTTATGTTTCCACACTTTCTAAAGGCATTAGCCAAGGGTTCAAGAGTTAGGGTGAAAAGGAGTGGTGACAAAGGGCAGCCTTGTTCTGTGCCCATTGCAATCTCCATTGATGTAGACCTGACTTCATTAACTCTAATACAAGCATATGGCGAATGAAAGCCTGCTAATATCCATGGTTGGAATTTTGACCTGAAGTCCAGGACCGTGTGCACGAGTGTCCAGTCCATCTGATCGAATGCTTTTTCAGTGTGGAGTGACAGCAGGTTGGTACCACCTTATGTTCCCTGGGTTCTTTTGATGATGTGAACAAGCTTTTTGGTACTATCCTCACATTGACAGCCCACTACGAAGCCTGATTGGTCGGGGTTTATCATCGAGGTCATAGGGGAGTTTAGATGTGCTGCTAGTATGCTGGTGAAATATTTTACATCCAGGTTCAAGAGCAAAATGGGTTTATAAGATGAACACAGGCTTGGGTCTTTTCCTGGCTTGGGCAAGACCACTATTGCCGCTTCCTTCATCATGGCAGTTATCTCCCCTGACTCCCCAAAGCTGTTAATTAACATGATCAGTATAGAGTCTAGTTTTGGGCAAAATGTTCTATAGAATATAGCAGGATATTCAATTCAATTCTCTTTATTTTGGTGTTATGCCATAATAAACAAACAAATAAATATCTAAAACATAATACAATACAATTGATAAAACATCTACTCGTTGATTAAAATGTGATAAAAGAGACTGATTAAAACAGCTACCGCCAAATGGATAAAATTATTCAATATAAGGGAACCTCCCTCAACCCATCCGTCAGTATGCACAGGACAAATAACATGACATTGCACACTATTGAGGTCTTAGTCCAATCCAGAAGAGAAGAAGTTAAGAGAAAAAGGAATCACCTAGTTTTTTTGGGGTTAATTAACAATGCTATACCATAATACTATGCACAACTATTTAGATGCTATATAAGATTATCTATCAGCATGTAGCAAAGCATATTTGCACCTAATACACCACATTGCAAATATTTACCTTGACACTGCAAATACTATGTTTCCCCTAGTATCTGTTTTGAGGATTCTATATGCCTCTGCATGCTGTGCAGGCCCAACGTTTCTACACGTTGGAATTAGTCATTTTGCTCCAGCCCTGTTATAGTCTGGACTGAAAAAAAGGGCATGGACCTCTGTTTCACCGGCCAAGCCACAAGGTGGACAAACCTGCTCCTCTTTATTGCCTACACTAGCCGATTTATGGGTAAGTGTGCACACTGGGAAGGTCCTATATCTAAATTGTACATAGAGTTTTCTGGCTAAATTAGGTTCAATTTCATCTAAAAACTCTTCAGCCTTGAAAAAGTCCTTTTGCTGTATATATCTATTTGACAGTATGCCCAGTGTTGAGCTAGCTAGGAGAGTGACTAATTTATAGTTCTTATATCTCAATTTGAGTTTGGCTTTGGAAATTTGGGTGCAGGCCCTCCCGGGGTCATCCCAGAGCCTGTCTTTCCCCATGCTTCTCAAGGTATCTCTCACATATCTGATCCATGGTAGGTTGCCAGCCCCTGTATTTCAAGTATCTCTTCCAGATACTGTCTATGGGAGATCAGCTCCAGAGTTACCCAGACTCTACTCCAATAGAGTAAGGGCCTAGTAGCAATCCCCCTCTGAAATTGTACAGCCTTATTAATACTAAAGGCGTACTAACTGGGAGATCCAGCAACTGCCTCAAGAAACAATTCTCTGCCCAAACCAAGGCATTGGCGGCCTTGTGGACCAAGAGATCCAACCCATAAAAGTTAGTATCCAACGCTTGGTGTGTATAAATCTGGTTCACCGGGGAGACCGGTTTATAGAATAACTCCCAATAGACCTTCAACAGCCCCTCAGTATGGTGCTCCAATTTAAGTCTGTGTTTTGAAATGTGGGGTGTCAAATCCGTTTGCTCACTAAGTGTAATCCCAAGGTACTCAAAAATGTGTACCTGCTCTAACGGAATCTCATCTAGAGTAGGATTTGGTCATGTTGACAGACATTAATTGAATACCGTGAATTTTGTTTTATCCACATTTATTTCCAATCCTCTCTGAGCATGGAGCTTACTTCTGGATGCCCATGTGTGACTTAGAAAGAAGGAGTGTGTCATCCACAAACGTTAGAACTGGCACCTTCTTGTTGGTTAATCAAGGGGCATAATTGTCACACAGGTTCAAATGCCCAATAAGGTCATTTACAAAGAGGGTGAAGAGTGTTGGGGTGAGCACGCATCCGTGCCTTACTCCTTTATTAACCGTAAAAGGTTCAGATACTTTCCCCAGCCTGCCACAATGAACCTGTGAAAAACTCAGCTCGCGGAGTCTTTCTATAATTGAGCGAAGATAAAGAGGCATACCCATGTCAGTCAAGACTTGCCATAAGATTTTTATGGGTGCCAAATAAAATGCAGACCTCAATTCTACAAACACCAAATAAGTCTGCCTCTCTCAAGTACAGCAGTTTCCCAACAGAGTAGCTGCAACCTAAACACTTGGTCAATGGTAGAGGTTCATTGAAGGAAGCGGCTTAAAATCTTCAATCAATCAATCAATCAATCAGGGGTTTTTAAGCGCGTTACTCACCCGTGGGGGTCTCAAGGTGCCGGGGGGGGGTGCAGCTCCGGATCAGTTGAAGAGCCAGGTCTTGAGGCTCTTCCTGAAGGTGTGCAGAGTGGGGGAGCGTCTGATGTTGACTGGGAGCTTGTTCCAGGTCTTTGCTGTGACGTAGGAGAAGGCTCTTCCACCTGCTCTGGTTCTGTGGATGTGTGGGGTCTCTGCCAGGGCGAGGTCGGCGGAGCGGAGGTTCCTTTTGGGTACGTGGAAGGAGACTCTTTTGTTGAGGTATTTGGGTCCGATGTTGTGGAGGGATTTGTAGGCGGGGGTGAGTAGCTTGAAGGATATTCTCTTCTCGATGGGGAGCCAGTGGAGGTCTCGTAGGTGCTGGGTCATGTGGTCATGTTGTGGGGTTCCGAGGACGAGTCTGGCTGCGGTGTTCTGGATGGTTTGGAGCTTGTGTAGCAGGGATTTGTTGATTCCGGCATAGAGGGCGTTACCATAGTCCAGTCTGCTGGTTGTGAGTGCTTGGGTGACGGTCTTTCTGCATTTGGGGGGGATCCACTTGAAGGTCTTGCGGAGGATGCGGAGGGAGTTGAAGCAGGTGGAGGCAACGGCGTTGATCTGGCGGGTCATGGCGAGGGAGGAGCCTAGAATGATGCCGAGGTTTCGGGCATGGTCTGATTGAGTGGGTGGGTTTCCGAGGGTGGAAGGCCACCAGGTGTTGTCCCAGATGGTGGAGGAGGGTCCAAGGATGAGGACCTCTGTCTTCTCTGAGTTGAGCTTAAGGCAGCTGTTGTTCATCCAGGCTGCGACGTCTTCATTCCTTCCTGGAAGCTGAGTCTGGTGTCTTCGGGGTTCTTCATGAGGGAGAGGATGAGCTGGGTGTCCTCGGCATAGGATACAATGCTGAGCCCATGCTGTCTAACGATGGCGGTGAGGGGGGCCATGTAGATGTTGAAGAGCGTGGGGCTGAGCGAGGATCCTTGGGGTACTCCACAGTTGATCTCTATGGGTTCGGAGAGGAAGGGTGGGAGTCTGATCCTTTGGGTTCTGCCGGTGAGAAAGGAGCGGATCCAGTTGAGGGCGGCTCCCTGTATGCCGGCGTCATGGAGTCTGATGGCGAGAGTGCGGTGGGAGACGGTGTCAAAGGCTGCGGAGAGGTCTAGTAGGATGAGGGCCGCTGTGTGGCCTTGGTCGAGTAGCATGCGGATGTCATCGGTGGTGGCGAGGAGGGTGGTCTCGGTGCTGTGGTTGCTGCGGAATCCGGATTGGGAGGAGTCGAGGATGGCGTTCTCTTCGATGAAGGTGGTCAGCTGGGCATTGACGAATCTCCCGGTGACTTTGGCTGCGAAGGGAAGGAGAGAGATGGGACGGTAGTTTTTCAGGTCCGTCGGGTCAGCCGAGGGTTTCTTGAGGAGGGGCTTGACCTCTGCCCGCTTCCAGTCGTCAGGGAAGATGCCGGATTCGAAGGAGGTGTTAATGGTCTGGCATAGTTCGGGTGCTATGGCGGCAGCGGCTCTGTGGTAGATGTGCGGTGGGCAGGGGTCCATGGGGGCTCCTGAGTGGGTGTTCTTCATGGTCGTGGTGGTGTCTTTGGTAGTAGCCAGTTTCCAGGTGGTGAAGGTGGGCTGGTTGTCGGTGGTGGAGAGGAGGGTGGTGTCTGGAGTCTGTTCGCTGAAGTTGTCGTAGAGGGCCTTGATTTTCAGGTGGAAGTAGGAGCTGAGCTTGTTGCAGAGGTCCTGGGATGGTGTGACATCTGTGGCTTCGCTGGGGGGTTTGGTGTACTGCTGTATGACGTTGAAGAGTTCTTTTGCGTTACTGGCATTGGTGAGGATTTTGTTCTTGATAAAGGTCCTCTTGGTGGCTCTTATGCGCTGGTGGTATTCAGTCATGGTGTTCCTGTAGGTGTTCTGGTCTTCGGTGGTTTTCCTGTTCCTCCAGAGTTTCTCGAGGTGTCTGCAGGAGTGCCTGGCTTCTTGGAGGTTGGTGGTGAACCTTCAGGGGGCGTTGTCTGATGGGGTGGCGGAGGGGTGCGAGCTTGTCTGCGCAGCTGGTGATCCAGCGGTGTAGTTCTTTGGCTGCAGAGTTGGCATTGGTCGTGGCGGAGGGGGGGTCATGGAAGAGGGTGGTGTTGAGGTGTTCCTCTGTGACCTTGCTCCAGTTCCTTTGTGGCGGGTGCTGGGCAGGCTTGGGTGCAGTGGTGGCGTTGAAGGTGAAGTGTACAAAGTGGTGGTCTGTCCAGAGGGGTTGCATGGTGTGGCTGAAGTGGATTTTTGTCCCTCCTGCGAAGATGGGGTCGAGGATGTGTCCGGCTCTGTGGGTGGGTGTGGTGACGAGCTGCTTTAGTCCGAGGTTGGCGAGGTTGTCCAGGAGGGTGGTGGAGTCGGGGTCTCTGCGGTTGTTGAGCAGGAAGTTAAGGTCTCCGATGAGAATGTAGTCTGTGGAGGCGATGGCGCAGGGTGCGACGAGGCCGGCAATGGTGGTGGCGGAAGAGGCATGAGGCCCAGGGGGTCTGTAGGCAAGGGTCCCGCGCAGCGTGGTTCTGGGGCTGGTCTGGATCTGGAAGTGGAGGTGCTCTGTGTTGGAGAGGGGGTCACTTGTGCTGGAGGTGGAGAATCGGAGGGAGCTCTTGTGCGCGATGGCGAGTCCTCCTCCTGGGCGGTGGGGGCAGTCTTTTCTCTGGATCTTGTATCCGTTAGGGATGGTGGTGTCGATGTCGGGGGCGGCGTTGGTCCATGTTTCCGTGAAGAAGGCGACGTCTGGCAAGAGAGTGTCGAGCAGGTCCCAGATCTCTACGGCGTGTCTGTGTAAGGAGCGCACGTTGAGGAGGATGCACTTCAGGGCTTCGGTGGTACGGGCATCTGGCGTGGGTTCAGCGGTCATGGGGGGGCTGTCGATGGTGAAAGATTGTGGGCAGTGTCGGCAGGAGAACTGGCCGTGGGTGGTGTTCGGCGTCGCTCGCTGGCAGCTGTCGTTCCTTCCGGGGTTGAGTGCGAGGAGGGCAGCGGAGTTGTGGCGGTGGGAGGTTGTAGATCCAGGGTTCCTGGCACTGGCCACGGTCGGGTCACGGACGGGCGCAGATGGGCTTGCCTTTGGCGCGCCCGCTGCACGCGTCCGCTGCGCGGCTACACAGCGCCTCCATTAAGTAGGGGAGGGAAGCGCAGCTGGGAGGCAGGAAGCGGGAATATGCAGGGGGGGAGGGGCCACGGGGCAGCAGCAGCAGGAAGGGCACGGAGGGCAAAGGGGCACGGAGACAGAAAACGGCTAAATATCACAGAAGACACAGGTACAATTACTGGCACAATAAAGACAGAAAGAAGACAGAAAACGGGCACAAAAAGACAGAAAAACAGCACAGGCACAATAGAGATACAGTGTGAAGGCTGGAAGAAAAAAGGGCACAGAAAGACAGAAAAATAGCACAAAGACAGACACGGGCACAGAGACAGAAAAACAGCACAAAGACAGACACAGACAACAGCGGCCAGCAGTAGAGCAAGGCTCGCCCACTGGACCACCAGGGATGAGACACAGGCAGGAGCCTGCAGGTGGAGGAGGGCCTCGAACACCTACCTGAGCGAGCAGAGCACAGAGCCCGGAGCGGTGGCACTTAACAGCGGAGCTGCAGGGGGAGAGCAGGTCCCTGACCAGGAGGTTAGAGATCTTGCTCGCACTCCCTCGCATTCTTGAAGTCTTCCAAGGATAACTCTGCAAAATAACTTTTGTGCTGTGTCTATCAGACTAATAGGTCTATAATTGGTTGGCAGCTGGAGAGAGTCTTTTTTGTAGATGGGAATTATTTTGGCCCCTGCACAGGAATGTGGGATGGACATCCCTTCCATAATGGCACTGAAAAGTAGCAGAAAGTAGGAACCCCAAACATCTATTTCTGCCAAGAATAAATCACCAGAAATGTTATCAATGCTCAGAGCTTTATAAAGAGCAATCTTTTCAATAGCCAAGCTTACTTCTTTGATTGTAATGGCTGGAAACTTATCTTTACCGCATGCCCCTCTACGTGCCTCTTTTCCCCAGTTGAAAGTGCAGAAGCACCTGACGCCTCATTGTACAAATTTGCAAAGTGTGCATTCCAGATGTCAGCTGCAATATTGTTTTCTATAGTGACAGTACCCATGGTGTTCCCTGTGGCTACTATGTTCCAAAATGAGGTTATTGTCATTGTGGTTAGTGGCACTAAGTAGAGCCTCCCATCTGCCCTGAACCCACTCCCTTTTAGCAATATTGACAGTCTTTTTACAGACAGCTCTCATGGCTTTGATTTGGATTCTGTCCTGGGACTCTGTCATATTTATCAATGCAAGTTTTGCCATTCTACACTGCTTGTTGAACAATGAGGGGGGATTTCTTCTACCCCCCACTTTTTTGGCTTCTGAATAAAAAATGTTTTAAGTTCATCAAAATGATGTATGGACCTCACCAATCCTCACAAATGAGTCTACATTGTCCAAAGGGGAAACTAAGTTGCTCAAGTCCTCTGGACTTCCCCCAGTCAGCTGATAAATGGATTTTAATGTTTCTTGTGTATGAGCTATTGTACTCCATTTAATTCTACGTCTAGTTGTAGCCAATTGGACCAAACCATTAAAATGATCATGCCGGGTGACTTTAACTTTACAAACTGGAAGGTTTAGGTCAAGTGCCAAGGCATTGTGGTCGCTATCATGCCTTGGTACTATTGTCATGTCAGTGACATAAGGCCAAAGTCTGACATCGACTAATATATAGTCGATTCGACTGGTACTCTGGTTTGAAAGTATGCATCCCTTCCCTATCGGATGGAGTTCTCCCAATACAGGCACGGACAGACTGGTTTAGTGTTAGAGAATTTATTTGTACAGCCAGTGGAGACCATTTCCTAATAGGTGGTAAGGCCAGAATCAGGACACTCCCAGTTCGTACAGTCAATTTTGGAACTAAGGCCAGCTATGCTCCACGATATCACTCTTACTACAAGATTAGATTGGACTACTTTTGGGATCTCCTTAATACTTTCTCCTGCTGTTGTGTCTCCTAGGATAGTTCCTTCTAGAAGGGGAGCCCTGACTTCAGATTTTTCAATACTACTACCAATGCTGGCTCTACATGTTACTGATTCATCAGATGAGTATTGCATTTCAGCTATATGGCCCGTTTCATTAGCTACAGGACCTGATTGATAACATGCAGAATGGAATACAGGATCTACTATAGTTTTTACATATAGACTAACGGGAAGGTTGACACTTGGCTCACAATATTGCTGTATTTGGATCCTAACTTTATCTTGTTGGTGGATAGAATAATCCTTACTCCCGCTCTCGATGTCTGGAAACCTGACCTTGTGTGAGCCTTCAGTTTCTCCTCCAGGAGTAATGATACTCTGAGAACCCACTTTATCGGTGAGTCAATCGACTCCCTCTAGTACGTTGAATCGGTTAGAAACAGAAATGCTGTAAGTCCTGTTATGACTATGTTGACCATTAGGGTATGCCATTGCATGGGGCGGGCACTAGGGTGGTGGAATCAGATAATGACTTCTTACATAAGTCAAGGGTTTATAAAAATAGCCCAGGGGCAATAGAACAATGTTTGAACCCCACTCCTGCCTAAACCCATCATCGACTAAAAGTATTCGAACCAAGTTAGGATCATTAAAATTGATTATAGTACAATCGCTTGGGTGATCTATCCGACCCTTCACCAATCCACCTAACTCTGCGTGTAAAGAGTATATTTTGCGCCTGTGAAGCTGGAAAGTTCTTATTTCTCATAATTGAAACATTCAAACAATTCAAACATGTATTGTCCAGTTCCTCCTGTGCTTCCCTCTGGACTCCACATAGTTCTGGGACACCTGACATAATTGTCACGTATGGACAGGATGCAAGTGGTAAATTAATAATCGGGGGCTTATGGCGATGAGCTTGACCAGCCACCCTGTGGCTCCCATTGCATCTTTCCTTAAGCTAGGATGTGTTTTGTTGGTAACTCTCAGCCAAGGGCTAGCCAGAAGTTGGAGGATTAGATCTAAGTATTGTTGGAGGTATAGTCGGGGTAGAGTCAGGGGGGAGTCCCTACTTTCACTGCATAGTACATTGCTCCTAGAGAGCAAGGCAGAATTTATTGAGGTGTCATCAACACCTCCCATTACCCCCTGTAGATGTGGTTAAATCTTTAAAGTATACTTACAAGTTTGCTCCTACGTTGAGCCAATATTGTTGTCAGTTCTGTGTTTAAAATTGCTTTTACATTCTCAGTGATTTCTACCACTAACTGTATCACCCAGCCTGGCTGTGAATCAATAGCCCTTCCAGTCGGGCCAGTAACTATAGATGGGGGTTGGACAGGCATAGGATTGTCAGATGATAGGTCCACCTACCCCCCTGTCTTATTCTGTTTGCTTCGCACAACCCTACACATTTTCCTTGCTGTTTGTAGGGTTTCCACACAACTAGCCAGAGGGGTGCGGGCTCTGTTGGGTGCATCAAACAGTGGGCCAGGACCTCGCTAGCCCTGTTGGTCACACTTTCTTCATCATCTGGGTTGACAGTAGGAGCAACAGAGTCAGACGGGCTACTCGAAGATGGTTGTGGCACCCCTATATCCAAGGAGAGGCACCTATCTGCCAACTCTATTTCCGGTGCCACAAACCCTATTGCCCTCTGTAACATTCTGTCAATTGATGTAGATTTGGGGGGGCAGTCTGGGGCCCTCCAGCACATTTCTGCTTTCCCACTGTGTCCCACTGTAGTGCACCCTAATCACAACAGGGGATGATGCTGAATAAAACTCAAAATGTCTAGTAGATCATTTGCTGGATACTGGTGTACTTGAACAGGGTTGCTGCAGATTATGTTAGCCACCAGTCAATGGATCCTCCAATAGGTATAGTCAGCTAAATGCAGGCAACAGTAATATTGAGAATGGGTCACTCACCCTGCTTTCCAGAGGAAGACGTTGGAGGGGTGGCCCAGTCCAACCTCATCGAGCCGCTGAAAAGGCACAGACTAGCCCGCTTTTGGCCAGGGCACAACCCAGGAGCGTCCTGCGCTATGGGACAATGTCACTCTTTTAAGTGCAGTTTCTGATCTTGGCTGCAAGAGGTGATGGGGCTTGAAGTCCCCCATCAGTGCTCCTAGTGACATGCCTTCCCCCTTAGCATGGCTCACCAACAGCAGGCAGGCAGACAAACTGGCAACTCACGAGCTGCGGGAAAGCATTGCGCTTTTAAAGGCAGATTTCTGGTCTTGGCTGCAAGGGGTGGTGGGGTTTGAATCATGACACGACTTCACCCTTGACATGGCTCACCACCAGCAGGCAGGCAGGCAGGCAAAAAGACCGCAGGACAGCGTTGAGCTTTTAAGCACAGATTTCTGGTTGTGGCTGTAGGGGGTGATGGGGCTTGAAGTCCCCCAGCGGTGCTCCTTGTGACGCGGCTACCCCCTTGAAACGGCTCACCAACAGCAGGTAGGCAGGCAAGCAAAGTTTAAGCTAGCAATAATTGACATGACCTTTTCCACCGAGATGGGTTCATGTAGTTATTCCAGTCTTTTTCTAGAAGCTATTGGTTGGAGTTTTGAGCTCACATATGCCATTGCCTGTGATGGAGCAGGGTTTTGCAAAAAGAAACCTGCTCAAATTAACTCTCCCATAATACTTGCTAACAGTGTGCAGTGAAAACTAACACGCAAATCACATGAGCTACATGGGAAACCGCTTTGCGCATGCGTGCACTAATGTGAACTAATGCATGAAAGGCCGCATTTTACATTGCATTTCAAAAGAAAACGGAAATTAATGCACGTTTAGGCCGCATTTCGCATCTTGCATCTTGCTTTAAAACGATAATAAATAATGCCGCTTTGCATGAAGCTTATGCTAAGAATATATTAACAGGGAATAGTGTAAAGGTGGGTGGTAAACAGTGAAAGGTGCATTTCCATGTAATTAATGAATGTATGTGTTTATTTCGTCATAGTGAGCCGAATGGGCCTGTATTTTCTTAAATTGACCGGATAGATGAGGGGCTGTAAAATGAGCAAAAATGACCTGACAAGACAGACAGAAGTGCTGAGCACTGCAGATGATGAATAAAAGTTCAAGGTTGATCAGCTCAAAGAACATTGTTTGCCTGCCAAAAGATGAGACTGGCCGTGGGACTCAAGACTTCTTCCGCAGACGTGGCTGAGAAATTTGTGTGAAATTAATGAAATGTAGCAAGAACAAAATTGTATGGACTAGTCAACACATATGTAATGGGAAAGGAAGTAGAAAAATGAGCATGAAGAATTTTGGATGAAATCACAGTGGTGTGATACACCACCTCCCCAAGCATCCAATGAGCAGTCGAATTCTGTGTAATGTTTCAATTAATGTGGGTTGGACATGTAGGTTTTAGGGTATAACTGGGGTGCCTTTGGGGGTGTGGCCAGAAAGAGAGAGGAGAGAGAGAGCTGCAGCGGTAGGAGATTGAGATGGGAGATGTGTCGCTGTCCGTCTGTTTGCAGAGAGGCCTAGCTGTTCCAGTCCTTGTCCTGTACCGTTCCTGAAATCTTTGTTTCCTGACTCTATTTCAGGAGACCCCCACTACTCCCTTGGCCAGGGGGGTGGTATTTCATTGATCTTTGGGTTTGTATTATCTTCTGACTCGTAATTTGCATATTTACTGCAAATGTAATTTGTCTCTGAAACTTATGTCTCTTTACCTATCCACTCCGTCATATGTATATTGTTTCGCATTATTTGCTGAAACTTATGTCTCTTCATCTATCCATTCCTTCATCTGCATATCGTACATGGAAGATGAGTATGACACTGTCTGCAATTTGTTAATTGATTTTCTCTCTTTTTGTGGGATTCATTGTTTGCATTGCAACCTGTATGTGATGAGCATTTATCAATTACATTTATCTGAGATAAACTTTATTAACCTTACCAAGAGTCTGTGCTTATTTAGCTGGTCAGATAGTTAGTTAAGTTCTATTATTACCATCAACTACTCAACTAATTGGTCTGTCGACTGAGAGGAAAGAAAGTTGATATATAGGTCTAGTTATGTATTTAGAATTGTTAAATGTGAATCTGTGAAGGAAATAATTTGTCACGACATTTAAGCTTGACCTCCAGCGCAACAGGGATTTATGAGTTAGGTGAATGTGTATGGGCCATTTGTATGAAATATTGATGAGTATCGATCCCTGATAAAGTGTAGCGCTGGATCAGGTTTTCTGGTAGCAGGGGACGGTTTAATTATTGATTAGTTTGGTAATAATTATTGATTATTGATTATATGTTCTTAACAAGAAAAGTTAGTGTCCTGTTCTATGTTGTCTAGAAGTACAGGTCTAGAAGTACAGGTACGGAGGTATCTGAGAAGTCCCGGGATGGAAATTTTGCCTGAAGTAGGCAGAAGAAGAGTGTGAATAAGATATCACACTGCAGAAGTACTTTGTCTGTTGTTATAATACTGTACTGCGGAAGGCTGTAGGTGTTATATTAGGGAATAATTTCGTATATGAGCAGAGTGTCTGAAAATAGCGAGCGGTCCACGTCCGAAACTCTGGCCTTATCCCCAGAGGAGTACCAAGACCTCTTTTACACCAAAAAGTCCTCTTGCGAAACTTTGGCCTTATCCCTAGAGGAGTACCAAGTCCACCTGTAGCTTGTTTGGGTGTAAATTAACGCTGGTCGTTGTTTTACTAGAAGTGAAATAATTTCTCGTTTTTAAGTGAAGAACTATCTCTTTATTTAGAGGAACAGACAAGGTAGCATTGTTTTGTGTTGTTACTAACTAGAATTTTGATTAAGAAGACTTAGAAATTCATTGCTGTATTATTTTGTAAAGGGAGGGTCAGTAGAAGGAGTAATACTGATGTCACAAAAAGTCCGCGCTGACATTGGTCAGGCAGCAAACGTGAAGTAAGCTCGGATTGGCCGGTTGGTGTGAGCCGCGCTGGTATTGGTTGTAATAGCAGATACGTAGAAAGCTGTGATTGGCCGGTTGGCGTGAGTCGCGCTGGTATTGGACAAGAACTGACAAATAAAATAGGTAGAATTACGGAAAGGTTTCCTTGTTTGTTTTGCTGAGAGACATTAGCGTAAAGGGTCGGAAAAATGAAGCTGCTTAAGAAAATAAAGAATTTCTTTAAAAAGGACAAATCAATAGTGACTAGAGAGGAAATTTCTGTTCCACCACCGAGAATGCCTGCTTCCTATATGATGTTGGAGCGAGGATACCATACGTGTACTTGGTTAGAAAACGGAGTCGGAGGAGGAATCGCCATCGTCCACAGGAACACCCTCAGAGTCTCAACCAACACCGACGACACCCTCAGCACCGCCGAACACATGCACTTCCAGATCCACACCGATCCCAACACCACCCTCAGAGGAACCCTCATCTACAGACCCCCGAACCCCGACCACAGTTCAGCGATTCCATCGCTGACTTCGTCAGCACACACGCCATCGCCTCCACGGACTACATCCTCCTCGGGGACCTGAACTTCCACCTCGAGAACAACAAGGACACCAACTCCACCACCCTGATCGACAACCTCGCCACCCTCGGACTCAGACAGCTCGTGACAACACCCACCCACGCCGCCGGCCACACGCTAGACTCCATCTTTTCCGCAAGCCCACACGTCTCCTTCAACCACACCTCCGAACCCCACTGGACCGACCACCACTGCATCCACTTCACCTACAGGAAGCCCACCACGCACCACCGCACCCAACAAATGCCTCGCCGCTGCTGGAGCAGAGTCACCGAAGACCAGCTAACCACCACCCTCGCCCTGAGCCCACCCGCCGAACCCTCCAACCCCGACACCGCCGCCCGTAACCTCAGACAGTGGATTGACGACTGCGCCAACACCCTCGCCCTGCTCAAGAATCTGCCCAACAGCCACACCAGCAAGAAAGCCACCTGGTTCACCGAAGACCTCCAGGCCTCCAAACGAACGTGCCGAAAACTGGAGAAGATCTGGCTCCACGAACGGACAGCGGACAGCTACGCCGCCCAAAGGGCGCCACCCGCAGTCACCATCACCACATCAGATCCGCCAAAAGGGCCTCACTCAAAGACCGCCTAGACAACAACGCACACAACAGCAAAGAGCTCTTCAACATCGTGAAGGAACTCTCCAACCCCAGCTAAAAACACCAATGACATCCCGCCGTCGCAAGACCTGTGCGACTCACTGGCCACCTTCTTCCACCGCAAAATCGCCGACATCCACGACAGCTTCAACACCACGACCGCCCCAGCAACCACCGAGACCACTGCCTCCACGACCACCAACCGCCTGCTCTCCTGGACCAACATCAATGACGAGGACACCAGCGAGTTCATGAACACCATCCACTCCGGTTCACCGCTAGACCCGTGCCCTCACCACGTCTTCAACAAAGCCAGTACAGCCATCGCGCCCCATCTCCGGAAAATAATCAACATCTCCTTCGAGACAGCAACCTTCCCGGAAAGCTGGAAGCACGCCGAGATCACCGCCTTACTCAAGAAACCCAAGGCAGACCCCAAGGACCTCACGAACTTCCGACCCATCTCTCTGCTCCCGTTCCCCGCGAAGGTCACCGAGAAAATCGTCAACAAACAACTGACCCGCTACCTCGAGGAGAACAACATCCTGGACCCTACCCAGTCCGGCTTCCGCAGCAACCACAGCACCGAAACCACCCTCATCGCCGCCACTGATGACATCAGGACCCTGCTAGACAACGGAGAAACAGCAGCCCTCATCCTCCTGGACCTATCAGCCGCCTTCGACACGGTCTGCCACCACACACTACGAGCACGCCTTCACAACGCCGGGATCCAAGAGAAGGCCCTGGACTGGACCACATCCTTCCTTTCCGGCAGAACTCAAAGCGTCCGCCTCGCCCCTTCCGATCCAAGGCCACCAAGATCATCTGCGGCGTACCCCAAGGCTCCTCCCTCAGCCCGACGCTGTTCAACATCTACATGGCACCCCTCGCCCACGTCGCACGACAGCACAACCTCAACATCATCTCCTATGCCGACGACACCCAGCTGATCCTCTCCCTCACCAAAGACCCTCACACCACCAAAACCCACCTCCACGAAGGAATGAAGGCCGTCGCCGAATGGATGAGGACCAGCCGCCTGAAGCTGAACTCGGACAAGACGGAGGTCCTCATCCTTGGCTCCAACCCTTCAGCCTGGGACGACTCCTGGTGGCCGACATCACTGGGAACAGCCCCGACACCCACCGACCACGCACGCAATCTAGGGGTCATCCTCAACCCCACCCTCTCCATGACTAAGCAGGTCAACGCCGTTTCCTCATCCTTCTTCAACACCCTCCGAATGCTCCGCAGGATCTTCAAGTGGATCCCCACCGAAACAAGAAAAACAGTCACCCAGGCCCTCGTCACCAGCAGGCTGGACTACGGAAACGCCCTCTACGCAGGAGCGACGGCTAAGCTCCTGAGACGGCTGCAACGCATCCAGAAAGCCTCTGCACATCTTATCCTCGACATCCCCCGCCGCAGCCACATCACACCCCACCTGAGAGACCTGCACTGGCTCCCTGTCAACAAGAGGATAACCTTCAAGCTCCTCACCCACGCACACAAAGCACTCCACAACTCCGGACCAGCCTACCTCAACAGACGACTCAGCTTCTACACCCCCACCTGCCAGCTCCGCTCCACCAGCCTCGCCCTCGCCACAGTCCCCCACATCCGGAAAACGACCGCCGGCGGCAGATCCTTCTCCCACCTCGCCGCCAAGACCTGGAACACCCTCCCCACCAACCTTCGGCAGACCCAAGACCTACTGGCCTTCAGAAGACTCCTCAAGACCTGGCTCTTCGATCAGTAGCAGCACCCCCCCCTCTTCCCCCAGCGCCTTGAGACCCTTGCGGGTATGTAGTGCGCTTTATAAGTGACCTGATTGATTGATTGGGTGATACACAAAGGATGATGGTGTTATAGCTTTCCCACAACATGGTTCGTTTAATGTAATGATTCTGCAGAATTTGAGAAATCGAATGAATTCATTAGAGCCAAATCCCAGACCTACCCAGTATGAAGCGCTAGAGGAATGGGAAGTAGAAGCATTTGAAAGGGAGAACTATCGAGGTGGTAGGAGATATAGAAATGTAATGACTAGATATCCTTTTGAGAGAAGAGAAGATACAATGAAAAGAAGGAGGAGAGCTGTGGTAACTGAGGGTTTGTACCCAGTTTTAGATGCTGAAGAGCAGATAGGAGGCAAGTGTAAAGAGTAAAAGAAAATTATAGAAACTTCAAGTTTAAGACAGGACCCAAACGAATCTGATGATGAGTTGTTAGAAGACATTATGATCAAAAGACCTCTGCCATATCAAGAAAATTCAGTTGAGGTGACTCCGAGGTGCACCATTAATGGGAACTCCATTAACTCCACAGATTACGGACATGGCTAGAGTAGTGCGAGAAAAAGAATTGGACATATTAAATAAGGCAAGAGTAGAGCAGATCCAGAAAATAAATCAGTTAAGTCTAAATGCAGAAGCATTGACGGTACCAGTAACAATTGGTCCCGTAGTTCCATTGTATGGAGAAAAACAGAATATATCAAAAGTACCTACGTTAGCAGTTCCAAAGAGTAGCATCAGGAGTGGGATGGTGATGGTAGTAGATGAGGATGGATAGGCTGACACGAATACTACATTGTTAGATCTTCCGGTTTGTGAGTTGATAACAGAAACCCCTAGAAGAGGTATACAAATATATCCAAGGAGAATAGGGACAAGCGTCATTCCAACGAGTTCAGCAGGTCCTTCACCAGAGGAATTGAATGATTGGATAAAGGAAATGGAAAAACAAAAACCTAAACCACAGAGTATGAATGTGAGCCAATTGAAAGTGGATTTGGAAGAGATGATTATTGGTACGATAAGTCCAGATAGACTAGGGACTTACCGAGATGAAGAGCTGTTGTTTTTGTGTAAAAGTATCACTTGGAGAGCGAGGAATCTTCATGAGAAAATAGCAGAGGCTGCTAGTGAATATGGAATAGATATAGAGAAGTCAAAGGTGCTGCAGAAATCGTACAGATTGGCCTTTACCGAAAAGGATTTGGAGAGTTTGAATGCGTCTGGAAAAAGATTACAGATAAAAGAGTTGATGAATATTCTGAAAAAATGGGGAGATGTAGAACGGTGGAAAGGTAGATGGACGAAAAAGAAAGAAGAGGAAGCTGGCAGAGGAACGTCGATGTTTCCGTTAAGAGAGACAGAACAAGTTGAAAGGGTGTGTCTGATGAGAGAAGTCCCAGGTGGTGGATATGTTCACGTTCCTTGGACGAGACAGGATTCATTATCTTTTACGAATGACTTTCCCAGGTTAAGGGAAAAACCTGTCGAGTGGTATAAACAGGTAGAGAGGTTTGTGAAAGTTTCAAAGGTTTTGTTAAAAGATTTAGATGGTTTGTTCGAGATTGTTGTACCAGCTGATTTGTGGACAGAATGTCAAATTACTGTCGATTGGCCAAAAGAAGAATATCCTAGAGACCCTAAAACAGGTGCACCATCTGATGAGGTGATGAGAAAGTATAATCAGGTAATCACCTTTTTGAAAGGAAAAATTTCTCCAAAGGAAACAGATTGGGTTAAGATAGACAGGACGACCCAAGAACCAAAAGAGTCAGTACAATGCCTATTATGAACGGTTGTTACAGGTATTTAAACAGTACAGCGGATTTGAGAATATTGGAGACAAAGATATGGGACATTTTGTGCATCGTTTTGTGTTTGGTTTGAAACCGGAGATTAGTAATATGTTTCAGCAGCACTTGATTTGTTGGCAGAATAAAACAATTGACAAACTTTTGAGGTATGCAAAGTATTGTAATGATGACATTGAATCAAGACATAAAAATTAAAGGAGAAAATGATGTGCGCACAAGTGAAGGTAGCAGAGCAGCAGGAAGTAAACAATGGTTCTCAAACAGGTAATCAAATAAATGGTCAGAATCAAATTGGTCAGATATCCAGTGGAGGTAAAGGTAGAGGTAAATTAAGCAAAGAAGAGGCTAAGAAGAAATATCCTTGTCATGCGTGCGGAAAGTATGAACATTGGAAGAACGAGTGTAGATCTGTTCAAAAGAATAATGGGGTAAATCAAAATTTAAATCCACAGATGCAGAATGGGGTGGGTGTGAATCAACAGCAGCAGCAGCAGCAGGTAGTTCCTCCACAGTTACAGGTGCCACAAGCTCCTATGCCCAATAATGTGACTGCTCAAGTGCAGAGGTGCAGTGCGAACACTGGATTTCACAGAGGTGATCAAATTGGTAAGAATCAAAGTGTGCAAATGGTTCCGCAATACTGGTTGCAGTGCAATGAGTGTGATTCAGACTCATCTCAATGACGGTGCCTGAGGGGGGAGGAACAGTGCGTACTTGGCGCATCCTTGGCACTAGATCAGTCAGGTCCATTTGTTGACAGAAAGGTGGAAGGTAATGATATTACATTCCTGGTGGACACTGGTGCTACCCGTTCTACTGTGAGAGCAGCAGAAATTCCGAACCTACCCCTCTCGGGAGAAACTATCCAAGTTGTAGGAGTCTCAAATAAGCATATTAGAACACCAGTCACAAATCCAATAGAAGTTCATATTGGGAGTTTCAGAGACATGCATCATTTCATGGTATGTGACTCAAGTCCAGTAAATCTCTTGGGAAGGGATTTATTGTGTAAAATGAATTGTACCATCTATTGTACGCCAGATGGTATTGCGTTTCAGACACCTGATGAGGATGTTGAATTCAAGATGATGTTAGCGAAGCAGGGGGCAGAAGTGGATGAGTTGTTTTCACTTCTCACAAAAGAGAGTCTAGCCGAAGAATTAAAAAGTGCAGTAAGGATGGATGTATGGGATTTTACAGGAAAAGAGATTGGCCTAATGGCAAACGTAGATCCAATTCAGATTACGGTGAAAGAGGGTGCCATATATCCAAACACTCCTCAGTACAAAATGAGTCCGGAAGTAATTGCAGGAGTCACTCCTGTGATTGACCAAATGGTTGAAGAGGGAATTCTGCAAGAAATAATGAGTAGTCCTTGTAATTCGCCTATTATAAGAATTAAAAATCCCAGTGGAAAATATAGAATAGTGCAGGATTTAAGAAAAATTAATAAAATTGTAGTACCTTGTTGTCCAGTAGTGCCAAATCCAGCAGTAATCCTTTACCAAATCCCATGTGATTCTGAATGTTACACAGTGATTGATCTGTGCCAAGCATTTTTAGCGATTCCTTTACAGCAGGAAAGCCAGTATTTTTTTGCATTCCAGTTCGGAGACCGTGTTTTGGCATGGTGCCGAGTTCCTCAAGGGTACACAGAGAGTCCTTCAATTTTTAATCAGATCCTGAAAAGATGTTTGGAGACTTTAGTCATGCCAGGAAATACAGTTTTGGTTCAGTGTATTGATGACCTACTAGTGGCATCAAAGACACGAGAGGCATGTGTGACAAATACCATTGCTTACTGAACCATTTAGCAGAAGGAGGACACGAAGTGTCACCAGGAAAATTACAATTTTGTAAACAGGAAGTCCAGTACCTAGGTCACAAAATAGAAAAAGGAGTCAGAAAGGTGACACCAGAAAGAATTAGTGTAATTAAACAAATGAGTCCACCAAAAACTCAGAGAGAAGTTCAAATGTTTCTGGGAATGGTTGGATACTGCAGACAGTGGATCACTGGGTTCTCAATGATTGCAAAACCTCTACAGAGGTTGACACGAAAAGATGTGAAAGATCCGATTGTGTTGGATGATGAAGGTATGGAAGCTTTTACTAAATTGCAAAACAGTCTTTGTCGAGCACCTGCATTGGGAATGCCAGATTATGCAAAGGATTTTGCATTGTACTGTTGTGAAAGAGATGGATGTGCACTTTCAGTTTTAACTCAAAAACATGGAATGGCACGACGTCCAGTAGCATATTTTCCTGCTAGTTTGGATTCAGTGGCCGTAGCGTTGCCAGGCTGTTTAAAAGCAGTAGCAGCTACTTGTGTGAGTCTCGAACAGAGTGAAGCAATTGTGATGGGACATCCAGTCAAGGTGTATGTGCCACATTCAGTTGAGATCCTTTTGACACGTACAAGGACACAGTATATGACCTCTAGTCGGCTGACTAAGTGCGAAAGAGTGATCTTGGGTGCTGAAAATGTGACTGTGGTAAGGTGCACAACCGTAAAACCGGCAACCCTGTTGCCAAATTCATATTGTGAGGAAGTAAGAGAAGAGGCGGATCATGATTGTTTGGATGTGACAGAGTTGTGCACAAAACCCAGGCCCGATATTGAGGACGTACCATTAGAAGAACCAGACTGTGAGATGTTTGTTGATGGATCATGTTTAAGAAATGAGAAAGGAGAATTGTGTTCTGCCTATGCTGTTTGCACCATAGCGGGAGTTGTAGAAGCATCCTGTTTAAAGGGGGTAAACTCTGCCCAAATTGCTGAATTGATAGCTCTGATTAGAGCGTGCAAAATTTCCAAAAGGCTGAGGGTAACCATATTTACTGATAGTCAATATGGTTTTGGGGTTGTCCACGATTTTGGACAGCTATGGATGCAAAGGGGATTTCTGACTTCTTCAGGTTCCCCTATAAGAAACAGAAAAATTGTAAAAGATTTATTGGATGCTTTGCAATTGCCCAAAAGAATTGCAGTGGTTAAATGTTCCACACATAAATCAGGAGATGATTATGTGACGAAGGGCAACTGATACGGGGATCAAGTAGCGCGTTTCTGTGCACGAAATTTAATTGCTCTAAACAGAGGGATGGAAAAAGAAAATACCAATTGCCATCTTATGTTTTCTTCTTCGTTTGAAACTTGGGACGAAATTAGACAGGAAGAAGCAAGTGATGAGGAAAAGGGAATTTTGATAAATTTAGGCTGCAGAAAGAGAGCAGAGGACGAAGTATGGGTCTATATAGACGAAAGACCAGTCATGCCAGACAGTTTACAATCCCAAATGGCAAGGGTATAACATGGAATTGCACATGTTGGAAGAGATGCTATGATCAGGCTCTTCAAGCAATCATGGTATAACCCAAAGTTCAGGGCCATTGCAGAGAGTCTCTGCCAGTGGTGCGTCACCTGTCAGCAACAAAATCCAGGCAGAAAGACAGTTGTTAGTTGGGGACGAATTGGAAAGGCAGCAGGACCATTCACCCGACTCCAGTTGGATTTTATTGAGCACCCCGTGCAATTGGCTGAAATATGTGTTGGTTGTTGTCTGTTTGTTCTCTCGTTGGGTGGAAGCCTATCCAACGAGAAGGAATGACAGTCTAACAGTCGCAAAGCTGCTTCTAAGAGAATTGATCCCTAGATTCGGATTTCCAGTCACTTTAGAAACAGATAGAGGAACCCATTTTAACAATGAGATAATTCGGGTGATTTGTGCAGCATTACAGATTGAGCAGAAGTTGCATTGTGCCTATGGACCCGAAGCATCTGGAGTGGTTGAGCAGATAAATGGCACAATAAAATCTAGGTTAGTAAAGGTGTGTGCATCCACAACACTGAAATGACCTTATGCTTTACCCCTTGTATTGATAAGTCTTAGAAGCATTCCTGACAAAAAGACGGGTTTGAGTCCCCACGAGATCCTAATGGGAAGAGCAATGAGACAAGCATTTATACCAGCGAACAAACTGATGAATATATCTGATGATCTAGTGCTTGACTATTGCAGAGGATTGGCTGATCTGGTGCGTTCTGTGTCTCACAAGGTGGGAGAAAATGCCACTACGACACAGCCGAATCAAGCTCATGATCTGAGTCCTGGAGAGTGGGTTCTCGTGAAGAAACACGTGAGGAAATCGTGTTTACAACCCAGGTGGAACGGACCTTACCAGGTGATTCTGGTGACGACGACAGCAGTGAAGTGTGGTGGTTTGCCAAATTGGATCCATGCGAGCCATACCAGATGAGTCCCAAGTCCACTTGAAAGACAAGAAGAGCAGCAACTGGTAAACCAAAACCAAAGACCAAAGGCTGAAGTGTGTGAAGCTGAAGAATCTAGAGGAACAGATTCTGAAGAACAAACAGATGACGAACAGCCAAGCACAAGTCAAGTAGAGTGGGCACCAGTTACTGGGTCTCATGTGACTGCTGTAGAACCAGAAGAAAGGGAAGTTACTGAAAGTCAAGAAGAAGAACAGATAGAAGAAAGGCCAAATAAAAGAACCTATGAACCAGATGAAGAAGGTGAAAAAGTAGTTCAAACTAAAAGACTGAGAAAAGGTGACATTTGTCCAAGTGGAGTGAAAAGACTGAAATACACTCTTGCGAGGAGAAAGTTAAAAAAGAACACCAGAGCAACTTAATGAGGTCTCAAGTCAAACCGAACAAGAAGAGTCAGGAGAAGATTCAGTATGAAAGATAAGGAGAGTAAGAATTCCAAGCAAGAAATACACAGCACCAGAATGGACGTACGTGATCTTGGAAGAAATTGAAAGCTCAGATCCAAGTGACGAAAGAGACGGTACTGGCACTGAGCAAGTGGATGAAAGCAAATTAAAACCACCTTAAAAGAACTGTGAAAAATTAAGGTGAAACCTTGCCAGACGAAATGAATGGAAAGACTCAGAAGATTTAAAGAAAAAAGAAATAAAAGAAAGGGGTAAAAGAAGAAAGCCTTGAAGTGTAGGATTACACTATCTTTCAGAATTTTTTTTTTAGTAAATTCAGAGTTTTTATAGATTTAGATTTTATATTTTTAGTAAAATACAAAAATGGCCGAAGCAAAAGTGACTGAACATCAAAAATCTAGCCTAAAACATAAATGTATTAAAGCTTGCTTATGTAGTGTCTTTTTACTAACATTTATGTGGATATTATTAACCGTCATTGTACCTATTCTAATGGTAATTAATAATGGAAACAAAACTAATGATGTAATAAGTGAAAGAGTGAGTGATGTTACTAAAGAAACCCCTAATACTAACATAGAACAGATAGATGGAAGTATTTTTCCATCATGATAAATCAATTAGTGATTTATCGCTAAATGTTTTTACAAAATTGTTGTACGAGTATGTTAATACGATGAATGTGAGTGATTGTTATGTGTGCATGCAATTACCTTCGTCTGTCTCAGAGGGGGTGACCTATCATCACCTACCTTTAACATATGGTGTGTCTTGCAGTGTTTTAACCAGCCTATTCTACGTGACGGGGAAGCTGGAGTATCATTATTCCAATATAGATTTAGTATTTTCAGAAATACCTATTATAAAGGAACTAAACAAGGTTTTAAGTAGTAAAAATGCACGTTATATGGGAGAATTCTTTGGGGGGCGTGGCCGGATGCCGATGGAGATGGGAGCCTGAACCTGAGCTCCCGCCGGTAATCCCCCATCCAGTGCCATCCTGCCCGCTGTAGAAGGGCCCCAGACACAGGTGACGGCTCCCCCAGCCCCGGAAACACAGGGGAATCGAGTGAAGTAGAGGTGCATGTCAAGGATCGCCAGAGGAAGTGCAGAAAGCGGACTTGGGGCAGAGGCCGCGAGGCCGAGCAAGATGGCGGCGGCGGCCTGACTGACTGAGCCGGAGGGGGATGCGGAGGCCACTGACTCAGGAAGAGCGGGGTGGACGACGGCTGCGACCGCCCGGAGGACAGGAAGGCAAATTTCTGGGACACCTGCACCTTAAGGAGTTGGTGGGGAAGGCAGGGCGGGTGCAGCCAGCGCTGGGGCAGCCGAGGAAGCACGGCGGCGGCCCAGAGATATGGGACAGAAAGCGCCCTGCTGCGAGAACACTGGGCTCTGGAGCACGGAAGAGGACCCGATCCCGAGCAGGTCCCAGACCGTAGACCCCCAAGGAAGAGCAGAATAGAGCGCTGCGAACAGGCAGAAAGACCCGACTGAGCTGGTGGTACCCGGCGATGACCGGAGCAGCGGGGGGCCAACATCGAGAGTGCGGGCGAGAGCGAAGCATCCGTGGCTGCGGGGGGCTTTCCAATCCCCCTCTGGGTTGTTGAGTGGCGATCCGGACCAGCGGAGCACCTGCCCTGTGAGGCCCTGTGACCGCCGGTGGGAGGAGAAGAGTCCTGCCGGCGAACAGGCAGTGAAGAGAGGGCCGCGAGGTTCGTGAAACTAGCGCTCGCGGCCTGAAGGCAGTCTCCGCCACGAAGCCCGGTATTGGACGGCCACCTAGCCCTGCTCTGGTGCAGAGGGCCGCAGCAGATTGAGCGAGAGCTGAGGACCCCAGCCCATGCAGCAGTGAAGAGGTGTAGCGGCAGGGGGCCCGGTTGATGACAGCACGGCGAGGAGCACTGGGCCGCTGTGGACCCGAGTTCAGCACATGGTGGGGCCTCCCGGCTGTGAGTGGGGGCCCGACCTGCTCGGTGGAGTTGGAGACACTAGCTGTGGCGTTGAGAGGCCCCGGTGGGAACCGGATGTGCCGTCTGCGGGGGGGCCTGCCTCTTAAGCCAGGGACGGTGAGGAGGACCGGTGAGTGGCGACCGGGCTGCTTCTGCTGTGATCCCAACCCCCACTATCCACGAGGGAGAGCCAGGGGCCCCTGTGTATGAAGCGGTGAGGAGACGTGGCGGCAGTGTGCTCCTGGCCCCTGCTTACGGCCCGGTGAGGCCTAGGGCTCTTGCACACTCCTCGGCCCCAACGCTGATCAACAGGCCTGGCGGGACGGAAACCACCGGGATAAAGCTACGTCCACTTGTAGCGGCCTGGGGTGAGCTGGCATCCGCAACAACGCACCCTGAGTACGGGGAGTTACTCCACGAGCAACGGGGAACAGGGCTGCACACCTTGCCAGCAACGACCCACCATGCAGCCTTCGGCTGCCTCAGTCTGCTTCTGACTGCGAGGGGTGCTGTGTACACGCACTGATTCTGCCGTCAAGTTGGATTATCTCCTCGGCTGCACTCCTCGTTGCCTCGCCACTGAGCTGCCCTTGTGCGTTGCGGCTAGAACCCGCACACCATGTGTTCGGCCCTTGCTCTCTGGAGGGCCCTACGCACGACCGGCGTTGACACCAATCGGTGCCCCTACTGACCGGCCTGGGCCCAGACTGCACCCAGCATGTGGAGAGTCAGTAAACGACGAGATGTGGAGCAACAGGAGTCAGCGGGCGAAGATGGTGGAGAGGTACGGGCGCGCACGGGGGCTCGAAGTAAACAGGCCGCGCCCCGAGACGATTTATCACTCCACGACATCCTGCAGGCTATAGAAACATCACGGACTGCTGTAGAAACTAAAATTGATACGCTCCAAGAAGATTTGGGTCTCTTAAGGGCAGACCACAGAAAATTGGCGGACCGTGTCACGAAAGTGGAAGGAGATGTCGGAGACCTGCAACCACAAGTATCTACGTCCACACGCAAAATCACGGACATCGAAAAAAGGGTTCAGGTGCTGGAACAGCGGGCTGAGGACGCCGAAAACAGGGCAAGACGGAATAACATAAGAGTCATTGGGCTGCCTGAAAAAGTCGAGGGGAACAACATGGTGGCCTATCTCGAGAACTGGCTCCGCACGGAGGTGGCAGAGGAGGGCCTATTGCCATACTTCGCTCTGGAGCGGGCTCACAGGGTCCCTGCCTGGGCGCTGCCGCCTGGGAGGCCGCCGAGGCCTGTGGTGGCTCGCCTTTTGTTCTACAAAGACAGAGATCACGTGCTGAGCCAATCGCGACACAAAGGCCAACTCAAAATAGAGAACAACACTGTTCGGATCTTCCCGGACTTTTCCAGGGAGGTGCAGAGGCAGCGAGCTTCCTTTGTTACGGCCAAGAGGAAACTGCGCCAAATGGAGGTGTCATACTCCATGGTGTTCCCAGCTAGACTCCGGATAGTGCATGCAGGGGAGACCAAGTTCTTCACTACACCTCAAGAGGTGTGGGATTGGATAGAGGGGCAGGGACCACGCGACCAGAGACACGACGGCGGAGACCGGCCCGAGACGGATCACGCACGGTCCCCTGGAAGAGGGGGGAAACCCAAGGGCCACCCCACACTGGAAGAGGCTTGCCGAGACAGGGAGAGTGCGGTGGCGGCAATAGCATCCCTGAGTGCCACAAGCCCACGAGGCAACCCCTCTCTCTCGGGAGAGGACCAGAGAGACTTGGACTCTGAAGCCAGCTCGAGCACTGTGGGGGATGCCAGTCAGATTCTGCCAGAGGTGACTCCTAGAACGGCAGACGACTTGATCTAACATATCTACGGCACGCAAGTATATACTGGACATTTCAGATAAGGGGTGAGGGGTAATGTCTCGAGACTGCTCTGAACACAGGTGGGGCCCAGGATGGGCGATATAAGAGCCAACTACGGGATGGGGGGGACCCGGGGGGCGGGGGAAGGTTTCCTACAGACGCGCATTTGTGTAGCCAGCACCCGAACTTTGGACATTTGACTGTTACTATGTCAGAGGGCAGTTTGGATGGGGGAGAATTTCTCACTTGTCCTGGGGTGGGGGAGTTGGGGGAGTTTTGCTGTTTTAGGTTGGGGGCACTGCTATCTACACATTGATGGGGACATGCGTTACAGAGCGAAGTTTCCCTTACTCACTATATAGCGCCGAGTGCCGAGCAGGGGTGCAGGGGTGGGGCGGAGGTAGAGAGGCTTTTCCGGGATGTCGAATCAGAAAGTGTATAATCTCCTCTCTTGGAATGTCTGGGGGGATGCACTCCATGCACAAACACTACAAACTTTTCTCCCACCTGAATAGGAGAGGGATTCATATCGCAATGCTGCAGGAGACGCACACACTGACCTCTGAGGGGGCGGCCCTACATTGCAGATGGAGGGGGCAGGCTTACTATACTTCCTATTCTGCGTTCGCCAGGGGGGTCCTTGAATGGATCAGGGCAGGCGTCCCCTTTCAGCATACTGGACACAAAGTAGACCCAGAGGGCCTGTACATGGTGGTCACGGGGTGACTGGATGGGCAGGATGTTACACTCATAACTATCTATGGCCCGAATGTGGACCAAGGAACCTTCCTGGAACAACTGTCTGGGACCTTGGTGCCATACTTGACGGGGTCGATTATTATGGGGGGGGGATTTTAATTGTATTGCAGACCCGACCCTTGACCGATCTCACCCACCACTCTGGGATGCCCTGGTCCACAGGATAGCTAGGGCGTTTAGGGCCTGGCAATCTCACTGGGGGTTGGTGGACACATGGAGACGCACGCACCCACTGGACAGAGAATACTCCCACCTCTCACATGTACATGACTTACACGTCCGCCTTGACACCTTCCTATGCTCCCCGGATGTACACGCCCGGCTATACAACATGGAATACCTCACTAGAACGGTGTCGGACCACAACCCGATACAAACCCGACTGCACTGGGGGTCCCAGCAGCAACCCATCCCCACATGGCGCCTTAAACCGGAGGCACTAGAGGATCAAGTGTTCCTGCATGAGATCAGGGGCGATATCGTCACATACTTTGCTGACAATGCCCAGACCACGGACTCCAGGGTGACAGAGTGGGAGGCCTTCAAGGCGCTAATTAGGGGGCGATGTATGGCGCTATCAATTGGGGTAAGGCGAACGCTACTCACGGACATAGAACGGGCTGACCGAGCATTGAGGGAGGTGGAGCTCCGCCGCCCGAACCACCCAGAAATCCGCCAGGAGCTGCTAGAGGCGAAGGAAGAAGTGGCTGTGCAGGAGGAAAGGCTGAGGTGCTTTGATTATCAGGCCTATATGGATAGGACGCACGCCGAGCAGGACAGGGTGGGCAGACTACTGGCATGGCTGGCCAGCCCGACCCGCAGGGGGACCACAATTATAGAGCTTGCGGACTCTGAGGGACACTCCCTATACCGACAAGATGCCATCAATGATAGGTTGCGCGGTTATTATGAGCAGCTCTACCAGAGCTTGGGGCCTCGGGGGGAAGGGGAAATAGAGGGCTACTTGGCAGACCTTCCTCTGCATACCCTGACAGAGGAGGACGCGGATCGATTAGAAGCGGCAATATCTGAACGCGAGATCAGGGTGGCCATTAAGGAACTGGCCAGAGGAAAAACCCCGGGCACGGATGGGCTCCCCAAAGAATTCTATGCGGCGTACGTAGATGAACTAGCCCCCAAACTAGTGGAGATGTATGCGGAGGCAGGAAAAAGGGGTCGCTTGCCGGACACCACTAGGGAGGCGGTGGTGATACCGCTGCTGAAGCCAAACAAGTCCCCTCTGGAGTGCGCAGCGTATAGACCCCTGTCGATGTTAAATCTCGACATTAAGATTTTAAGTAAGTTACTGGCAACGCGGTTATTACCGCATATGACCTCCCTAGTACATCAGGATCAGGCGGGCTTTATTCCCCGCAGGAACACGACTCTGAATATACGCCGCCTGTTATCTGTACTTGAGCTTGGGGCGACGGGAGATCAGGCAGGAGCGATGTTTGCCATCAACATGGAAAAGGCATTCGATAGCCTTGAGTGGGGGTTCCTGTACGCCGTTTTAACCAAGATGAGCCTGGGGCCGGGGTACTTGCGCTGGGTGCAGTTGCTGTATGCTGATCCAGTAGCGAGGGTCCGAACGGGGCGCACGATCTCGGAGCAATACCGGGTGGAGAGGGGCACGCATCAGTGGTGTCCTCTCTCCCCATTGCATTTTGCCCTGGCTGTGGAGCCCTTGGCTTGTGTGGCGAGATCTAACAGGGCTTATCATGGGCTCCAACTGGGGAAGCAGAGGCATAACATAGCGTTGTATGCAGACGACATCTTACTATTCCTACAACACGCGGGGTAGGATCTTCCTGGGAGCGCGGAGGATGATGGACGAGTTTGGATCCCTATCGGGCCTTCGAGTAAATTGGCAGAAGTCTAGCCTGTTTCCCCTAGTGGCAGATATGCCACCACCTGAGGACCTCGGTGATCTGAGATGGGAGCCCTGATGTTTCCGCTACCTGGGAGTGCGTATCTTCCACGCCACAGCAGATGTGAAAGAAGGAAATATAGAGAGGGCGCTGCGCTCGCTTAAGGATAGCATGGCCTTCTGGAGAAAGCTTCCCCTCTCCGTGATGGGCCGCATCTCCCTACTCAAAATGGTGGCTCTCCCTAGGCTGCTGTACTTATTCACCACGCTACTGGTGTGGATCCCGGCGGCCTGGTTTTGGGAGCTGGACTCCTGCCTGTCAGCGTTCGTATGGGGAGCGGGCCAGAGGAGAGTAGCCCTTAGCACGCTAAAAAGACCCCGACCGGGGCGGGCCTCGCTGTGCCGGATATAGAGGCGTATTATTTGGCAGGTCAACTGCAGAGGTTTACGCAGTGGGTGGCGGGGAGCATAGACCCGGACAGGGGGGTACCACCCTTCACCCCGGACAAACTGAATGTCTTCCGCACACTATTAGGGATTGCTAAACCTCAGCAGATCAACAGTAACGAGCATAGAGTGATTCGAAGGTGCTGGGGTCGGTGCCTGCAGAAAAGTAGGACAAAACGGCCATACTCGCCAGAAATGGCGATGACACTGCTGGGAGCCCTTCCCCATGAGGGACAATGGCGGGGACTAGACGAATGGGTTCAGGCGGGGGCCAGAAGGGTGAGGGATCTCTACCGAGATGGGGAGCTGCTTCCTTTGAAGACTTCTGTGCCGACTGGGACATCCCACAGGGGCATTTCCTACTATATGGAGCAGTTACGGGGGCAATGAGGCGACACTGGGGAACGGGCACGACCGAACCGGCTTGACAGGCCACCTGTGAATACATAAGCCTGGCAGGGGGGACTATCAAGGCGGTCGCATGTCTTTATAGGGCCATAGGACGCGACTCCATACAGCCGCTGGACCGGTCGAGAAACCAATGGGGGGAAGACATTGCCAGACCACTGCAAGACAAGGACTGGGAGAACATACTTGAACGGGCAGCCAAAGTCTCAAGAAACGCCCGCTTTAACCTGATTAGCTTCTACACACTCCACCAAGCTTATATAACCCCAGAACGTATCAACAGATACTTTGCAAGGGAGGACGCCCGATGCCCGAAATGTGCTACATTAGGGGCGACTTACATCCACATGGTATGGAGCTGTACTTCTTTAACGCATTACTGGCAGGAAGTGACACGGGAGACAGCTAGAATTATGGAGAGGGTAATCCCACGCACACCGGCACATGTCCTGCTTGGCCTGTTCCCACATAATGCCAAAACTAGGACCACGGACAGGTTCCAAGATCTCGCCTTTGTACTCGCAAAGTGGGAAATCACTAGTAACTGGAAAAACCTGAGCGGCCCCAGTGTACACAGTTGGAAGCGGGAGCTAGTGAAATGGGCTGGATGCGAGAGTAGGATCCTGCTGCGAAATGCGTGGCGAGGGATAGGCAAGGAGGAAAGAGCCAGGGCATGGGAGGTGATGATGGGTGACCTGCAGAGAGATGGAAGGGCATCTGACGCTACTACCCCGAGAGACCACCACAGCAGGAGCACCCCTAGGGGACGGGGCAGGACGAGATGTCACTGCGGACTCCGGGAGCTGGGGGGACATATAACATACTCTCACAGGAAAGGGCAGGGACGAAGACTGAGGCACCTGCGATGCACCACTACACACTGTTCGGTTCCGGGGAGGCGACACTCCGAGCTCAAGGGATGTACTTAGGAGACAGCAGTGCGGGGTGGGGGGAGGGGGGGGACTAGTTCGCTGTTTAGCTGTTTTGTTAGGGGAGGAGCGGGGGGAGGGGGGAGAATGCGACCAGTGTTGCAATATCTCCACCGGATAATGGACATGTAAGCTGCCCATAGGGACCATAGCTGTGGGGGAATGTCTGATGTGTAATATGCTGTATAGCATGTGGCAAAGGTCTGAAATTATTGGTACCATGATCTGTGGCCTCGCTGATCGGTTAAAAAAGGCAATAAAGTTTGTTTAAAAAAAGAAATATGGGAGAACTCTTCCATATTACTAAGACACTAGATATAGGATATGCTTACGAAAACAATCTAACATGTAGTTTGGGGGTTGAAGAAAAGGTGTTCACAGATATGGTAGAATATAGAAGAGAAAGTTTCCAAAGGAAAGCTGCTGAACAGAAGTCACAGGTACCACCATGGGCGTTTAGAGAAGGAAATTATGAGAAAGGCGAGACATATGCTGCAATGTCCCTGGACTGGTATAAAAGGGGAAAATCTGTTTGCTTAGACTGAAAACTAACTATAATAATTATTTCATTGGTTCTAGTGAATGTGACGATACTTACCAAATTACTGGAGGTTGGGGATTGAAGGGTGGAACTGATCCTGTTTTCCCAGGAGTCTATTATGTGTTTGGTAAGAAAGCCTATTACAGGTTACCTGCACATTGGTATGGTAGTTGTTATTTTGCAATTGTTTTCCCAAAGGTCTACCATGTAGACAAAAGTAATAACATAATCAATGAAATAAAACAAGGACTAACACGTAAGAAGAGAGCTAGTTTCTCAGAAATAGTAGGTGATATTTTTGGTGCACTGATACCATCAGTTGGAGTCGTTCTGAATTCGCATAAAATTCGAAAATTGTCCACAGTGGTTGATCGTTTATCGACAGATACTGCTGGTGGGTTCTTGATGATAGACACCGAAATGGTTGCAATCAGATCAATGGTTTTGCAAAACCGACTTGCCCTTGATATCCTATTGGCAAAAGAGGGTGGGGTCTGTGGCATGTTGAAAATTCAACACTGCTGTACTTATATCCCTGACAAAAGTAAAGGTATTGAGGGATATATTAAGAATATTACGAAATTACATGAAGACTTGACCCAACTGGAGGTTGATTGGTGTCTGGGAGAAACTTGGTAAGAGTTTCTCTTCTGTAGATAAATGGTTTACTACCTTTGGACGTAGTTTATTAGGAAAAATAATAATGCCAATGATTTCAGTAGCTGGATTAGCCTTAGTGATAATAACGATATATAAATGTTGTAAGTGCCAATGTGGAAGAAAAGAGATGACAGAATCAAATAACAAACAAAAAGCAAGAAAGAGAAAAAAAATGAAATAGAACTAGAAGATATGAAAGGAGATTACTATGACGAGATGAAAGAGTTAGATGAGAAGTTGATGAAAAGAGAAAAGAATACTGATCTATAGATAAATAAAGATGGCACTTGGTATGGTGGGTATTTTATGATGGCTCCAGGAAGCCATCAGAGGGGGGATTGATGGAGCAGGGTTTCGCAAAAAGAAACCTGCTCGAATGAACTCCCCCATAATGCTTGCTAACAGTGTGCAGTGAAAACTAACACGCAAATCATATGAGCTACATGGGAAACCGCTTTGTGCATGCCTGCACTAATGTGAACTAATGCATGAAAGAACTAGGCTGCATTTTACATTGCATTTCAAAAGAAATCGGAAATTAATGCACGTTTAGGCTGCATTTCGCATCTTGCTTTAAAACGATAATAAATAATGCTGCAATGCATGAAGCTTATGCTAAGAATATATTAACAGGGAATAGTGTAAAGGTGGGTGGTAAACAGTGAAAGGTGCATTTCCATGTAATTAATGAATGTATGTGTTTATTTTGTCATAGTGAGCCGAATGGGCCTGTATTTTCTTAAATCTACCGGATAGATGAGGGGCTGAAAAATGAGCAAAAATGACCTGACAAGACAGACAGAAGTGCTGAGCGCTGCGGATGATGAATAAAAGTTCAAGGTTGATCAGCTCAGAGAACATTGTTTGCCTGCCAAAAGATGAGACTGGTCGTGGGACTCAAGACTTCTTCCGCAGACGTGGCTGAGAAATTTGTGTGAAATTAATTAAATGTAGCAAGAACAAAATTGTATGGACTGGTCAACATATATGTAATGGGAAAGGAAGTAGAACAATGAGCATGAAGAATTTTGGATGAAATCACGGTGGTGTGATACACCACCTCCCCAGGCATCCAGTGAGCAGTCGAATTCTGTGTAATGTTTCAATTAATGTGGGTTGGACATGTAGGTTTTAGGGTATAACTGGGGTGCCTTTGGGGGTGTGGCCAGAAAGAGAGAGGAAAGAGAGAGCTGCAGCGGTAGGAGATTGAGAGGGGAGATGCGTCGCTGTCCGTCGGTTTGCAGAGAGGCCTAGCTGTTCCAGGCCTTGTCCTGTCCCGTTCCTAAAATCTTTGTTTCCTGACTCTATTTCAGGAGACCCCCACTACTCCCTTGGCCAGGGGGGTGGTATTTCATTGATCTTTGGGTTTGTATTATCTTCTGACTCGTAATTTGCATATTTACTGCAAATGTAATTTGTCTCTGAAACTTATGTCTCTTTACCTATCCACTCCGTCATATGTATATTGTTTCGCATTATTTGCTGAAACTTATGTCTCTTCATCTATCCACTCCTTCATCTGCATATCGTACATGGATGATGAGTATGACACTGTCTGCAATTTGTTAATTGATTTTCTCTCCTTTTGTGGGAATCATTGTTTGCATTGCAACCTGTATGCGATGAGCATTTATCAATTACATTTATCTGAGATAAACTTTATTAACCTTACCAAGAGTCTGTGATTATTTAGCTGGTTAGATAGTTAGTTAAGTTCTATTATTACCATCAACTACTCAACTAATTGGTCCGTCGACCGAGAGGAAAGAGAGTTGATATATAGGTCTAGTTATGTATTTAGAATTGTTAAATGTAAATCTGTGAAGGAAAAAATTTGTTACGACATTTAAGCTTGACCTGCAGCGCAACAGGGATTTATGAGTTGGGTGAATGTGTATGGGCCATTTGTATGAAATATTGATGAGTATCGATCCCTGATAAAGTGTAGCGCTGGATCACCTGTGAAGGTGACACTGCCTCGCATGTATACAATGTTTGGTTGAAGAGGCCAAAAGGCTTCACAATATCCCTATCGAGGGTAACAATGTCAGCCACGGGTGTACAAATTGCTAGTATCCTTTCTCTGTTTATATAAGCCCTGAATTGTGAAGCAAATAGTTTTTCTGCTTTATTACTCAAAGAAAAATACTTCAATTTTGTTCGCAGAAGGGCATATCCAGCTCTGTCCATGTAAGGGGCTTTAAGTTGTGCGCCAGCAGATAGAATTTTCCACCATGTCTTCTGAGAAGAGGTGCACTTGTGTTCTTGTTTTAGGCTGCTGAGCTGGCTTTGTAGATGCTTCATTTTGTCCTTCCTCAACCTTTTCATTTGTGCTGCCTCAGAGATAATAATACCTTTCCGTACTGCCTTAAGGGTGCCCCAGGTTGTTGCTATAGATGTCTCTGGATATCATTAGTAGTAAGATAGTCTCTGGCTGCCATCCCCACTTTGCCTTTGTCTGTTAGGTCATGTATCAGGAACTTGTTCAGTCACCAGGAGTAATCCTTGATTGACAGGGATAATGTGAGGGTCAAAGAGGGCCATAGGTCCAAAGGAGATATCCATTGTTTGTGCCAGGATTCATTAAGCAATGATCTAGGTGGGTGCATGTTTTGTGGTTGTGTGAGTAATATGAGCTAGCTCTTCTTTTCCATGTTTCTCTACCCAAGGGTCTACAAGGTCCACCTCTGCTACCCATTCTCTCTATCCCCTGCCGATCTTTTCACCCCAGTTATATCTTTGATGAGAATGATCCACTTGGCCATCCATCATCATGTTTAGGTCTCTCCCTGCTATTATCCCTTCCATCTCTCCCTCTGAAAACTTAAAGATTGTGAAAGGTGAAGACTTAAGGAAGACTCCAGGCCCATGTTGGGGGGTTAAATTGTAACTATATTTTATCTCATGCTTCAAAATCATATTACCACAGCAAGGAATATTCCTTCCTTATCCCTTTAGGTCTTTTATATTCTGCCATCAAATGAGGTACTGCATAAGATATCAACCCATGCAGATTTTGAGAACTGTAAGGAGAATTTCCATATCAGAAAAAGATTTAATGGTCATCCTACCACAGTCACCTTTTAGTAGTTGTGTCTGCTAGAGGAAACAAATGTCACTCTGTAAACTCCTTAGAAGATGACTGCCCTCTGCTTTGCTGGTGCATAAAGGCCTTTCACATAGAGGCCAATTAATCATTTCATCTTGGTTCAAGGCACCTTATGGAATCTATGTGGGGTGATACCCAGGTCTCAGCTCTGTAGTCTCTCCCTATGTGCCTGGTGCCTCGCCCCCCCTTGCAATGTGTGTGTCTACAGCTGCTATCTCAAACCTGTCCCCTGAATGAGTAGATACCTCTGTATCCCCTCTAATGTTTTTCCCTCTTTCTTGTGTGTGGTATGACTCCTGTGAATGTTTCCTATTCCCTTTCATGCAGAGAATTCCCCCCTTCCCACCACCCTTGTCCTCCTGATCCCAACATTTCAAGTCTCTCATCCTGAGATTGGTGGTCATCATCAAATATGAATGTCATTAAGGGCCCCCCTACCCTACATTAGCTCTCCCTCCCAGTCACCCCAGGGTGACCCAAAGTTATTTCTTACCAAACTCTGATTACCCATCAACTCTTGTGTGTGCCCCGGACTTCCGCTTCATTGCTGTGTGTGGTTGGGAATTTGCAGTTTCTTGCTTTCTTCCAATGCTGCTCCCCTTGCTTTTACAATGTATTTGTTTACAAGGATAGGACGCCTTTTGGATTTGCATACTTTTTGCAATTCTTGCCCATGTGTTGATCTAGGCTGGCTTCTTCTTTTCTCAATCTCTGTTGGTGAGTACCCCTACAGGCCTAAGATCTAAACGGTTTCCTCTTGTGTTCTAACAGCATTCTTGGTGTCTTTCCATCTGAAAATGTGAAAGAAAGGGTGTCCGCATTGATAGCAAATATCTTGTTTGCACAGGTGATCAGTCACTTGACAATACTCACTCCCTCTGCGCAGGGTTGTTGCTGCTACGTCATTAAAAAAGCATAGTCTATGGCCTACGGCTACACAACATCCTGGGTCCTGAGCAATACCATGACTTTTCCTTCTTCTCGAAGTACAGAATCTACTTTAGTATGTGGGGAGGAGCCTCCCATCTTGGGCCCATTGTCGAGACCATGTAGGTGTGATCTAGGCATATTGGAGGATTCTCTGCCTTGCTCCTAATATAGTGCAGCTACATTTGGATGCAGGACTGGATGTCTTGGTTCTCTGCTCCTCATGGAAGGCCTCTGATCTGGATATTGTTACATCTAGAGTGGTTCTCCAGATCTTTCAGTTTAATTATGGTGCCTGTGTATTGTTTCTCCAGCGGTGCCAAGCAACTGATGATCTGGTGTACTTCCTCTGCTGTCTCCTCAAAAGAGTGCGCCATTCCATCAACTCTGTGCCCCAAATCACTCCCATGTTGTCTTATGTCTCATAGATAATCTTTCAGGTCATCTTTAATCATGCCTATTAACTCCTTTGTCTCTTTTAGGAAATGTTGCAAATAATTCAGGGCTATTGAGATTGGCATCTCCTCATCCCCTTCTCTATTAGGTGAGGACCTTGCAGATCTCTGAGGTCTGTCATGATCATCTGTCTTCTTGCCCTTAAAGCTCAACATGTCTTTGATGTTGTTGTCACTACGACCCCTGTACTATACCATTGTGCATCTGTGTCTTTGATCTTAGCACAGAGAAATAGCGTTGATCTAAGGTCTCCAGGGCATTTTCTACCCCTCACCTTTGGTCCCCCAAGTGGTACAGATAGTTTATCAGTGCTCTTTCCCAGGGCAAGGGCACATATTTTGCAATTGATTCTTAAGTTGTAGCCTTTCGGGCGCACACTTAGCATAACTGGTGGAGCCCTCTTGTTCAAGGTTCCCCGGGCAACACCTGAAGCCTGAAGTCCTCCTCACTGCAATCTTGGTGCTTTAAGTGAAAGTATTTAGTTATGGTGGTACCAGTTGGCTGTATTGGTTTTAAGACCAGTGTTTTCAAGCCAATTTTGTTAAAAGATTTGGCTAACAAATTTAGGTAGGTCTTGATGACAGTGATTGTGTGGCCAGGGGTCACTTGATAAGATGCTTTGCAGTGCCATGTCATGTTCAATATGAAGGCACCAGGACTGGACTCACCAGTTCTCTTGATGATAAAGTGTTGTTGTGCTGGTCTGCTGGTTGCCTTTGTGTAGTTGCTAAGGAACTGGGTCAAGACTGATTTGCATATGGCTGGGTCGAAACTGGGCTGGTGTGGTGAGCAAAAGAATGATGAATTAAACCCAGATCCTTGTGACTGGGGGTGAATGTTTGCATTGTCCAGCATTCCATCCATCAATTGTTTCTTTTGCAAATGTCTCCCTAATGGAAAGGGTATGCCCAGACGTGGGTCCCGTGCTCACTACACCACTGGATTCAAGCTAGCCTGGCCGATGAAGGGTGATGCCCTGAAACCGGTCCCAGGATGCTTGTTTCCGGTCCAGGGAGGACCAGGCTTGGCAGTTCGGGCTGGACTGTTCCCATAAGGAACTGGGTAAAGACTGATTTGCATATGGCTGGGTCCAAACTGGGATGGTGTGGTGAGCAAAATAATGATGGAATAAACCCAGATCATTGTGACTGGGGGTGAATGTTTGCATTGTCCAGCATTCCGTCCATCAATTGTTTCTTTTGCATATGTCCCCCTAATGGGAAGGGTATGCCCAGACATGGATCTGGTGCTCACAACACCACTGGATTCAAGCTAGCCTGGCTGATGAAGGGTGATGCCCTGAAACCGGTCCCAGGATGCTTGTTTCCAGTCCAGGGAGGACCTGGCTTAGCAGTTCGGGCTGGACTGTTCCCATAAGGAACTGGGTAAAGACTGATTTGCATATGGCTGGTTCCAAACTAGGGTAGTGTGGTGAGCAAAAGAATGATGGATTAAACTCAGATCCTTGTGACTGGGGGTGAATGTTTGCATTGTCCAGCATTTCGTCCATCAATTGTTTCTTTTGCATATGTCCCTCTAATGGGAAGGGCGTGCCCAGACGTGGGTCACGTGCTCACTACACCACTGGATTCAAGCTAGCCTGGCTGATAAAGGGTGATGCCCTGATACTGGTCCCAGGATGCTTGTTTCCGGTCCAGGAAGGACCTGGCTTGGCAGTTCGGGCTGGACTGTTCTCATAAGGAACTGGGTCAAGACTGATTTGCATATGCCTGGGTCCAAACTGGGGTGGTGTGGTGAGCAAAATAATGATGGATCAAACCCAGATCCTTGTGACTGGGGGTGAATGTTTTCATTGTCCAGCATTCCGTCCATCAATTGTTTATTTTGCAGATGTCCCCCTAATGTGAAGGGTATGCCCAGATGTGGGTCCCGTGCTCACTACAGCACTGAATTCAAGCTAGCCTGGCTGATGAAGAGTGATGCCCTGAAACCAGTCCCAGGATGCTTGTTTCCGGTCCAGGGAGGACCTGGCTCGGCAATTCAGGCTGGACTGTTCCCATGAGGAACAGGGTCCCGACTGATTTGCATATGGCTGGGTCCAAACTGGGGTGGTGTGGTGAGCAAAAGAATGATAGATTAAACCCAGATCCTTGTGACTGGGGGTGAATGTTTGCATTGTCCAGCATTCCGTCCATCAATTGTTTCTTTTGCATATGTCCCCCTATTGGGAAGGGTATGCCCAGACGTGGGTCCCATGCTCACTACACCACTGGAACTGGATTTAAGGTAGCCTGGCTGATGAAGGGAGATGCCCTGAAACCGGTCCCAGGAGGCTTGTTTTCGGTCCAGGAAGGACCTGGCTTGCCAGTTCGGGCTGGACTGTTCCCATAAGGAACTGGGTCAAGACTGATTTGCATATGGCTGGGTCCAAACTGGGGTGGTGTGGTGAGTAAAAGAATGATGGATTAAACCCAGATCCTTGTGACTGGGGGTGAATGTTTGCATTGTCCAGCATTCCGTCCATCAATTGTTTCTTTTGCATATGTCCCTCTAATGGGAAGGGCGTGCCCAGACGTGGGCCACGTGCTCACTACACCACTGGATTCAAGCTAGCCTGGCTGATGAAGGGTGATGCCCTGAAACTGGTCCCAGGATGCTTGTTTCCGGTCCAGGAAGGACCTGGCTTGGCAGTTCGGGCTGGACTGTTCTCATAAGGAACTGGGTCAAGACTGATTTGCATATGACTGGGTCCAAACTGGGGTGGTGCGGTGAGCAAAATAATGATGGATTAAACCCAGATCCTTGTGACTGGGGGTGAATGTTTGCATTGTCCAGCATTCCGTCCATCAATTGTTTCTTTTGCATATGTCCCCCTAATGGGAAGGGTATGCCCAGATGTGGGTCCCATGCTCACTACACCACTGGATTCAAGATAGCCTGGCTGATGAAGGGTGATGCCCTGAAACCGGTCCCAGGATGCTTGTTTCCGGTCCAGAGAGTACCTGGCTTGGCAGTTCAGGCTGGACTGTTCCCATAAGGAATTCCGTCAAGACTGATTTGCATATGGCTGGGTCCACACTGGGGTGGTGTGGTGAGCAAAAGAATGATGGATTAAACCCAGATCCTTGTGACTGGGGGTGAATGTTTGCATTGTCCAGCATTCCGTCCATCAACTGTTTCTTGTGCATTAGCCTAAGGCAGGGCTCGTGTGTTTTCCTTTGATCCTCTCTGGCTGATCTGTCTTTGGGCTGTGGCTTATCACACAGCCCCCCTCAGTTTTGGCATGCTGCACCTACCAGTGTTCTGTGTGGTCTGCAATGCTTTATCCCGGTCACCGCTCTGTTTCCAAGATGGCAGCCGGAGTCCCCGACCTGCCGCACCAGGATTTTCTTTTTGGAACCTTCACTGCTGCTTGTGGTTTTGTTGTTTTTCCTTTGAGGTGCCCACTTCTTACTTTATAGGGTCGCACCTTGAGGGTCCTGGTGAGATAGAATGACACGCTTATAAGGGAAGAAAGGTGTGGAACTTCAACCTCACACGTCTGCACTGTTCCCCACCTGCCTCATCCCTTAAAACAATATTTTAAAACAGCTCGCTTGCAGGGCTCTAGGGGGATCATGAGGTCAGGACTCTGACACAGCTTTGCATCATTGACTGATAGTCCTTTTCACCACAACCTTGTCCTTACAAGGAATCTAAAAAAAGGAAGAATATATCTATGGTCAGCAGAAAGATAAATCCGAGTAGGCCTGGGTGAAACTTTTATTAGGCTGGCACAATCTTGTGTAATTGTGTGAATTTTGTGAATATGAAGACAGACATGAGCAGCAGTTCTTTGGGGCACCTGCACATTTTGTGCTATTTTTGCATTTTGTGTAATTTAACATATTTTTTACAGATTTTCAAGTAATTATGCAAACCAAATTGCACAAATTTTTCTCATCCGTTAGTACAAGGTTGACAGAGGTAGAGACCCTCTTGTTCATAAGAATTGGACTTACCCCACCTCTCCCTTCCACATAGAATTCAACATTAACACACACACAGACACATACACAGAATTGCACGCATGCACACATGCACCTGGTTATAGAAGGCAATCAAAAGACAGAATATCCGAGAAAGGCTTTTATGCTCATTCAAGGAGCCTGGAGTGCTCTCTGCACAAACCTCTGTTTCATGTTAATGAAATGCAACTGCAAATTGCTAGAAAGGAGATGGCGCATCAGCAAAGATCTCACAGACCAAGCCACCTTCAGGTCAGCCCTCAACAAATACTACCAATGCCTAAATGACACGAAAAGAGGTACACCAGCAGACTGCATCAAAGCCAGCGCCTACCACAGCAAGGAACTCTTCAGCATCATCAGAGAGTTCTCCTGCCCATCAGCCACTGACAATATGATCCCCTCCCATGAACTTTGCGACACCCTGGCCGACCACTTCCACAACAAGATAGTATCCACCATCTACAGAACCTTCGCACCCCAACCCACTGACCTCTACAACCTCCTCACAACAATGGATGCCACCCACAACCAACAGCTCACTGCATGGGAACAGCTCACCACACAAAGCACCACAGCCATCATGAACTCCATCCACTCGTGAGCATCCAAGGACCCCAGTCCCCACCACTTCTTCAACTTTGGGAGCAAGGAAATCAGCTGCAAACTCATCTCTAATCTCAATGCATCCATCTCTGCAGCCGCCTTCCCAAACGAATGGACACATTCAGAGGTCAGACCCCTCCTCAAGAAACCCTCTGCCAACTCCAGCGAACTCAAAATCTATCGCCCCATCTCTCTGCTCCCCTTCCCTGCCAAAGTCCTTGAGAAGGTCATCAATCACCAATTCACGAACAACTGGAGAGAAACAACTGGCTGGACACCTCCCAATCTGGTTTCCGAACCAACCACAGCACTGAGACCGCACTGATCACTGCCACGAATGACATCAGAACCCTCCTCACCTCTCAGCAGCGTTCGACACAGTATTTCACCACAGACTCCTCAAGAGACTCCACCACATAGAGATCCACAGTGACTCCCTCAGATGGATTGCATCCTTCATCACAGGATGAACCCAGAGAATCCGCCTTTCACCATTCACCTCAGAACCCAAGAACATCATCTGTGGCGTCCCTCAAGTCTCATCCCTCAGCCCCACCCTGTTCAACACTTACATGAAACCCATGGCCAACATCTTCAGAACCCTTGGCCTCAACATCATATCCTACGCAGACTACACCCAGCTCATCCTCTTGCTCTCAGAAGACCCCTCCACCACGAGGACAAACTTCCACAACTGCATGACGAATATCACTGACTGGATGAAAACCAACTGCTTGAAACTCAACACGGGCAAGACAGATGTGCTGATCTTTTGTAACAACACCTCCCTTTGGAACGACTCCTGGTGGCCCTCCGCACTCTGGCCCACACCGACAGACCATGCCTGCAACCATGGCATCATCCTGGACAGCAAATTCACCATGAAAAAAAGATCATTGCACATTGCAGACTCCACCGCCTGCTTCCACACCCTCTGCATGCTCCCAAAAATCTTCAGATGGCTCCCCGTCAACACCAGGAAAACCGTCACTCTGGCCCTAGTCACCAGCCAGATGGACTATGGCAACATGCTCTATGCAGTAATCACCACCCAACTCCTGAAGAGACTCCAGACGATACAGAACTCAGCTGCCAGACTCATCCTCGACTCCACCAAACAGATGCACATCACCCACCACCTGAGGAACCTTCACTGGCCCCCCTTCCAGAACAAAAATGCCAATTCAAGAGGCTGATACACACCTACAAGGCCCTCCACGACCAAGGACCAGCATACATTAACCACCGGTTGAACTTCCACCAACCCTACAGACACTTGTGATTTGCCTCCCTCGCACGCTCTCTCTCTGCAACCACTGAACCTACAGTGGAGGACACTCCTTCTCCTACCTCGCCACCAAGTCCTGGATCGACCTTCCTCTCCAGCTCCGTACATCACCCTCTCTACCGGAATTCAGAAAGCGACTTGTGACTTGGCTTTTCAACTGATCCCAGCAAGAACCCAGCACTTGGATACCATCAGGGCTCTACAAATCCGGGTTGATTGATGTTAACAGGAAAGGGACCAACTTTAGACTAACCATGTTTGCAAGCAGCCATTGTCTTGCATGCCCTGAACTAGAGACAGTGCACCAAATTAGTCCTTTCCATCTCATTTGCGAGACCTCCTGTGTGGATGTAAAAAGAGCAAGACTCACAACATCTTCTTCTGCCTAGATACTATGCAGTGGTGTGATACATGCGTGCATATTTCTGTTCTGGAATACGTAATGCGACATCGTGCAAAAGTCTCCTTTACAGACTTATTAAAATATTCTAGGAATAGCAACCCCACGACCCCTCTCTCTTTATTTATCAACTCGTGTTGCTACGTGTGGCAAGTTTTTCTTGCAGACCATAAACACTGATTGTTTTAACCTTTGCAATGTTTCAGGGGAAATGAGAATCGAATTAGAAGAACCCTATACAGTTGCACCACCGCTCGCTTAATTGTATATTCTCCGTGCAGGCCTATATCACCCAGAGCAGAGGGCAGTGGAATGATATATATGAATGTGCTCATTTATACGACCGCTAAGCGTCATCATAGGAGCTTAATTTACTCGGGAAATTATAAGCACTATTACATCGAAACCGGTGTTTAATCATTGCTGGAATAGCGGATCATAAAAGATGAATTTCATCTGCTGGAAGCTGGCATGTGTTTGATGGATTCCGAGCGCACACCTTAATGGTGTTTATGAAACATTTAGAGGCGAGAGAAAATAGGCTAAAAGCAGAAATTGTTTTCAGGTAGTTATCCCTGGACAGCTCCGCCGCTGTAAATAATCGCTTTCCTGACTGGCGTGATGGGGTACAAACAGGCGGGCGCGGGCGAGTTGCACGAGCCAACTCCAAGCCCGGGAAATGTTGCGCAGAGTAAATAATGGCGCCGTCACGGCTCAGGTTGATGGGTTATTTATGGGGCTCTTTGGTTTACACATGCAAATTGCGCTTCTAAACGGCTTCTTCCAAACTTGCAAATGCTTCCAAGCATCTGCGCTGACATTGAAAATCAGATTACGGCCATGAAAAATACATTGTCGTTAACCGCTCTTCTCTCGGAGTGCCGAAATATAGAAAAGTTTCATCTCTGCACAGTAGTTGAGACACAGTAGGAAAATATAAAGGAGTGTGGGTGATGGGATATCAGAGGCAGGAAACATAAGAAAAGAGAACATGACATATAGATATTAGTGCATGTTTATCTGTGAAAACGAGAAACCTGGTGGCATGTGTACAAGCCCCTAGCGCCACTGGAGCGTAACTTTTTTTGTGGTTTAACGCCGCTCTATAAATATGCTACCCTTTCACGCAGGTATCTGCATGAAAGGGGCGTTTAATGACTGTTTATATGCAGGAAGAAGCCCCTAATGTGTCCCTTCCTGCACATAACAATCATTAAATAATGACAGTTTGTTACTTCTATGTGTGTTGCAGAATACAGCACACATAGAAGTAACAAATAGCCATTATGGATTGTTTATGTGCAGGAAGGGACACATTCCTGCACATAAACAATCATTCCCTGTAACGCACGCACCCTTGCACTATAGTGCAAGGATGCCTGCTGGGGTGCTAGTCAGCTAATTTTAGCACCAGCGCTGGGGAAAACACAGGGGTGCGCCGTATTGAAGTAAATAGGGCACATCCCTGTGCTTTGAAAATGTCGGAGCGCAGCGCTGCTAAATTTGGCACCGCTCAGCGTTCCAACATTTTGTTGTACATATGCCCCCATAAAACTTATGTTCGCTGGATATAGTGAGTGCATTTTGAAGGATGAAGGAGGAGGAGCTTTCCAGCTTCCCGCGGTTTGCAGCGTGTCAATGTCAGTGCAGCAGCTAGAGTGGAGCAGAGCGGAGCCGTGGTCAGGATTGACCCGAGGCGAGAACTGGTGGCAGGAACCAGCAAGTACTGGTGGCCAGAGGTTCTAGGGGCTGAGCAGGCCGAGCAGAGCCAAATCGGATCGGGTCGAGCGGGGTGGAGCAGTGGCCGCGCAATCTCCTGCTCCCCCGCTCCCCCCTCGCTTCTCGCTTCTCGCTCCTCGTCCCCGCGGCTCCCGGGGCTCCTGCGGCTCCGGCTCTGGCGGCTCCCTTGCTTCCTGTACTAAGCGCCAAATCGAGCTGGGCGAGCTGGTGACCCAAAACCAGCGTGCGGAACTGGCGATTCAACGACACAATTACACATCTCCTGCAAGCCTGATCGAAGGGCACTCGAACTGTCCTCACTGCCTGATTTCACTACCTGGTGGACCTGATGAGGTCCAGATGAGTGGCAGGTAATGGGCACGAGGCAGAGCTAAGCAAAGCATTAAGCATTGAGCATTAGACATTAAAGGTCATTAAAGTGCACTAAAGCACCTTAAAGCGCAGGTAAACATGCAGACAGGTACCACGAATTTCAACAGGCTAACAGGCACGCGCACTACGAAGTTCTATTGCAGGGTTCTCGAGCTGTGTAAATTGCGAGTGTGAGTGCGTGAGCGCGGCCTCCGCTAGCAGTGGCCGCGGAGTGTTGTGCCCGGGAGTGCCTACAGAAGCGGCCCAACTAGGTTGGGTGCGGTTTTGGCACCCCCAGTGAGCCCTGCTCCCGCACCTCCAGCACCTCCAGCACCCGCAGCTTCCCCTGCTCCCGGAACCCTACAACCCAGGCCTGAAAGCCGGAAATGCGTTCAGGAAAAACCAGAGGAGCGCCTCTACCTAAATTAAAGCACAAGGTTAAGGAGGAACTTATGGCACCCACGACAGCCCTTCCCAGTAAGCTCCCGTTAGGACCCGGCCCATCAAGCAGCGAAGATCCGGACTTGCTGTGTGAGTCAGCAACCTCAATATTCCCAACAGCCCCAGCTGGCGCAAACCAACCCCAGGCAAGTGTTGAACCAATAGTAACTCCGAAAAAACCCAGAGCATCGACCCCGGACGCCAAGTGGAAAAGCGGCACCACAGCTTCACGCACGACCCATACTAGGCCACACTCTGCCAAAACAGCAGCAAACGGGCCCTGATCACTGATTTTTTTAAAATCGCCACTAAAACTACTTCGGAAAATTGACACCTCAACGACCACAAGACTCCGAAAGCAAATATTTCAATTCATCCTACCACAGTTTCCGTAAGTGAGGCTCCCATGAGTCCCTCACGTGACAGAACCATCACAAGAAGTGAGACCAACAGGAGCGGCCCTCTGACCAACGGCTGGGTAGCTACACCCAAAACAACCACCGTAGTCCCAAGTCTCCAAACTCTATCATCAAAATCACTCCATCCCCCGGATCTGCATCAAAGGCCAAAATCCGTAGTAATCGAGGCACAAATCCATCATCACTTCCAGCCCTTTCAGTCTCTTTCAGCCCCCCCTGCTTGCAGTCACCATTTTCACCTTTACTTTCATCAGGCTCCCACAACCCTAAAAGACTCAAGGATGGCGCCCTCACTCACCAACCAATCACAAACATCATGAGTCCATTTGACAATTTGATCACGCTATCAGGCAGCCCACACCTCGAAGCGGAAAAGCCTGCCAACCCTAATACAAACAGCAGAGATAAGCCCGAATAATCTCCGTACCAGCTGGAAGCTACACAACACAAAGGACAGCACTTCAGCCAATTTGAATCACTAGAGGAGTTGTTCTTTCAGTTTGAAACACATAGACCCATCTCTGCGATGCCATCCCCTCAAATCAAGGACACAAGAAAAAAGGACCAATCCTGCACGCCCCCTGGATGTCAGAGCGATCTGCTTCTAGCCCACATAAGCAATATGGAACACCACGCTCAGGCTCCATCCGGAGAATCCAGTTGCTCCCCAACATCTCTTGTCTGGCCACTCCTGCTCAATACCTTGGACACAATCGGCAAAGCCATGACCCTTCACACTGACAAGCTAGATACTCAAGTAGATCTCTTAAATATTCTAGCAATTCACGTCCAGGGGGTCGAACAAAAACTACACAGCTTCAATGAGATGATTACGAAGGTGCAGCGAGACCGAGACACCACATACCAATCGTGCCACTGCCAGTGTACTTAAATCATCGACAAATTAGCCGTAATTCCAACTTTATTGACAGACCTCCTGGGTACCACCAGGGAAGCCCTATCAAATACCTCTCCCGAAGCAGGGAAACTTCACGAGGCCCCATGGGAAAAGGAAACGGCATGCTCCAGGCCCACGGAAGGACAAATTACTGGTAGCATGGGTATTACCCCAACACCAATACAAGTATATACATCTGCACCCATGGCCGCAAGCGCCTATGATAACTCTAACACTTTGGCCTCCCAATCCTTCGACAATAGTGTTCAGTCTCCAGGAAGGCTGTCTAAAGAAAACAAGCTGTTAACCAAGTGGGAGAAAAAACGCCTCAGAAAAGCGAGAAAAAGTAAACAACCAAGAAAGCCAATTAACGCAACTCCCGTCAAACTTGAACAGGGAAGGAAACAAAGCGAAAAAGACGAGGCCTCAAACGCTCTGGAAGCAATAAGCAACACCGAATTTTTCACTGCCCCATCCGATTCCCCCACTACACTCAGTAGCCCAAACCATACCAAAAGGGAACAACCGTTGTCAGATAAACTATATAGTTTATTTGAACCTCCAACCAGGAAAGAGAAGCAACATCTTGACACCTCGGTTACACAAACAGTTAAACCCGCATCCCCACCCAGGATTGAAACGAAAGAAATAACCATAACGTGCCCTAGAGAGGCCAATACGACAAAGGACAATGCCCGGAAAGACCGCCGCAACCTTGAGATAACCGACAAGTCAAGCCCGGGAAGCGATGACACCACCAACATAAAGGTCAACAAAATTCCCACTCAAAACAACACCAACGTCTCTCCGCATCCGCCCTTGACGCTCTCAGGGCCCAAAGGGGCAGCTACAACAATGAAAAAGGGTGCTGATCACGCACTGCAGCTTGACACCTTTCTAAACAATAAAAAACTGGACTTTAGTCCCCACTACGTTTCAAGGGGCAACCACGACATCCTCAACAGAAGCGTTCTGTTAAAACTATTCAAAGCACTCCCTCCTTTGAGCCACATTAATTCCAGGGACATTGAAAGTATAGAGTTCAAACAGAATCGGCATTCCGAGGAATTCCAAGAATCAACTACCGCCACGTTCACAGACTCCATCTTTATGGAGCAAATCTGGCAGCAGAGGGCCCCTTTCGAAAAATGGGGCATCAAGCTAAAAAAGATCGACTCTCCGTGCTATCCCAGCCCATTACACCCGCCTATCCACTCAGAGGGTTTGTTAAAAGGCGCCAAAGGCCCGGATAACCGCAGTCCTCTATCAGGCATAGATTCCAAGGCCAGGACAATTACAATCACCTTCGTTCACCCTGAAGTCAGCCAGTCAACCGGTCCCAGGATGCTTGTTTCCGGTCCAGGGAAGACATGGCTTGGCAGTTCGGGCTGGACTGTTCCCATGAGGCACAGGGTCAGACTGATTTGCATATGGCCATGTCTGAACTGGGGTGGTGGAGTGAGCTAAAGAATGATGATGGATTAAACCCAGATCAGTTGACTGGGGGTGAGTGTTTGATTAGCTCAAGCGCTCCGTCCATCATCCCCTTTGGTATCGCTTAGTCAACCGGACCTCGGCACTTAAACACGCCCGGAACTTCCCAAGCCGGGGCATGAAAAAACCTACATGTTGCCACTAATTCACGCAAGGGCTATAAAATCTGCTCCTGGAACGTGTTTGGCCTCGGCACGAAACTAGAAGACCCTGACTTCATGGAGTTTATTACACAGTACAATATACTCCTCTTCCAGGAAACATGGCTAACAAAATCTACACCCCTAGTAGGCTACAAGGAATTCCAGAATCTAGCTATAAAGGGGACTAACCAGGGGAGAGCAAAAGGGGCCTCTCCATCTTTATTTCGACTGACATTTCCGGACTTGTCTCTGCCATAGATCTTGATTCCCCTGGTTGCAATGCGTTAAACTTGACACCCCGCCTTTACCAGTTTACTGATCATGAACATTTACATTCACCCCGCGCTCAATCAAAAACGGGCAAGTATGGACCACTTATTAGCCTCACTTGCCACACTAAAACTTGCCTACCCTGACGCCAACATCATTTTGTCAGGGGACTTCAATATGACCTTACTGCAAGAAACAAAAGGCACCAGGGGACACACTCAGGCCCAAACCCGACGTGACACATTTGGCAAGCGATGCGCAGTTCACCTGCACGACCTCTTAATGTGCATGCTTAATAGTCACAGCCCTACAGACAGCCCAGCAGCATACACAAGGGTCACTCAAAAGTCAGCCTCAACCATTGACTATACTTTCACAGACCACGACCTCGCTCCCCACATCACGAACTTTCAAATTTTGGATAGAGCAGAGAGTGACCATCAACCGCAATCCTTCACGCTCTTAAGAAAAATCATAAACCCAATTCTTATTAACGCAATGCTGCAACAATTGCATTGCCATAACCTCAAATGTCTCACATGGAAAAAGGACAATATACGCGACTTCATGGGTACATGCATCAGTATTTTGGAGAAATCCAAAACCGAACCATCAAGCATTCTGGCCTGGGAGTCATTTATCAGAGAACTAAATGTAAAATGTTCCAATCAAGCAACTGGCAGAAAAGCAGGAAAATCTTTAGGGGCAGCATGGTTCACTAAAAGCCTCAGAATTCAAAAACAACAATTGAATAAACACTTATGACAATTAAGAACTCAGGGCTTATCTTCCACCCAAGACCAATTGCTTCTAATCTCCAAAGCCAGAAAAGACCATAAAAGATCAATAAAGGTGGCTAAAAAAGCTTTCCATGAACAACTTTGGGCAAAACTCCATTACTCCTGCAAACAAAGAGACTCCAAGCTCTTCTGGGAAATCATTAACCAGTTAACCAACGGCAGGAACCAACACCACAACTCGGACATCATGGAGGAAACATGGAGAGCCCATATTGAATTACTATACAACAAAATTCCACTCCCAGGTATCGTTG
>CAWUFW010009592.1:600000-770687 GCA_963921515.1 Calotriton arnoldi | reverse complement strand
AAGGTAATAATGGTCTGTAGAACGTCGAACCAGTTTCTTGAATGCCCAGGCCTTTGTATTAAAGTCAATATTCCTTTGCCTAGATGTGATCTGATTCTTAAGCAATCCTTGTGTGCAAGGTAGGAGGTTTTGCAGAAGTGGAACACTAGAATTGAGTGCCCTCAACACTATGCACCATTCAGGCATTTAACAGGACATCTGGTAGATTCTACAGTGGAGAAGGTAGTCTATTTCTACCTGCATACAAGATCTGCTTTTGGCACAGGACATTCATGGGTCGTTCTTCCACAACTAGTTTCATCATAAATACCGAAAGCACAGACTTACTCAGAAAGTCTTTATGATTTAGAAAGGAATCTGACAAATGTTAACAAATACGGAGTCCCCAGGCTTCAGGTTGTCTAAAACGCCGCGGCCAGGATGCTGCTGAAGATACCCAAGCAGGAGTCTGTGAAAGCCTCGCTGAGCGAACTCCACTGGCTTCCCATCCCATCCAATCCGTGGTCAAGGCCCTCTGCCTAGCCCACAAAGCTATGCACGGCAGGGGTCCTGCCCTGTTACAATCCCTCATTTCCCCATATGTTCCCAGGAAGTCCCCCAGGTCATCATCTGACTTCCTCATGAACGCAACGATGATAAAAAGAGCCAGATGGGGAGGGAGATCTTTTTCTCACTTGGTCCCAAAACTCTGGAACTCAATGTCCACGGAATTGAGACGCCTAAAGGACATGCGCAGCTTCAGGAAGAAGCTCAGAACCTGGCTCTTCCCATGATTGCTCCTCCATAACACCCCGTCCTCCTCTCTGCCGCGCTGGGAAGCCCTTGGGCAGCTATGCGCTCTACAAATCACATAAACAAGAGGTTGATTTAGAACTGTGATTACTGTTAATTTTCTTGTTTTGTCCAGATAGTAGCGATGCTCGTGCTATACCAATGTGGAGGACGTATGATTTGTGTTGTGGCTTTTTTTTTTTACATTTTGTATTTGGTTTTACATCTGGTAAGCTAATCCATGTCAATTAAGTGTTACATTATGGGAGGCGTTCTGCATTTGAGACCTAAGTTCTCCTTCACTGCTAATGGGTAGCAAGGTTTCTGTTGTTCAAAGTGAGTTTTAAATCTTAACAGCTTTGCTGGATCAATATCTGGCCTACAACTGTACGCTGGAACTGTTTCAAGCTTCCAATTATACTTTTGTTTCAGTATTCTTTCTTACTTTTAACATTCGTAATATTACTGTTACATTGGATTTGTTTTTGATTTTTGTTCTGGTCCGAATGTAATATTTTTTCTTTTGTCAGCCAAAACAGAGTGGAATACGAAAAGAGGGTTCGAGCACAAGCCAAGAAGTTTGCTCCTTCATAAACACCATTGTGGCATCTTACAAAAAAACCTTTTAAAAAGGAAGGGATTGGTTTGGCAAGAACTTGTTTACAAACTTTTTGCAAAATCTAATGATGCTATGTACAATTAATAGTCACTTAGGGAGGGGGTCATATGTGTGCCATTTTCGCCACTTGTATACAGTTCTAAATTTGCTGAATTGCCCCCAGTTTTTTCATACAGGGTCTCTTCCTTCGGTCTTTTGTATTTTTGATTGTTATGATGTAAAACTTGCTTTTATTTTAATATTGATGTCAGTATTTCAACTGCTGTAAAATTATAAACTTTTATACTTCTATAAATTCACTAGTACCTATAGTTTACTTTGCCATCTGATGCAGGCATGCTTTAAAATGTTTAGAACTCTATTTAGCCTCTAGCTGGCTGTATGAAAAAGAAACTCATTATCTCTACCCCCTCCTCTCCCCAACATTTTGTCTGTCCAAAAATTAGGTTGTATTGCTTAAAAGCCCCAGAAATCCAAAGTCAGCCGGCATCTTGCTTCTGCATCACTTCCTTTTTGTGTTTATATGGCGTTTTGTCTGTGTTGCTGTTTAGAGTAAATAAACTGTTTATATAAAGTTTTTGTTTCATTATATTCTTTAGTGACTGTGAAGGGAGAAAGCCTTCTAGGCTAAAAATCTTAATATGTACAGCATTTTGTAAAAGCTTATGATGATTGATGTTATGTACTTATGTTTTGATGGACAACTGCTTGTCACCTCACTTCTTAATGTAGGTGAAGACATTTGTTCAGTATCTTGTATTTAAAAAAACAGATGCTAACCAAAGAATGGTAAGTGTCTCATGAATTAATTGTATTAACAGTGTAAGAATTAGGTTCAGATTTCCCATAAGCACTGTACCTATTGATAAGACTAATAAAACAAGTCCATCTGACCTAGTAAATCTGAATCGGTTTGAAAACTTGATTCTTCCTTACTTTTACAGCAGTGTATAGATTTTGCTGCAATGACTGCTATCTTTAAATAAAGTTTTGTATTTTAAGTGGATGTTACTTCGACATTAGCAAGAAAGATGTTTGAGGTGAATAACTTCATGTTTGAGCACAACTCATTCATACTGTATTTTTTTGTACTCCTGGACACTCCAGTGGTGCACGGTGCAGTAAAGTGCATGAAATAGACACATACTGTGGAGCATAAACCTAGTTTAAGTTTGGAAAAGAAAAGTGATGGTCTTGTAGCTTCAGCCTTTTGATCAACTAGCTGTTAATCACAGATGGGAGATTATCTCTAAGACGTAACTGTAATGTGTTCCTGTGCTCGCTGTAAATATAATTTAGTGGAAATGCACTAATATTGTTTCTTCTTCCCTGATCTCCACAGTACAGCAGTGTGCACCCTTAAAGCTAGCTCTTTTGTCTTTGGGACAAATATCTGTTGTGACACAAAGTAAAGTGTGGTTTGTGTAATAACTGACCTGGTGTACTTATACCATGATGGGAATACAACTAAACTATTCATGGTGAATTTCTGACTATGCTGTGGTACATCTTTGACTGGTCCTTGGACAGTTGGTGATAAAAGACCTTCTACGATTCATCCATCAACATTTAGGCTGTTTCGTCACAGTTGACAACTAGATTGAATGGACTGCAAGTGATTAAATAAAAGCCTAACAAATAGATCACAGCTGGTTTATTTCAGTGCGTGTGTTTAAACAAACCACAACCCCCAAAGAACATTAGGTAATGCTCTTTGTACTGCATATGCCCCTGAATATGGTTGCTCATTAGTTAAGGCCTGTGCTCTGCTGAAGGGCACATCCCATGTAATGAGGATCTTTTTTATGGTAGCGAGTTTTCATTTACCTCACAAGGACTGGAGATTGCCCGCAGCATCCTATACTGTAGCGCTCGTCCATCTCAAAATGTACCTGAGTCCAATGGGGGTGGCCAGTGTGTCACCACCTTGTCTACTGTAGGAGGAACCACCTGATGCACCTCTCTATCTGCTCCACCTTTGTTCTAGGATGTCAAGTCACTAGCAGGCATGCATGTTGAGATGGAAGCCTTATTAGAGGTCATACCTGATCTTCGCACCACCAAGATTAGGCTTTTTGACTAGGGGCATGGTTCGTGACTTAACATACCTTACATAATCTGCTGCAACAGTGGCTTCCTCATGCTCTGTATAGATAAGCTCTGAATATTCCATCGCCCAATTCCTTCACCCCTCAAGTGGAACTGGAGATGGCTGTTGATAGCAAGCAAGTTGAATAAGATGATAGAGGACTACTCTGGAAAAACTACTGGATGGCCTTAGACTTTTTATTATATATATATTTTTTAAATAAAATACTCTTTCTGTATTTTCACAAAACCATATTACATTGCCTTTTCTTTTCCAACATCATTCTATCTGCGTGTCGCACCTCGACCAAAAATTGTTCTGCAGGTGAAGATCCTGAGGGTGTTGTGACTTACCTTTTTGTATGTTACTTATGTCTTGTGCATCTTTTTCTTTCTTCCTTCCTGAAGAGTTACGAGGAGGGCAGCCTGGCGCAGGATCTTGAAAGTCCCGGATTATGCTTCTCATCTCTGATTTATTTGGGCCATGAAGCGTTTCGCATCCCCCTCTTTGGGCTGCCTACTTTGACAGGAGTCACAGGCACAGAAATCTTGATCTGAGGCACCAAAGGTAGATGGAGTGGGGGTCCATAATGGATATCTGTACCTCACAGTCCCTCCAGGACTTAAAGCTAGATTTCTGAGGATGAGACATGGTTCTGCACATTTTCTGCGAGGAAACCTTCTCCGAGAGTGAGCACTGGATCCACGTAGAAGGCGCAGGAAGACCGTTACGCCAGTGGGGCGACTACACTGATTCCTCCAGGGGCTACAGATCCAGCTACCTACCCAGCCAAGCCCTCCCATCTAAATGACTCCACCTCTTACCAAGTGGTCATCCATAGTCTCCCCCTTTCACAAAGTTTATCACACCATTCAGGAACACAAAGACTTCCTGATGGAGACGTTATCAACCATCAACCTACTGTGTAGTTTCTGGTCATGCTCAGAATTGTGCCTGACCCCTTCGGAGAGCCTGTGAAGGCCAGAGTGGTTACACTGAAGGTAGGTTAAGAAAAAAAAATACAAACCCTCACCTACTGACCCGCCATACATCTGGGGGACACCTTCAAATGGACTCTCTGGTAGTTACACTGTGTGCAAGTGGACAAATACCCAAGGGACTTGCGATGCCCCTCTGCCAAATAAAGAGTAAGAAATTTGACGTGGCAGGCAAGAGGGTCACTGCAATGGCTCACTCACTGGAAGATTGCTAACTCAATAGGCCCACTAGGACGAAATGGAGGTCCTCCTTCAGCACCTCACAGAGCAATACAGACAACGTGGCCATGAACTTGACTAAGGGCAAAATCATTTCAAACACCAGCATTAAGTATGCCCCTGATGCAACTGATACTGCAGCCAGGGGAATCAGCTAGTGTTCTCATGGAGCATCCCGCTTGGCTGCATGTCTCTGGCTTCAAGCCGGAGGTCCAACAGCGTCTGCTAAACCAGCAGTTCAGCGGCGAACACATCTTCAGACTTCAGGTGGATCAGATGCTGGAAAATATAAAACGGGACACCGACACGGCCTAGGATATAGTTGCTCTTCAAACACCTTCTTTCTCCCCGGATTTCCTTTTGGAGGACCAATTCAAGGCCTCCTCCCATGATACACCATCCACTTACCAAAGTAGAGTAGGTACAGCTTATGGAGTCCCCCCCCCATTAAACAGTGAGTCTCTTCACCTGTCCCCCTCCCCAAAACCCTGATCATCCTACACCTGTTGGGGAAGGTTGCAGGGGTTTCTGCCACAGTGGGAAGAAATCACCTCTGACCAATGGGCCCTCTTCATCATATAGCAGGGTTACTGTTTAGCTTATTGCATCCCCACCAAACATTCCACAATGCAAAGACACCCTCTCCCCAGAACATCAGTGCCTTCTTTAAAAATAGGTACAGGCGCTCATTCTCAAAGGAGTGATGGAAGCTGTGCCGCACCACCAGTGTGGGTAAGGGGTGTACTCCCTTATCCCTAAAGAAGGGACCCTCGGGCTGCTCAACAAATATAGCCTGTCGGAGGCAGTGGCGGCTCCTCCACTAAGGCGTCCCAGGCCTCACAGTCCCTGTCTGAGCGCTGAACCACTGCGCTCAGACCAATCGGCGTTACTGTAAGGCAGCGTTGATTGGTCAGGCGAGTCTGGGAGGCTGTGTGCTTCCTGGTTCCTGCTGCCCTGGAGAAGAGAAGAAGACTGAGGAGGCGGCGGCTGGCCGTATCTAGGTAAGTGTGTTTTTAAAAAATGTTGTTATTCCCTCCGCTTATCACCCCCTTGCCTCCTGCCCCCACCACCCCGGTTTGATAGCAGCCGCTTCTGGTCAGAGCATTGCACAAGATGATTTCATGGCTGTCCTTGATCTGAAGGATGCCTGTTTCCACACCCCAGTCCACCCTGCTCACTGCTGCTACCTGCGCTTTATAGTAAGTGGGCATTATTTTCTGTTCAATGTCCTGCCCTTAGGGGCGGTTACCACAGCCCCCTGAGTGTTTACAGAATACCTTGTTGTGGTAGCTGCTTATCTCCGACAGCGCGGCATCCACATGTTCCCCTATGTGGATGACTGTCTGATAAGAGTGCAAACAGACAACTGCCTCGCTCACGCCCAAGCCTTACTACACCTCTTACATGATCTGGGGTTTATCTTGAATACATTCAAGTACTATCTACAAACCCTGCAGGTCCAGCCCTTCCTGAGTGCAGTCCTCACCTTGGCCACTGAGAGAGAGCCTATCCCAGCCAGGCAAGGGTCCAAGTTTCCAGCTGTTACTCCACCCCGCCCTTTTCTTTCAGCCAATTTACCACTTGCGGTCAGAACAGTCGTGCTTCCTTGGCATGATGGCCTCCTGTATTGCCCTAGTCCCCCATGCAAGGTTACATGCGTCTGCTACAAGAGTACCTGGCAACACAGTGGTAACAAGTAGCGGGGTGACTGGGAAGATCTAGTGTTGGTGGAGACCAGCACCCCTCATTCTCTGCAGTAGTGGAACAGCAACAATCTATTGCAGGGCTAGTCATTCCTAGACCCAGCTCCATAGGTGACCATCGCAACGGATGCATCCCTCACGGGATGTGTGGTGCATCTGCAAGCTATCAAGGTTCCCTACCAACCTACCAACAGGGCCTCCACATCAAGTGCATGGAGTTGCTAGCCATTCAAGTGGCGCTCAGGGCCTTCTCTCAGGTTCACTGCAAGGTGGTCCTCCTCAGAACAGACATGACGGCACTGTATTACCTTCTGAAACAAGCAGACATGAACTCTAGTCTAGAACCTTTATCATTGGGCACTTCACCACAGCATATGTTTTCTAGCGGAGTACCTTTGAGCAGTCGACAACGAATTTGTAGACCTGCGCAGCATAAAGCTGCAACAAGTCCACGAGTGGGAACTCCACCCGCAAGTCCTCCTGTATTTCTGTTGTTGGGGGCCCCATAGACCTTGTTGCAACAGCTGAAAATGGCAAAGCTTTGCCTTCAAGCTTTCACATACACAGTCTTTGGCAATGCACTATGGATGAACTGGTCAGGGATATTAGCCTACACTTTTCTGCCTCTCCCACGTCTCTTGTACATGGTTAGGAAGCATTGGCAAAATTCCCTCACACTCATCCTGGTTGCTCCCACATGGACAAGACAACCCTGGTTCATGACTGTTCTCAACTTATCTGTAGTTCCACACAAACTCCCCAACTGGTCGGACCTGCAAACACATATCCTATGTAAAGCATTGTCTTGGTCCAGTCCACACACCTTCACCAAGCAGTACTGTGTGGATGTCTTAGCACACTAACAAGCAAAGGTTGCCCAGTCTGCCTTGCGTATGCTTATCTGAAAGAGACACGTTAGTGACAGATTCCTTACCTTAGAATATCCCCAGGCGTCAGGCTGGATCCGGAAAGTTTTTGCGTAGCAGTACCCTTGAGCGTCGGTAGGTGGCGGCGTGCGGCTCCGCGTCCGTCGTCTGCGTCGTGATCGCCGGGATGACGTCGCGGGCAGTACTTAGACGCCGCCCCAGCGCGCTGACGTCAGTTCTTCTTTTTCCGCGCCAGTAAGTGCAGATCCGGGAAGAGCAGTGCCCTAGTAAATTTTTGACTAAATTTTGGGTGATTTTTTTTCACTGTTTCTTTTCGAGTCATCTCGACTCCTAGGTGTCGGTAGGGATGCCCGGCTTCAAGCCATGCGATGTCTGTGGTCGAATGATGTCGATCACAGACCCGCACTTAGAGTGTCTCTACTGTCTCGGCCGAGACCACGACACAAAGTCGTGCCCTGACTGCCGGGCCTTACACCCGAAGGCTTTGCGAGAGCGGTCTCGAAAGCTCCTCGAGGTCCGGCAGTCGGCTCCGCGCCGCACCAAGCCCCGGTCCCGTGAGAGGTCGAGGGGCCGGTCGCGGAGCCCCCGCCGGTCGTCGGAGTCAAAGTCTTCGCACTCCTGTAAGTCGAAGCACAAAAAGTCTAAAAAGCATCATCGCTCTAAGACTTCGCCTCGCCGGTCTCGCGACTCGGCTGAGGCCCCTGTCGGCACTGTCCCCGCGGCCCCGGACGTGCCTGTGGAGCCGCCCCCGCATTACCCGTCCTTTCCGGGTTCGGGGTGACTCCGGCCCAAATACAGGAATTCCTGTCGGCCATGGCCCGCCTCTTCGGGCCTCAAGGTCCCTCCGGTGCGCCTTCGGGCCCTGATGGGGTTGCTCCGGCGCCGCCGACGACTGTGGTCCCGGCGTCGCCCGTCCCGCCAGCCTTGGCTCAGGCCTGGATCCCGGCTCCGGTGGTACCGCAACCCCGATCGATGCCGGTTGACCTAACTACGCCTCCGCCGATGTCCCCGGTGCCGTTCCTGACGCCGCCCCGGGCGGCGTCGTTCCCCGGTTCCGGACATGGAGCCGGACCGACGTCGCTCGACGCCGGCCCCGATGAGACCTTGGGTCCCAGATGTCCCTCCTCCTCCATATTTTGAGCCAGAGGAGGACCAGGAGAGCTGGGAGGGTTCGGAAGACCCTCTCACACAGCAGTGTGAGTATGATCAGGACTGGGCAGAGGAAATTGGGGATGCCAGTGGTCTGGACACTTCTCCTGACTCTGGCATGCTGTCTCCTCCTTCCGTGGCTACGGAGGAGGGAGCAAATTTCGCAACAGTGTTGCGTAGGAGCAGCTGGAGCCTTGCACCTCCAATTGCCTACTGTGGCTGTCAGGACTAACCTCCTGACGGAAGTGCTTCAGCCAGCAGCTACCTCCTCGGAGCCATTGCTGCCGTTTAATGATGCACTGTCTGATGTTCTTTTGGGCACCTGGTCCAAGCCCACCACAGGGGCTCCTGTGGATAGGAACGTGGCACGACGCCATCGCCCCGGGCGACCCCCTGTTCCTCTCCCAACACCCCACTCCTGAGAGCTTGGTTGTCCAAGTCTCTGCTTCCCAAACCGCCTTCCCTACCGCTCCTCCGGATAGGGAATCCAAACGCCTGGACCAATTTGGGAAGAAGGCCTTTTCTTCCTCCAGTGCTGGCTTGCGGTCCGTCAACACCGCTTGCCTTTTGGGCCGATATTTCCACTCTCTGTGGGATTCGGTGGCGGCCGTTTTGCCCCAGTGTTCTGAGGAGGTCCAGACACTGCTTACCCGCACCATTGCGGAAGGTAGGGATGCGGCAAAGTACACCATACGTTGTGGCCTTGATACCGCCGACTCGCTGGGCAGATCGCTTGCAACGACGGTGGCGCTGCGTCGCCACGCCTGGCTGAGAACAACTGGTTTCTCGGGTGATGTCCAGAATACACTCATGGACATGCCCTTTGATGGAGTCGGTCTTTTTGGTTCCAAAGCAGACCATGCGCTGGAGCGTTTTAAGGACTCACGGGCTACTGCCAAGCCCCTGGGCCTTTCTGTTGTGCGCCCTCCGCTAACCTCTGCTTTTGCCCCTTCACGTCCGCTGCCCAGCCACCGGCCCGCGCAGCAAGCGTCTTCGCGTGGCCGAGGACGTGGCTACCGCCGTGGCGGGTCAGGCCACCAACTCCGCCGCGGCCTCCAAGCCCTCCTAGTCCTTCCTTTCAGGTGCACAGCACGCCAGTAGGGGGCAGGGTCCGCAATGACCTTCACCGCTGGCGTGCCATCACCTCGGACAGGTGGGTCTTGGACATTGTCCGAAGGGGCTACTCCCTCCCCTTCGAGACCCCCCCGCCATGCCACCTCAATTCCACCGCATGTCAGGGGATCACTTGGTGCTTCTGCAGAAGGAAGTCACGGCCCTCTTGGCCAAGAGGGCCATCGAGCATGTTCCGACCCCAGAAGTAGGACGTGGTTGCTACTCCCACTACTTACTGGTGCCCAAAAAGGACAAGGAGGACATGTGTCCTATCTTGGACCTCCGGAACGTCAATCGCTTCCTCCGGAAGGAGGAGTTCAAGATGCTCACCCTAGCTCAGGTCTTGACTGCCCTCGACCCTGGAGACTGGTTGGTAGCGTTGGACTTGCAGGACGCTTATTTTCACATCCCCGTCCTGCCGGCCCACCGGCGTTACCTGCGGTTCACGGTAGGCCTCGAGCATTTTCAGTTCACCGTGCTTCCCTTTGACCTTACAAGTGCCCCTTGGGTGTTCACGAAAGTGATGGCGGTGGTCGCAGCTCATCTGCGCCGGGCAGGGGTTCCAGTCTTCCCCTACCTCGACGACTGGCTGCTGAAGGCGGGCTCGTCCCAGGCAGTCGTCTCCCACCTCCAGACTACGGCCGAACTCCTGCACTCGCTGGGGTTCTCCATCAATGTGCCGAAGTCGCATCTGATTCCTTCTCCACAGCTCCTTTTCATCGGAGCAGTTCTGGACACTACGCAGTTTCGGGCCTATCCTCCCGAACGGCGAGTCTGGGATATTCAGGCTATGATTCCCATCTTTCAGCCTTTATCCTGGGTTTCGGTACGGATGACCCTGAGGCTGCTGGGCCTCATGCATCCTGCTGGTCGATCATGCCAGATGGCATATGCGGGCTCTGCAGTGGGACCTGAAGTTCCAGTGGGCGCAGCACCAGGGCAACCTGTCCGATCACGTCCAGATCTCGGAGGGGACTGCAAAACAGTTGCAGTGGTGGCTCTCGAACCGGCAATGGGTCATGGGCAGATCCCTCTCCCTTCCCCAGCCAGAGCACACAGTTGTGACGGACGCGTCCCTTCTGGGATGGGGCGGTCACATGGGAGAGGTGGAGATCAGAGGCCTCTGGTCTCCGGCGGAGTCCCGGCTCCATATCAACCTTCTGGAGCTCCGGGCGATCCGACTTGCACTCAAGGCATTCCTTCCCTCTGTCAAAGGGAAGGTAGTGCAGGTGTTCACAGACAACACCACCGCCATGTGGTACTGCAACAAACGGGGTGGGGTCGTGGACCCTCTGTCCAGAGGCTGCGCCTCTGGACATGGCTGGAACATCAGGGCATGTTCCTGATGGTTCAACACCTGGCAGGTTCCCTGAACGCCAGGGCGGATGAATTCAGCCGCAGGTGCATGATGGATCACGAATGGCGTCTTCACTCGGAAGTGGCGCAAGGACTCTTTCTGCAGTGGGGAGAGCCTTGGTTAGATCTATTCGCCACCGACGAGAACGCGCAATGTCATCAGTTCTGCGCGTTGGAATTTCCAAGGCGGCACTCGCTCGGTGACGCTTTTCGTCGCGAGTGGAGTTGTGGTCTGTTGTACGCCTTTCCGCCTATACCACTTCTACCCAGAGTGTTGAAGAAGATTCGACGCGACCGGGCCCAAGTCATCCTTGTGGCTCCGGACTGGGCTCGAAGAGTTTGGTATCCCGAGCTACTCAGTATGAGCGTCGATTCCCCCGATCCGTCTGCCTCTTCGGGAGGATCTTCTGTCGCAGCAGCAGGGGAAGGTCCTCCACCCGAACCTGTCCAGCCTCCACCTGCTTGCGTGGAGATTGAGCGGCGGCAGTTGATTCCTTTCGACTTGCCTCCCGAAGTTTGTGATGTAATTCTGGCAGCCAGGCGTCCCTCCACTAAGGTGGTATACGCCTGCAGGTGGAACAAGTTTGTGGCATGGTGCACAGCAAAGGCTGTGAATCCCCTCTCTGCCCCTCTTTCTGAGGTTCTTCTGTTCCTTCTTTCCCTGGCCCAACAGGGTACCATCAAGGGCTATCTTTGTGCCATCTCGGCCTTCCTCAGGCTTCCTGATCAGCCCTCCCTTTTCAAGTCCCCTGTTGTTAACAGGTTCCTAAAAGGCATTACACACCTCTTCCCTCCTGTTCCGTTTGTGATGCCTCAGTGGGACTTGAACTTGGTTCTTACCTTTCTCATGTGCGCTCCCTTTGAGCCTCTACATAACTGTCCTCTTCGTCTTCTGACTCTCAAGACAGCCTTTCTGGTGGCCATCACCTCCGCTCGGCGGGTGAGTGAGCTCCAGGCTCTATCTTGCAAACCTCCCTCCCTTTCTGTCTGTCCATCCAGACAAGGTTGTTCTTAGGACGCGTCCGTCCTTCTTGCCAAAGGTGGTTACTGCCTTCCACATTGGGCAGACCATCACTTTGCCCACCTTCTTTCCGCCTCCGCATCCTTCCAGAGAGGAAGAGAGGCTCCACCGTCTGGACCCAAAACGTGCGCTTTCCTTTTATATCAACCGCACACAACACTTCCGGGTGGATGACCAGCTCTTTGTTGGCTACGTGGGCGCCAAAAAGGTCGGGCGGTGCACAAGAGAACCATCTCCCGCTGGGTAACCTTGTGTATCAAAGCTTCTATTCTTTGGCTAAGAAGGAGCCTCCTGTTGGGCTGCGTGCCCATTCCACCAGGGCAACGGCTGCTACCACGGCTTTAGGCCGCGGTGTTCCGCTGCAGGATATCTGTCAGGCAGCTACGTGGGCCTCGCTGCACACATTTACAAAGCATTACTGCCTTGACAGTCAGGTCCGGAGGGACGGCTTCTTTGGCCGTTCTGTTCTCCGGGACTTCCTTGTCTGATCTTTGTTCGCAGACCCACCACCGGGGTTGGTATTGCTGGGGTATCTATTCTAAGGTAAGGAATCTGTCACTAACGTGTCTCTCAGATGGCCAAGTTACTAACTTGTGTAACGATATATCTGTAAGAGACAGTAGTTAGTGACAGATTCCTACCGCCCACCCATCCTCCCCGTTCTGCGAACTGATTTCTAGGGTTAAGGACATCCCTTTCAGGGCCCTAGTATTTTTCAGACACCTATGTCAGCTTCTTGCATGGCTCTGCGTTCCTGGCGCGGAAAGTCGTGTACAGAACTGACAGCGCGCAGGGGCGGCATCTAAGTACTGCCCGCGACGTCATCCCGACGACGGACGCGGAGCCGCACGACGCCGCCTACCGACGCGCAAGGGTACTGCTATGCAAAAACTTTCCGGATCCAGCCTGACGCCTGGGGATATTCTAAGGTAAGGAATCTGTCACTAACTACTGTCTCTTACAGATATATCGTTACACAAGATAGTAACTTGTGCTTTAGGTCTCGCCTGAGCCAGCGCTTAGCGCTGCTCTGGGCGAGAGTTTTAGTAAGGGGGTTTTGGAAGTGCAAACAGCAGTGGCTTTTGCTGGCGACCAGCTTGCGTTCACGTGAGCGTGCACGCGCGTCACGGGTCATTAAGTGCATCGCGATCACTTTCGCGGCTTTGAAGTAAAGAAATAGATTATTTTTCTATTTCTTTCCTTTGGTAGAATCGCGGCACCCGCGCTTTACTTTTAACGTTAAAAGTAAAGCGCGGGTGCCGCGATTATAATGGTGTAGCCAATAGGTCTCGCTGTTGGGACCTTATAAGTATTTAGTTATGCAACTGTTGCATGGCTAAACACTTATAAGGTCCCAAAGGCGAGACCTATTGGCTATGCCAATGCTTGTTTTTTCAGTCTTCTGCAACATCTAGCCACTGCTCACAGGATAACTGTTTTACAGTCTATACAGAGCATGTTTATCTACAGCTATACATTTCACAAATGGAATATGTTACCCGGTAAGCATCTGTTCGTGGCATGTAGTGCTGTAGATTCACATGCTTTCACCCTCCTCCCTGGCAGCCTCTGGTTGTTGCAGATGCCTTTTCTCTTTTTGCATGGTCACTATACACCATCTTCATCCTCACCAGCTGTGTGGAAAACAATCTAACAATGGGGCCGATGCCCAATCGCATTACTGGTCATAGGAGGAGTCATTATACTGCCTGACTTGAAAGACTTTGAAGAAAAAAAGTTGCACACATCTGAGCTTAACACTAGATGGCAGGAGTATGCAGAGCATGTGAATCCTTAGCACTACATGAACAAACAAATGCTTATAGGGTAAGTAACATTCCTTTTCTACTTTGCCTTTTCCATCCTTTCCTTTTGCCATATTTGTGTTTTTATCCTTATCCCAGATCTCAATGACGTACTCCACTCCCTTCAAGCCTCTTCATAGGAAAACATATTACCACTGACCTTCATGAAAGTCGTTCACTGGTTCTCCACCTACCTTTTCAACCAACACCAGAGTGTTCGTACGCGCATCTCCAGGTCACAAAATATTCCTATTACATGGAGTACTACTTGGCTTCATAGTGTCTTCTATCATCTTCAGCCTTTCCACAGAGCCACTTGATGCTCTACTCACAGAATCAAGTTTCACCAATATGCAGATGATCCACAACTCTATTTGAAAGTCTCCTACTACAGACATTCAAAGCCTCAAACACAGCTTGCACATCATCCATATCTGGGTGTCCAGTGCTAACTGAAAATTATCACACACACACACCCCTCCATGCATTATCTCATACCTGTTTTACTATTCAGATCTCCCAAACAAGTCTTTTTAAACCCTTCCCTCTGACTCTTCCCCCTGCACCTCCCCATTACTCATCCCAAAACTACTACTACTGCTGTGAGCGCCAACAAAACACTTTCCATACCTTTCTCTCTTCTATCCCTCCACTATCCTTTTCAGTCAGCCAACACTCGCATGTCCACTGCTCAAATTAATTTGATTTTTCCCTATACTAATTCCCCACTAATCCTTTTTGGGTTCTGGAGTAGCGTGCTACCTGCCGGAAAGCGCTTTGACACCTCATCAGGGGTAGCAAGCACTATATAAATGCATACCCTTCCCTCTTCTAACCTCCCACTATCCTTTTTCAGTCCAAATAAACTCACATGTCCAGCACTCAAATTATTCTCACATCTCCCTATATTAATTCACCGCTAATACTTTTTGGGTTCTGTAGTAGTGTGCTGCTCGCCGAAAAGCGATTGGACGCCTCGTCCGGGGTAGTAAGCGCTATATAAAATGCAATTACAACCAAGACTGAGTTCCTGTTAAATGCCAGGAACAATAAATATAGTACAGTTCAAACCTGGCTTAATGACATGAACCTTGACTGCTTCAAGCCACAATTTTCACTGAATGCAAAGTAATTTTAGATTCATCGTGGGCACCAACGTCTCCCTCAAGTGACACATTGCCAAATAAATTAAGACGGCCTGGCACCAGCTCTCTCGCCTAAGGAAAGCCAAACTATTTATTCCAGAAAGCTATTTCAGACGTGCTGTTTAAGCCCTCGTACTTTTGCATCTGGATAGTGGTAATTCCCTAATCTCAGGTCTCCCAGACTCTACAGTGGCACCTCTTATTGGCATCCTACACTCTGCAGCACATCTCATCCAGGGCCTGAAGATGTATGATCACATCAACCCCCATCCTGATGGGTCCCACCATCTTCAAAACCAGCTGTATCTTTTACAAAGCTATCAAATAACACCCCTGCTCACTTGCAGACTAGTTCACCGTCTCTGGTGGATTTCTGCAAAACCGTATCCAGGACACCACCAGACTGAAGGAAAAAAAAAAAGACAACAGCGGTCCTTTTCCATACATGCACTCAGGATCTGGAACAACATCCCTTTATCCATCATAACTTCTCAAACGCTGGTCCAATTTAGGAAAATGTTGAAGACTTACCTCTTTTTAAAGAACACTACATCGTAATACATTACCCGTCCCCAGCTACTCTTCCTAGCCTCCTACTTGTTGAATTTATACTTGTCTTTGGCCAGTTACAGTTCTCCGCTGCCCTTTGGCTAGACTTGCACTATAGAAATGCTATACACATACATCCGTATGGTCTTCCACCTCAATGCTTGTTTTATCTACCAATATCGTTCTACTATACCATTATTTTATTCCCCCATTCATCAAGACGTCATTTTTTTTTGCCAACCATCTTTAATTTGGGGTCCATCACAGCCATGCTCTCTGAGGGTTGACTTTGAGTAGTTCGTAGGTGGAGCTCATTCTGGCTGACAAAACATGTTCTTGGCATGCATCACTAGGTACTGGTACAGGCTCGCACATTCTCTGTGTACACAATACCTAAATCAGTTTGCATTGGGACAGTGTCACATGAGGAGTCCAAACTTTACTGTCCAAGGTCTTTTATTAAATGTGTTAGATGTTTTGTGTGGAAATCACTGGTTGGGCATCTCCTGAGAGATGATTATAAAATGAGATTTAAGTCAGGATGTGTAGTGTTGAAATTATGTGTGATTTGTGATTAGGTGGTTAACAGCCTTGGTGCCTGTGTCGGCCTAGTTCATTTGGTGTTTGGTGATGGTCTGGCTGCTTCGGTGGCAGGTTCAGCAGCCTTGGGGTGTTGAAAGGGAGGTTGCTACATATCTGTAGTCCTAGTATCAAACAGTTGAAGCAGGTTTTGTGCTTTCTGAATATATTTGATCTCCGTTTCATTATTTGAAAATGCTGTTGCTTAATCATGGCCTGATGATACCTCTGGCATTTGGTCAGCTATACCGCTATCAGCATGTTCAAACTCTTCTGCATTGAGGCTTGCCCATCCCTCATTGCCTGTTGTCAGAAATCCTCTCTCTTCACATGGTGCTTAATTTCCAACCACCATGGGCATGCCTCCCAAGGTGGTATAATGAGTTATGGTCAAATAGCTGCAGGACAATGCAGCAGGGTCTTGGCTAAGGCTGTTTGAAGACAAGTCCAGCTGAGCTCAAATGTGACTACATGATTGTGATCACATGTAGAATCGCAGCTCAGAAGAGTTTGAATCATCTGCTATGCCCCGAGTTGCTGGTTTTAGGAACACTGGTATGGGTCTGAAAGAATACCTGCCCAGAGGAGTCCGTAGTGTATCTTCACTCCAGTCCCTGTATGTGCAGCTTTACAATATGAATGTCCTCGCCATTACCTTGAACTTGAGAGCTAATCCTTATAGTGCACTTGCTGTTGACTGGTGAGTATCTAGAATGCCTGGAAAAACTCATGGGGTTTCTGGCTCAGATTGGCGAACTGATGGAATTATGGGGTCCGGTGTTTCATAGGTACTGCAAGAGCAAGTTCATCAAATACTGGATGAGAGATTTTATTCTTGACCTGTTAGGAAGGGTTGATGTGGTGGTGCAGGAGGAATAGTGATAAGATGTGGTGGAGGGTGAGTGCAGAGAAAACTGTAACCCCTTAACCCCATACCAAATTTACATGTGTTCCACCTATGCCTTTAAAACTCTTCAGTCCATCTCTTACTCACTCCCCCTTTCATTGTGCCATGTCCTGTGAACTATGACACAAGAAAATGAGATCCTCCTTTCTCATTTTCTACCACTTCTAATGTACATTCTACATGCCTAACTTTAGTCACCTTTCCCACTACCTTTCTTCGCTCTTCCTCCATTTGTCTCCCTCGGTACACCATCCACATCTTACCCTACATAGTACATCCCCCTTTCCTTCTTAACAAAGTCACATACTCCTCAGCCTTCTGGAGTGAACCAATCCATTGTGTTAATCCTTCTCACATTCTCCCACTCACCTTTGCATGTTGGGTAAAAGTAGTTTTTGCAGCGTGAATCTTTTCTGGATTCACATTTTCTGCATTATTCCGCCATCTAGTGGTTGGGTCCGGAATTCTTTTTTTTTTTTTTCTTTCTCGCTGGTGGGTGTTGACGTACCACTATTTGGTGTCCCCCTTGTGACATTGTCGTGCTTCCTCCGGAAGCTCCCACCTTTGGTCGTCATCTCAGATTTATTTTTTTAGGCTGTTGGGTCTGGATCGATACGGAAGGAGCTCCAAACTTTGGAGAGGAGAATCGAAGAAAGTCAATGAAAATCTACAGAAAAGTAAATCAAAGTACTGGACTTTGAATCAAGGTGCCGCACGGCGCCGTGAGGGGAAGGAACAACCTCATCGGCTACCGGAGAAGACTGCACTTGCAGGGGGATCCCTGTGTGTGGTGATGGACAAAACACCGTTCATGTTTTGCCAGAATTGCCATCATAAGATCGCCCAGAAGTGCCAACATCCAGTCTGCAACCTCTGTTTACCCTTTAGATCACTGAAGTGAAGATTGTAACGTGTGTTCACCATTCACCTCGTAAACCCTTATGCTACCAAGTGTGCTAGACCAGGGAAAGGAGGAATTTAAGGAGCCTGCCACATGCAGGGCAGTCGCACCTAGAGGGGAGAAGAAATACAAACGCCCCACCAATGATCCTAATTAAATCAAGGGGTCGGTGCATGCAGATTCCATCATAACAGCCATGATCATGAAAAGGGCAAATGTACCAAGTACTACTGGGCCACCACCAGATAAGGAAAGCAAGAGGATGGACCTCATGGGCAGGAAGGTCGAGAGAAGTGAGGCCAACCAATGGCGCATCGCCAATTCTAATACTCTGCTCAACCAACACGCATATCAGCACTGGTAGGAGATAGGAGACCTACTAAAGCTCCTATCAGAACAATACCAAAAGAGAGCAAGCCACTTGGGGGAGGGGGCAGAGCATAGCCAATATCTGTTTAAAATCAGCCCGAGATCCCGCAGAAACATCAAGCAGGCAGATGATTATCGGTATCACAGAAAGGAGGCATTCATGGCTACGAATCTCCGGATTCAAGCCAGAGGTGCAAAACAACATATTTACTACACCTTTCAATGGGGAACAGCTCTTTGGAAGCGTGGTGGATGACGCCCTAAACCAATTAAAGGGAAACGAGACCGCTAAATCTATGGGGGCTCTACAATTCAGGGGTGGCATGCGTAGGGAAACCACCTCCTCAAAAAGGCTGGTGGGTAGGGGGAATAATCACCACACAACCGTGCATCAAACATTACCAGGAAGCTTACCAAGGAGGGAATCAAGCTCAACAGCAAGGACAGCAACAAGGTTGGCAGTATAGTAATTGCATTTTATATAGCGCTTACTGCTCCTGACGAGGCGTCCAAGCGCTTTTTCGGCGTGCTCAACAAGGACAGTCCTTTCGAGGATGCCCCGGGAAAGAGGCCCACCTCAAAGGGGGGCTACAAACAAATGACTGCACCCCGGACACAATACACACCCCATGGAGATCAGGGAGTGTGCCCCTAAGGGGATCAAACGACAAGAGACACACACAAGCAATATGTTCCTCCAACACACTACACCAGTAGGAGGCAGACTAAAAAACTTGCCCCACAAATGGATGGAGATCACTTCAGACAAGTGGTTCCTAAACATGATACAGTATGGTTACTGAATAGAGCTAATCAAATCACTGTCAAACAAAGGCTCAAAGAGAAAGGTACACTCCAAAGGAGAAGCTGCTCAACTTCTCAAAGAAGTACAAGAACTGTGGGCAAAGAAAGCTATCGAGCTAGTGCCGCACACAGAAATAAGCAAAGGAAATTACTCCACATACTTCCTAATACAAAAGATGGGCTGAACGCTGCGTCCTATCGTGGATCTGAGGTCCCTCAATAAGTTTATAAAGACGCAAATGCTCAAGATGACAACCCTGCAGGAGGTGATACCACAGCTCCAAAAGGAGACTACATGGCTACAATAGACTTAAGGGACGCCTATTTGCACATCCCTATCAACAGGCACAGAAAATTCTTAAGATTTGTGATCAAGACACACTACCAATTCAAGGTGCTAGCATTCAGTTTAAAGTCCGCACCAAGGGTATTCACAAAGTGCCTGGCAGCGGAGGCCGTGTACCTAAGAAGGCAAGGAATCCATGTATACCCTTACTTGGATGACTGGCTACTAAGGTCAAACTTGTACACAGCTTGCAAGCAGCATATGCATCAAGTAATAGAGACGCTATTTCAGCTCGGTTTCTCCATACACTGAGAGAAATCTTCCCCAGAGCCAGAACAGGCGAAGGTGTTTTTGGGGTCAAGATAAATTCAGTCGGGGGAAAATTGTTCCCAAGTTGCAAATGAACAGTCCTACTGAAGGAAACGCAGATATACCGGAAGGGGCAAGCTCTGACAATGGAGAAACTGCTTGGGATGATGGCCTCATGCATTCACTTAATCCCCAGCGTTCGGCTACACAAGACCATTCGAGGAATGGCTTCAAGCACAATGGTCACAAGCGACAGGGAGTTGGGAAAATCTAGTGGTTGTCACGCAAAGGATACAGAAAGAGATAGCATGGTGGAACAAGATAAACATATCACGAGGGAGACCTTTTTCACAACCAGCTCCAACAGTGACCAGAACTACAGATGCCTTCCAGATGAGAAGGGGGACCTCGCATGAACAACCTTGAAGTAAGGACTGTGGACGGACCAGGATGCAATACAACACATCAACATCCTGGAATTAAAGACAGTGCCTTGCCTTAAAAGCCTTTCAGAAACAGCTCTATGGGAAGACAATTCCAATACAAACAGACAATACAACCACCATCTTCTACATAAACAAACAAGGGAGAACACAATCAGTAGCACTTTCAACTCTAGCGCATCAACTGTGGGGATGGGCAATCCCCCTAGAGATAAACATTGTAGCAATACACCTAACTGGGAAAGATAATGCAGAAGCAGACAGACTGAGCAGGCAAGCTTCTTGGTCCCACAAGTGGGAACTGAATCAATCCGAGCTCAAGACGATTTTTCATAAATGGGGAACATCAGAGGTTAACCTCTTCGCAACACCCCAAAATGCCAAATCTTCGCATCCAGGCAACCTTGCCAACAGTCCCTGGGGAATGCACTATGGATAGACTGGTCAGGGATATTTGCTTACACTTTTCCCCCGATACCACTACTCCACAGGGTAATAAACAAATGCAGAATCGGCAACATGAAAACGATACTCATTGCCCCGCAATGGGCAAGACAAACCTGGTTCTTGGAAATAATGGAAATATCTTGGGGATCAGTTCACAAACTACCAAGGAGACCAGACTTGTTAACAATGCATGAAGGAAAGTTGCTCCACACAGAACCAGAGTCCTTAAGCCTTGTAGCATGGCTCCTTTGGGCACCTAAAGCTACCAGAAAACACCATGTCAATTCTAAGGGAGGCAAGAAAGCCTACCACTAGGAAGTGTTGTACGGCAAAATGGAAAAGATACTCTCTATGATGTCTCACAGAAGGACTTCTCAAGAACACAAAAGAAAAGACAGTGCTAAAGTACTTAACACATCTACTGCACAGTAAGGTGACCTACCAATCGCTAAAGGTTCACCTAGCAGCAATTGTAGCATATACAACGGACACATTGGGAAGAGCTTCTTCACTTCACATGTAGTCAAAAGGTCCCTAGAAGGAGCCAAAAGAATCGCATCCCCAAAAAGGGTACCTACACCCACATGGAATCTAAATCTGGTACTTGCTCAGCTAATGAAAGCACCCTTTGAGCCGCTACACAAGGCCATGCCACAAATGCTCACACTAAAAACTGCCGTTTTGGTGGCGATAACATCACTAAGTAGGGTAAGTGAGTTACAGGCACTAATGTTACAGGAACCTAACTTCCAAATACATAACTGGGTCGTCATGAGAATGGATTCACACTTCTTGCCAAAGGTAGTCTCAATTCCACATAAATCAAACCATACAAATACCAAGTTTCTTCCAGAATCCAGAGACACAGGCAGAAAGAGCATTGCACACTCTAGACACAAGAAGAGCAGTAATGTATTACATTGATAAACGAAAGGACTACAGAAAAACAAAACAACTCTGTATGATTTGCAAACAGTTTCCTTGGGAAACCAGTAACCAAGAACACAGTTGCAAGATGGATAGCACACACCATACAATTGTGCCACAAACCAGCAGGAGAAACATTACAGAGGGCCCGACGGACTCATTCTACAAGAAAGAAAGGGGCAGCTATCTCCTTTCTAGCCAACACACCACTTCATGACATTTGCATGGCAGTGACATGGTCTTCAGTGGACACGTTCATAAAACACTACTGCGTGGATATTCAAATGAATAAGGAAGCACAAGTAGGTCAAAGGGTCTTGCAACATCTATTCACTAACCAACGCTCATCTTCAACCCAGCCGCCACAGCAGTAACAAACCGCTATGAAATCTATGCACAGCATGTGAATCCAGAAAAGATTCATGCTGCAAAACGTATAGTTTCTTACCTGTCGGTGTAGTTTTGCAGCTTGAAGTATTTTCTGGATTCACTAGCGAACCCACCCTCCTCTACCAAAGACAATGAGGGGAGAGAAAAAAAGCATCTGAAGATGGCAACCAAAGTTGGGAGCTTCCAGAGGAAGCACGACGACGTCACGAGGGGGACACCAAATGGTGGTATGTCGACACCCACTGAGGGGGAAAAAAAGGGAAAGCAATACAACCATTCTAGACCCAACCACTAGATGGTAGAATAATGTGCAGCATGTGAATCCAGAAAATTCTTCAAGCTGCAAAACTACACCGACAAGTAAACTATACGTTATTCCAAATCAGTAGGACCGCACAAACTGGGGGCAGAAATAGCTTTGTCCACCTTCACTGTCTCTCACTCCAGTATTCCTTAACTAAGATTCGATCATACGTCACAACTGTAACTATGGTTCCCTGTGAGAAACAACCATAGTATAACAAATATATATACGACACAACACACCGCCCCCCTTTAGATACACCAGCAAAAATATTCTATGCTAAAAAATAGAATTAACAATTTCACAATAATGCAGCTAATAATACACAGCAAGGGAACCTTAACATGATGACAATGGTTGGAATAGAGTTAACACAATGTCTTAATCAGCTGCAAAGATCTTCAAATGGATCACCACCGAGTCCAGAAAGACTGTTGCCCACGCACTCGTCTGCAGCAGAATCGACAACGGCAAGGCACTCTACACCAGCATCACCCAGAAGCTCCTCAACCTGCAGAACATCCAGAACGCCTCCGCCAGACTCATCCTCAGCATCCCCCACCGCAACCACATCACCAGCCACCTAAGAGACCTCCACTGGCTCCCAGTCAGCAAAAGAATCCCCTTCAAGCTCCTCACATGCCTACAAAGCACTACACAACGCGAGACCTACGTACCTCAAACACTGTCTTGCATTTCATGCACTCACAAGAGACCTCCGCTCCAGCCAACGTGCCCTGGCTACCTTACCATGTATCTGCAAGACCACAGCTGGAGGAAGATCCTACTCCTACCTCGCAGCGCAGACCTGGAACACACTGCCTCTCCACCTCAGGCAATCACTGTCATTGCCGCAATTCAGGAAGGACCTAAAGACCTGGCTCTTTGACTGAACCACAGCACCTTGACTGACCCCCCCCACCCCCCTCTCCTCCCTTGCACCTTGAGACCCTTACGGATGAGTAGTCGTGCTTTATAAGTCTTGGATTGAATTATAATGCTTCAACTTCACAGGTTTAATTACAGTGCGCCCAGACCTGCTAATAGTGTTACCCATAGTGTTAGCCATCCCCAAATTAGACTCCACTGGATCTTCTCCCAACTTGTTCACCAGTAGACCCTTTAATCTCCTGATTTTGTTGCCATTCCTCATCAAACATAAATTTTCCCAATTCGTACGATCCAGGAAATTGGATGGTGAAGTGGAATCCGCAGTTTTTCACTCTCCCTGTTCCACGAGGATATTGATTTGAGATGCCACATATTACCATCACTCAACAGTACAGAATTACAAATGAGAAACTTGCGCCAGAGGATTTGCATACACATTTTAGACCTGCTGTTTACATGTCCATTGATTGCAATAAATTCTATTCCAGAAAACTGTAGTCTCTTTAGTCCGGAGATAACACTCCCTGTTGGTAAATTGAGTGTCCAGCTATGGTACTGGACATCTTGACACTCTAATCTTTATACCATTTAGTTCCTTTTAGATAGTAACCTACCCATAGGCTCTCATTTAAAGCTCTGATTTGGCCATGAGGACTCCTGAACCCCCTCTTTTTTCTTTTTTACCATCATCACTGGGGAAACCCATTTAAAACTCTATTAGCTCAGTATCTCTGTATTGGCTTAGCTTTTTTTTAATGGTATAAATATACTTGCACTGGTCTAATTTTGTTTACTTGGAATTGAACCTTGTTGCTACTTGTTTGCACAAACCCTTACAGCCGGTCTAATTTCCGGCTGAAAATTTTTTGAAAACATTTTTCATCATGTTTCACATCCTCATTTCATGAACTGGACACTTAGGGCCTTATTCACAAAAGCTATTTTGGAGTATGTCAAGTAGTCCTACTTTACATCCAAAATGCAACCAACAGCGCCACACACATGGCCAATCAGTGGTACACACTCAAGGGAATTACACTTGCAACATATAGGGAAAATAAAGGAACAATTTAATTTACTTTATTTGGAAAAAAAATGGTCTGTGTATAATTTTTAAAATCTAAATGTGTAGAATACCTTGAACAATGAACTTTCAAAAATACAATGATCACATGATCTGCAGCAAGCCTGCTAGTGCAGGGAAAGGCAGTGTGCAGGCAAGACTCCACCACCTATCTACATGACTCATTACAACTGCAACCAATTGCATGCAGGCTGGCCACATAAGACATTGACTTGCATTATAAAACTTTTTCTTTTTTTAAATTCGTCAGTGAGCGACTTTGTAGCTTTTGCCTGTTTTGATAAATTATTTGAGTATAAAGATTTCTTGACGTGGTTACAACCTAGGAACAGGACAAGAAAACACCTACAGCCGCTCCCAGATTATTCATTCCCATGTCAAAATACTGGCTACCCTCCGTTTCCTGTCTACTGGTGTTTCACTGATAGTCACTGGAGACCCTGGGCATCTCACAGGCAAACCAGTCTTGCAGCTTGTGGCAAGTACTGTGATGCACCACCAGTTTGATGCTCTACTTTATCACTATTCATAGTCGCTGGCAGCACGGCAAGTGTTGAGGGAATTCTGTAGCTTTAGTTTGTTTATTAGGTGCCATTAATTGCACCCAGTTAGCACTTTAACAACCATGCAAGAGAAATGTCATTATGGCAACAGACTGCTGGAACTCTCAATGTGTCTGTGATGCTGAAGGTTGCGTACCCCCCCCCCCCCCCCGGGCTACTTCACTGTTGTGCATGCAGCCTTTTCCGAGAGCACCCACAATAGCTACATTTTCCAACTGATACCTTGGCCGTTATTGGGTGGCTGGAGATTTCAAGGACAGGTGACTGCTTAGTAAATCTGAAGGAGACAATTAGTTATAGATTCCTTACCTTAGAATTACCCACAGGCGTCAGACTGGATCCGGAGAATTTTTCATCAGCAGTACCCCTGCGCGTTGAAAGGTGGCATCGGTCGGCTCCGCGTTGGTCGTTGGCATCGTGGTGCACGTCAGGGGTGCCCGGTTTCAAGGCTTGCGGTTCCTGCTGAAAACTGATGTCGGTGACAGATCCGCACCGCGTGTGCCTGTGGTGCCTGGAATGCGACCACGATCCCAAGTCGTGTTCCGACTGCCGGACCATGAATCCGAAGTCTTTGCGGGAGCGGTCCCGAAAGCTTCTCGAGGCCCGGCAGTCTGCTCCACACCGTTTGAGGTCCCGGTCGCGCGACTGGTCGCGGAACCGCCAACGCCTTTGGGCAGTCAGACTCCGCTGGCGCGCCTTTGGCCCCGCGGACTCGGCTGAGGGCCCTGGGCCTTCGACGCTGGCGACCTCATCACACCTACCCCGGCGTCGATTCAACCGGCGCCACGTACGCAGCCGGCACCGGTTGTGTCCCCAACTGGTGTCGACCTCGGCTTCCATCCCGACGTGGACACGGAGTCAGACCGATGCCGGATCACGCGCCGACGGGTATTTTTGTACCCCTGTTCCACACTGGTTCTTTCAGACCAGATTGGCAACCAGAGGAGGGTGAGGAGGACTGGGAGGGGTCTGGAGACCCTTTAACTGACCAGTTGGAATATGATCCGGACTGGAGAGAGTAGTTGGGGGACGCCAGTGGTCTGGATACCTCGCCAGACCTTGGCATGTTATCTCCTCCTACCGTGGCTACGGAGGAGGGAGCTTCTTACGCAGTGGTGTTGCGTAGGGCGGCCGAGGCAGTCACCCTCGAGCTACCTATGATGGCCATCAGGAATAACAACCTGACAGAGGTGCTTAAACCGGCAGCGAGCTCTTCGGAGCCCCTGCTGCTGTTTAATGAAGCCCTAACGGATATCCTTTTGGGCACCTGGTCCAGGCCCAACACAGAGGGTACTGTGGATAGGATGATTGCCCGGCTCCGGGCGATCCCACTTTTCTCTCCCAACACCCCACCCCTGAGATCTTGGTGGTCCAAGCCTCGACTTCCGAAGGCGCATTCCCTAATGCTCCACCTGATAGGGAATCCAAAAAGCTGGACCATCTTGGGAAGATGTTTTCTTCCTCCAGCTTGGGATTGCGGTCGGTAAACACTGCATGTCTATTGGGCCGTTACACCCACTCTGTGTGGGATACGGTGGCGCAGGTGCTGCCCCAGTGCCCGGAAGAGGCCAGGGCCGTGCTCTCCCATGCAGTTGCCGAAGGGAGAGACGCAGCCAAGTTTACCATTCGATGTGGACTGGACACTGCCGACTCACTAGGCAGGACGATTTCAACGTCGGTTGCCCTTCGACGCTACGCCTGGCTGGGGTCGACTGGTTTTTCCGGGGATGTCCAAGCTACCCTGATGGACATGCCCTTTGATGGCCGTTGCCTATCCGTCGACAAAGCAGACAACGCGCTAGAGCGCTTCAAGGACTCTCGGGCTACGGCCAAGTCCTTGGGCCTCTCCACCACCCGCCCTGCGCAATCTGCTTTTCGCCCCTTTCGGGGCTACGGAAGGGGTGCCCCACCACGTTCCACCCAGAGCCACAGGCCGGCGCAAGCTGTTCAGCCCATGCGCGGCCGGGGACGTGGAGCCCACCGCCGTGAGTTTGGGAGCCAGCGAGCAGGCCAGTCCACCACCGCCCCCTCTGCAGCAGCCTCCAAACCCTCCTAGTCTGACCTTTCAGGGCCACCAATCGCCGATGGGCGGCAGGATTCGCCATCACCTCCCCCACTGGCGCACCATCCCGTCGGACAGGTGGGTTTTGCAGATAGTCCGAAGGGGCTACTCCCTCCCCCTTCGAGACTACCCCTCCATCCATGCCACCTCAATACCATCGCATGTCGGAGGATCACTTGGCCCTTCTCCAACAGGAAGTTACGGCTCTCTTGGCCAAGGGAGCCATCGAGCGAGTTCCTGCCCCAGAAGTAGGTCGTGGTTGGTATTCCCACTATTTTCTGGTGAAGGACAAAGGCCTGCGTCCTATCTTGGATCTCAGGAATGTCAACCCCTTCCTCCGGAAGCAGAAGTTCAAAATGTTGACGCTAGCTCAGGTCCTGTCTGCCCTGGAGACTGGATGGTAGCGTTGGACTTGCAGGACGCTTACTTTCACATTCTCGTCCTGCCGGCCCACCGGCGTTGCCTACGGTTTACGGTAGGCCACGAGCACTTACAGTTTACCGTGCTTTCCTTCGGCTTTACCAGCGCCCCTCGGGTGTTCACGTAAGTGATGGCGGTGGTCGCAGCTCATCTGCGCAGATATGGGGTTCCAGTCTTCCCCTATCTTGATGACTGGCTGTTGAAGGCGGGCTCGCCCCAGGCGGTCGTCTCCCACCTCCAGACTACGGCGGACCTCCTGCATTTGCTGGGGTTCACTATGAACGTGCCAAAGTCACACCTGACTCCCTCTCAGAAGCTCCTTTTCATCGGAGCGGTTCTGGACACGACGCAGTCTCGGGCTTATCCTCCCGAGCAGCGAGTCCGGGATATTTGGGCTATGATTCCGATCTTTCAGCCTCTATCCCGGGTTTCGGTCAGGATGACCCTGAGGCTGCTGGCCCTCATGGCCTTCTGGTGTGAACTTGGTTCGCAGACCCACTTCCGGAGTTGGTATTGCTGGGGTATCTATTCTAAGGTAAGGAATCTATAACTGTCTCTTTCACATGAACAAGTTACTTGCCTTCGGTAACGATATAGCTGTAAGAGACATAGATTTGTTATAGATTCCTCACCGCCCCACCTATCCTCCCCGTTCTGCGAACTGACTTCTAGGGTCAGGGAATCCCTTTTAGGGCCCTAGTTTTTGTGCACCAGTGGTCAGTGTCTTGCATGGCTCTGCGCTTCTGGCGTGGAATGTCGTTTAAAAACTGACGTCCGCACGCGAGGGCGGCATCTAAGTAGCTACCGTGACGTCATCCCGGCGACCACAACGCCAACGACGAACGCGGAGCCGACCGACGCCACCTTTCGACGCGCAGGTGTACTGCTGACGAAAAATTCTCCGGATCCAGTCTGACGCCTGAGGGTAATTCTAAGGTAAGGAATCTATAACTAATCTGTCTCTTACAGATATATCGTTACCGAAGGTAAGTAACTTGTTCGTTTGTTAACTCATCCCTGGTTTGTATGTGCATCTAAGGTGAAGGCATCTGAAACATAGCCATTTATTGCCCCACTGTATCGTAATAGATATGCACATCCATAATAGTAACTGCATGTATTATCTGATAGAGCCATCTAGCCGCAGATTCCTTAACTTAGAATATCCCCAGGCATCAGACTGGATCCGGAAAACATTTCGCAGCAGCACCTCTGCGCGCCGGCACCGCACGGCTCTGCCCTGACGTCGTCCACGGACGTGACGTCAGTGGAGCCATATAAGCACCTCCCGGCGCGCTGACATCAGTTTTCTTCTTTTCCGCGTCCCAACGCGGGTCCAGGAAAACCAGCGGTTCCGTGGCCTGTTTTTCAGGCCTTCTCGACGCCTTCGGCGTCACGGAACAGTGTGCGATGCCTTCGGGCTTTAAGGTGTCTGAGACCTGTATGCAGCAAATGTCTGTCACGGACCCGCACGCCATATGTATGTGGTGCCTGGGAGTGCACCACGACTCCGAAGAGTGCGACGCCTGTCAGCAGATGAAACCAAAGTCCCTAAGGGAGTGTCGTATGAAGCTGCTGGCCGCCAGGATGTCCGGTCCTGCGCCTTCACGCCGCCAATCTCCCTCTGGGGATCGCGCCCGCTCACGGGGTCGTTTCCGCGGACGTCGTTCGGAGACAGGTAAGCACAAGTTGCGGAGGTCATCCTCCCGTAAACGTGACGCTGGGGCCTGCTGCTCTCGGTCTTTGCCAGGCACAGGTGCCCAGCAGTCGTCTCCCCCATACCCACCCTTCCTGGGTGTCGGAGCGACAAGGACCCAAATGGAGGCCTATTCAAAGGCTCTCCAGTCTTTCTTTGGGTCACTCCCTCTCTCTGGTGCGCCTTCGGGTCCCACAGAGGAGGAAGGCACTCATGTCGGGTCTTCGCCGGCGGATTAGTCCTTGGCGCCGGCTGCGTGCATCGACTCCAGTTCCGGAGTCGATAAGACATCGATGGGACACGGCCTGGAGGGGCATCCCAGTCGTCCGTCCAGTCGCCGCATAGCCCTGTGCGGCTTCCTGCGCTGATGTCGGCTGCGGCACAGAGTTCGATGACCTGTCGACCTCTTTCCTCCCCGCAGGTGGAGGTCGAGTCGCCGTCGGACCGCGCCCAGGCCGAGTCCCCTCTGGAGGTTCTCGACGTCGATACGACGCTGTCTCGGCGTCGGTCGACGCCACTGCCGGCACCTACGGCCCCTCTGTTACAGGAGGATGAAGTCCCTCTGGGCTCCCCGTGCCCAGGGCCGTTTCGATGCCCCTTGGTGCAGGTGCCTAGCGTTCCATGGCCTTTGGATTAACCTCCGGCTCCTCCACCTTTCCTGTCTAGTGGACGAGTTAGCCTCCAACTGTCCCCGACCGATGGTTTGTTTTCGCCCCCCAGAATGGTGACAGAGGCTAGTGCGGCTTTCGCAAGGGCTGTTCGCAGGGCTGCAGATATTCTTCGCTTGCAGCCCCCTGTGGTTTCCCTGCCCTCTGATCCTTTACTGGATCTCCTCCACATGGTGCCTGTGGACGTGGAGCCTTTGCTGCCCCTTGGTGGGTCTTTGTTTGACATCCTGCTTGGTACCTGGGCACGGCCCTCCTCTGGTGACCCTGTTGATCGGGCCATTGCTCGCCGGCATCGCCCGGCCCCAGACGATCCTGTCTGTCCCTTCACCCTAGAGCTCAGGGTCTGGTTGTCCAGGCGGCTTTTGCCTTGCAGCCTTCTTCCGCTCTGCCGTTGCTACCTCCCACTAGGGAATCTCGGTGGCTGGAAACATGTGGTCGCCACATTTTTGCCTCCGCCAGTGCGGGCATCCGTGCCTTGAACACCTCTTGCGAAATACTAATATTGCACTTTCAGTTAGGGTTGGGGTCTACGGTTGTCCGTGGTACTTCGAAGCATCAGTAGAGGTTCCCTACCGTGAGGCTTCTACCTCGCCTACCTTTCCCAGGGGCGTTTTTCAGCTTCGCTGTGCTCCTCTTTGTCCATGTTGGCTGCTCTTCTTTTCACCAGCCACTGTCCCTTGGGACCCCTTGTTCTGTTCCGGCAGTTCTTCCGCAGCTGACGCCCTGCCATCATATAGCGTCAGGGCAGAGCCGCTGCGCGGCACACTTCTTCAGTGTTTGCGCAGAGCATGGGTGCACCCTGGTATGTTCGCTATCATGGGGTGCCGGCGTTCTTTCTTCCGCTTCTGCGGTGACTGGTTCTATCCTCCACTCTCTGGGATGAGTACTGCTATCTCGTACTTCAACTCTGTCTGGACTTGTCTATAGACGGTGGCGTATTCGCCATGTACGTCTATGCTGTACACTGCCTTGTGTCCTCATTTTCTGGGCACTTCCCAAACAGGAGTTTTTTCCTATTTCTCTGCTGCTTTCCACGCTTCTGCTTTGGGTTCCTACTGTCACACTCTCAGAGGTAGTGTTCTCTTCAGGATACTCGCTTTCTTGGGTCTTGTCTGTACATCCCTAGGCCATTACGTTGGTCCTGACTGTTTCCACTTTCGTGTCCTGCTCCATCTCCTTATTTGTCTAGCGGGGAACATTGGCTGCTCCCGGATGGGTGGCTGATGTTGCTTATGGATTTGGACATTATCCTGTCCAACTCTGCTTCAACATGACTGTTGGTACTTATGGCGTACCCATGTCTTGTTTTATGCCACACATCTAAAAAGGATGTGTATCTTTCTTAATATATATCTGCTCTGTGCTCTCCCACAGCGGGGTCGCGCAGGCAACGTTCCTTGCTGCGGTGTCCGTGGTCTTCGCCCCGGTCTGCTCATGGTGCGAGCTCTTGTGTGTGTGTCCGGCTTGCCGGAGGCCACTTTTTGCCGGTTGTCTACCTGGTGAGGCGTCCTTCACATCTGGGCTGCTCACGCTACCCTACAGGGGATTTCCTATGCTTGGTGTGGTTCTGCCGTCCACACTGTATGCTTATGTGTATTCCTGTCTTCCACATGAATACCAGTCTTACTATGGTCCTGTTCTGGGTGCTTCTGCTTGTTGCCGCCCGCTCTCTCGCATGTCTTTGTGAAGGAGCGACTGCGTACTGGTCTGTCTTGTGTTTCTCGTCATGCTGGCACTTTCTGGCCATGGGTCGGCATCCTGCCGATGCTGCCCCACGTATCTTAGCTGGTTCCGGTTACAACAGTGCTTTTTCCGCTATTGTGCATGCTCGACCGGTATGGGCTGACTCTGTCATACCGTTTTGTCCTCTCTCTGGGTCTTGCTTCCTGTTGACACATCGGATCCTGCGGATCCATCGGACCCTAGGCTCAGTTCATCTTCTTTTACGAAGCCATGAACTCTCACTTCCCCACCGGCATTTCTGGCTCTGTGCTTTCTTTCTCTCCACCCGGTATACACACGGGGGTGTTCGTGCTGTTCTTTGACGGCTTGTGGTGCCTTTGCCTCCTGTTGTTTGAAGCTCTTTTCAGAGCTTCGTGGTCTGGTGTTGGCTGCGCTGGCATTGCTGTCCCCGCTCTGTTTCGTCACCTTGTTGACGGCTAAGTTCTCTCTGGAACTTGGTGGGGTTCAGTTGCAGACCCGCCTCCTGTATGGCTTTGGTATCTATTCTAAGTTAAGGAATCTGCGGCTAGATGTCTCTATCAGATGAACGAGTTACTTACCTTCGGTAACGATGTATCTGGTAGAGACACAGTCTAGCTGCAGATTCCTTAACGCCCACCCATCCTCCCCGTTCTGCGAGGACCTTTCAGGTTGGGTTTCTGCATTCGCCTCCCTCCGGGTGGCTTTGTCTTTCTGCAGGGTGACATCTTCACTTCGGGATGCTTCATTCTGTTTTGCTTGCTCCACTCCACCCATTCTCGTGATTGAGCGGTATGCTCATGTGTCCTTTTACATCCCTACGCCCTGGGACGTCCAGTGTAGGGTCTACTCATTTCCCCCCCCATTCCTCAATCGCCAGGGGGTCTCTTACCTCCCCTGCAGTCCATTGGTTTGAAGTCTATTAGCTCTGCCTCAGTCTATAGGTCTCTTACAGGGCATACCACGTCCCTTTCTGGTGCTGACTTGTGGTGGATTGTCAATGCTCCTGTGTTCCGGCCTTGTTGCCCTTCACAGTTATATATTGTGGTTGCAGACTTTCTGTCGTCTGCCATGGTGTTTTTTCACATCTTCTTCTGCCTCCGGGGAGGGTTTAGCCTCCGCTTTTGCGGGGTTGCATCTCCGAGCGGTGCTCTGCTCTTTCCCTTCACTATTTTACAGTATACAGTGCCTAGCACTGTCCTTTATGGTGCTGTTTTTCACCATTCACTTTCTTTTCTCATCTTTTTCACACACTGTTCCCATACTCGCCGGGAGGGGCTTGTATGGCTCCACTGACGTCACGTCTGTGGACGACGTCAGCACGGAGCCGTGCGGCGCCACCCCCGGCGCGCAGAGGTGCTGCTGCGGAAAGTTTTCTGGATCCGGTCTGACGCCTGGGGATATTGTAAGTTAAGGAATCTGCGGCTAGACTGTGTCTCTACCAGATACATCGTTACCGAAGGTAAGTAACTCGTTCTCTAGATGATGTACTACATTTTGTATAGTTCCACAACATAATGAAAATCACAAGTCCTTGTGACTGGTGATGCCAGGTATGCCTTCTCCCCCCCTCTCCTCACTTTCTTCCAATGTCCAACCACACAACCTCAACAGTGGTACAATAGGGCGCACATATGTACATGAGCCATAATTTAATGCTATATTTTGATCCTTAATTTCAGATTTTTCCCCTGAGGTGCTAGCTTAGTTGCTGCATTATTGTGGGAGGACAGTGATCTGTTGAATGTAACACCGGCCACATATGCTGTCATGAGACATACTGTTACACTATCATACTGTGCCAATCAACCGTGCTATGCCTAATTTAGTAATATAATTACATTTCACCTTCTTACTCATTCTATCACATTTACATATTTTTATAAAACTAAAATGATATACACTAGTATGTATAATTTGTTTTCGCCTTTAAATGTTCCTCATAATTAAAAGCAACTCCTTTCAAAATGTAACCTGATCCTCTGTCTTTGAAAACCGCCATCAACCACTACAAAACCAGCAATGACATACAGGAACAGGAAGTCTGCCTTTTTTTTTTTTTTATAGCCTTCTGAACCACCCTGCCACCATATCATACTCCCCTATCCTGCTGCTCAGTTACTTAAGAAAACCCCGAAAATGGCTAAGGGACAAGAACATGGGGTCCTCAAGTTTACTGAGGAAGAGCTGGAAATCATTTCGGAAGGAGTTGTTAGCAGTACCCTCAGCTGCTCGGGAGGGGGTGGGGGGGGGGGGTTGTCCAGAGACCCAGTTGAGCAATGCAGCGCTGGCCCAGATTTGGTGGGATGTTGCATTATCCTACATTGCAGTGGGTGCCCACACCCACAGGGTGAAAGAGTGCCGCAAGCACTGGGAGGATCTCAAATCTGGTACATGTCTGAAGGCACAGGATTTTCTGGGGGTATCTATCCTCCCCCAGCTGCATTTGTGTCTTCCTTTTGATTGACACCACTGCACAGGAAGATTTTTTTTTTTTTAGAACAGCCTGAACGACCATCCACCTTTAGCTGGAAGCATTTGAGCTGCAGAAAGCTAGCAAGTTTAATATGTGTATTATTATAATAAAATGTCATATTTTGAAAGTGTTATGCAGATCTCAAGTTTACTCTATTTAGATTATGTTCTGGTTACCTGTGCCATAAGTTGTCCTTTCACACAAATGGATTGAAGCATTGTTTCATTGTTTTCGTGATGTAAAGATCAGCATTTGTGATTCAAAAGTAATTTTGAGGTGTCACAATGGAAATGTACTTTGGCTTAATACTCTTGTTTTTAAAAACATTTAAGTTCATATTGTTTTTTTATTAGCTTAAATTAAGGATATTGTTTTTAAATTTATCATTAAGGTGTGTGTACTTCGTTATGGTAAAAGCAGATCTTAAATGTGCCACACATTTCTCTACCCTATTAACCCCTTTGCTGCTAGGCCTTTTCCCCTCCTGTGCTAAGCCTTTTTTTGGCTATTTGGGGTAGTGCGCGCTTAGGCCCCTGTAACTTTTTGACCACATAAGGTATCCGCGCCAAATTTGCGTCCTTTTTTCTAACATCATGGGGATTGTAAAGGTACCCAGGGTTTGTGGATTCCCTGGAGGGGACCCAGAAATTAGCCAAAATACAGCAAAATTTTGTTTTTTGGGGAAAAATGCGAAAAAGGGCTACAGATGAAAGCGTCTTGTTTTTTTCCCTGCAAATGGCATCAAAAAGGGGTCGTGGTGCTAAAATCACCATCTTCCCAGCTTTCAGGGACAAGCAGACTTTTGTCAGAAAACCAACTTTTTTACACAGTTTTGGCATTTTTCTGGGACATAGCCTATTTTTGCTATTTTTTGTGCTTTCAACCTCCTTCCAGTTAATGGTAGAAATGGGTATGAAACCAATAATAGATCCTGAAAAGCCATACATTTCTGAAAAGTAGACACAATTCTGAATTCAGCAAGGGGTCATTTGTGTAGATCCTTAAAGTTTTCCTTATAGAAACTAACAGTTAAATGAAGGAAAAAATGAAAATTAGTTGAAAAAACAGCCATTTGTGTCAACGTTTTCACCTGTAACTTCTTCTAATTATGACAGCTATTTGAAAGCAATATACCGCTATATCCGCTGGACCTTTCTGGTTGTGGGGATATATAGGACTTGTAGGTTCACCAAGAACCCGACGAACCCAGAGCCAATAACTGAGCAGCATCTTGCAATGGTTTTTTATTATGTACCGGGTATATAGCAATTATTTTGGGAAAATGTATACATGGAAAAATTGTTATGAAAGACACCTATGTATTTCTGAAATGGGAACAAAATGTAGATTTTAGAAACAGTAGATATTTGCACATTTCCGAAATTGGGAGTACCCATACTAGCATGAGAATTATAGGTCATTTTTCAAAATGACTTATTTTTTACACATTGTCTTTCATTTGGAAGGCAGAAATGCATCGAAAGTCAATAGGTAATAACAGTTGCTCTACAATTCTGTGTTACCCTAAGTCTCCCGATAAAAATGGTACCTCACTTGTGTGGGTAGGCCTTGTGCCCACAACAGGAAATGGCTCAAAATGCAACGTGGACGTACCACATTTTCACAGTGAAAAATGACCCTTTTTTTTGCAAAGTGCCTAGCTGTAGTTTTTGAACCCTACCTCTGCCGGCACCTAGGGAAACCTAGCAAACCTATACATTTTTGAAAACTAGATACCCAGGGGAATCCAGGATGGGGTGACTTGACTGCCTCCCACCAGGTTCTGTTACCCAGAATCCCTTGCAAACCTAAACAATTGTCAAAAAAACCCACATTTTCCCCACATTTCTGTGGTGGAAAGTTCTGGAATTTGCGTGGATCCACAAATTTCCACCCACCCCGCGTTCCCCAAAGTCTTCCGAGAAAAATGGTACCTCACTTGTGTGGGTCGGCCTAGTGCCCGCGACAGGAAACGGCACAAAACGCAACGTGGTCACACCTCAATTTCGCAGTGAAAAATGACCCTTTTTTTGCAAAGTGCCTAGCTGTAGTTTTTTAACCCTACCTCTGCCGGCACCTAGGGAAACCTAGCAAACCTATACATTTCTGAAAAGTAGACACCCGGGGGCTTCCAGGGAGGTATGGCTTGCGTGGATCCCCCAACGTTTCCTTACCCAGAATCCCCTGCAAACCTCAATTTTAGCTGAAAAAAAAATCATTTTTTCACACTTTTGTGTGGGAAAGTGTGGCATCACTGGCCTCACACAAATTTCCTACCACCCAGCGTTCCCCCAGGTCTCCCGATAAAAATGGTGCCTCACTTGTGTGGGAGGCCCAAGTACCCGCGACAGGCAAGGGCCCAAAACGTAGTGAGGCGACATCATAATTGCCTATCTCAAAACCACCTGGTTTTGCAGAGGTCACCTGGGTTTTGGCCCGTGCTCGGCGGCCATCTAGGAAACCTACCAAACCCACACATTTCTGAAAAGTAGACACCCGGGGCTTCCAGGAGGTATGGCTTGCGTGGATCCCCAACGTTTCCTTACCCAGAATCCCTGCAAACTCAATTTTAGCTGAAAAAAATCACTTTTTTCAGAAATTTTTGTGTGGGAAAGTGTGGCATCACTGGCCTCACACAAATGTCCCACCACCCAGCGTTCCCCAGGTCTCCCGATAGAAATGGTGCCTCACTTGTGTGGGAGGCCCAAGTACTCGCGACAGGCAAGGGCTCACAACGTATTGAGGCGACTCAAATGGCCTTTCACAAAACGACCTGGTTTTGCAAGGGGTCCCCTGGGTTTTGGCCCCGTGCACGGTGGCCATCTAGGGAAACCTACCAAACCCACACATTTCTGAAAAGTAGACACTCGGGCTTCCAGGGATGTGGCTTGCGTGGATCCCCCAACGTTTCCTACCAGAATCCCTGCAAACCTCAATTTTAGCTGAAAATCACTTTTTCACACATTTTTGTGTGGGAAAGTGTAGCATCACGGGCTCACACAAATTTCCTACCACCCAGCGTTCCCCAGGTCTCCGATAAAAATGGGGCCTCACTTGTGTGGGAGGCCCAAGTACCCGCGACATGCAAGGACACAAAACGTTTTGAGGCAACATCAACATTGCCTATCAAAAAATGTTTTGGGCCCTTGCCTGTTGCGGTTACTTGGGCCTCCCACACGAGTGAGGCATCATTTTTATCGGGAGACCTGGGGGAACGCTGGGTGGTAGGAAATTTGTGTGAGCCCGGTGATGCCACACTTTCCCACACAAAAATGTGTGAAAAAAGTGATTTTTTCAGCTAAAATTGAGGTTTGCAGGGATTCTGGTAAGGAAACGTTGGGGGATCCACGCAAGCCATACCTCCCTGAAGCCCCGGGTGTCTACTTTTCAGAAATGTGTGGGTTTGGTAGGTTACCCTAGATGGCCGCCGAGCACGGGCCAAAACCCAGGTGACTCCCTTGCAAAACCAGGTCGTTTTGTGAAAGGCCATTTTGAGGTCGCCTCAATACGTTGTGGGCCCTTGCCTGTCGCGGGTACTTGGGCCTCCCACTCGAGTGAGGCACCATTTTTATCGGGAGACCTGGGGGACGCTGGGTGGTAGGAAATTTGTGTCAGCCCGGTGATGCCACAACTTTACCACACAAAATGTGTGTAAAAAGGGATTTTTTCAGCAAAATGTCAGGTTTGCAGGGGATTCTGGGTAAGAAAACGTTGGGGGATCCACGCAAGCCATACCTCCCTGGAATCCCCCGGGTGTTTACTTTTCAGAAATGTGTGGGTTTGGTAGGTTTCCCTAGGTGGCCGCCGAGTCCCGGGCCAAAACCCAGGTGACCCCCTTGCAAAACAGGTCGTTTTGAGATAATGTGTTGTTTATTTCTGCAGCGTGAAAATTTTGGCACAATATTGCAAGGAAAATGTGACAGACATTTTGAGGTTTGCAGGACATTGTGGGTAACATAACTTGTTGGGATCCACAAGAGAGATATCACCATGTACTCCCATGGGTGTTTCGTTTACGACAAGATCTACAGTTGGTAGGTTATTCTTAGACGGAATGTACACCTTGGCAGACAGACTAAAAAGACAAAGATTACTGCACAGCCATCTATTCCTCAAGCACACACACATACTGGTTGGATTTGGCACGAGAGCAAGTGATGGTTCAGTATATACAATTTTATTAACAAGAGATTTCACAAAAATGAAATGCACTGTCAATAATTGAAAGGACAAAAACTGAACCAGTGACTCGCAGCTCGTGAGCTGTAAAGCCACGTCAAGGCCCCAACCGCTTTACAGGCCATTCACACACCTTTCATACGTGATACACACAAGACCATTCACACCACCAGGCACCGAAATAAACACATTACAACATTCACAAAAAGGGACAAGGTACACCCTGCTTGAGAAAGACAAAAAAAAAATATTACTGCACAGCCATCTAATCCTCAAGAGCACACACACACACACACACACACACACACACACACACACACACACACACACACACACACACACACACACACACACACACACTCACACTCACACTCACACTCACACTCACACACGCGTTGGATTTGGCACGAGGGTGAGTGATGGTTCAGTATATACAATTGTATTAACAAGTGATTTCACAAAAATGAAATGCACTGTTAATAATTGAAAGGACGAGAAACTGAACCATTGACTCACAGCTCGTGAGCTGTAAAGCCACGACAAGGCACCAACCTCTTTACAGGCCATTCATACACCTTTCATACGTGTGACGCATACAAAACCATTCACACCATCAGCCGCGGGCCCATCACATTACAACACTCACACCAGCAGACAGCGCCATTCAAGGGCCCATCACTTTCACACACCCACATTCCTAACACAGCAAACACACAAGCTGATGGATTGCGTGGAGTGTCGCTCGTCTAGCAGTGTGTGTAGTGACCAGCAGCAAGTCACTTCTCACACACCGCCAGCCGAGCGCCAGTCCACGCACACCGCCAGCCAAGCGTCACTCCACGCACACCGCCAGCCAAGCGTCACTCCACGCACACCGCCAGCCAAGCGCCACTCCACGCACACCGCCAGCCAAGCGCCACTCCACGCACACCGCCAGCCAAGCGCCACTCCACGCACACCGCCAGCCAAGCGCCAGTCCACGCACACCGCCAGCCAAGCGCCACTACACGCACACCGCCAGCCAAGCGCTACTCCACGCACACCGCCAGCCAAGCGCCACCCCACGCACACCGCCAGCCAAGCGCCACTCCACGCACACCGCCAGCCAAGCGCCACTCCACGCACACCGCCAGCCAAGCGCCACTCCACGCACACCGCCAGCCAAGAGCCACTCCACGCACACCGCCAGCCAAGCGCCACTCCACGCACACCGCCAGCCAAGCACCAGCCTACACACACCACCATCACATTTAGGATTTTTTTATACAAAAAAGAAAACACAAACAAATTGCAAATAGATACAAATCTACAAACACAAAATCAGAAACTAAATACATTGCACTAATGCCAACCTTGAAACAGAACAACAATTCTTAAACATTACAGACCAGGCAGTTCACTTTACCACTCATGGTTGCTCCCAATAATTCTTTTGCTTGTGGTACGCTCTATAACAAGCAGGCACACACAGCCCAGGGTTAGAAGGACACTCAGGGCAGTACATACGAGTCTCCTTCCGCGCACCTCTTCGCCAACAGACTCTACATCTCCTAGTGGGAAAGTCTTTTGAGGGTGTAGGAGGAATGTGATCAGGAAAGTGGCGATCTTTCAATCGAGCCACATCCTCCACCACTCCAACTCTAGGAACACTTGCCTGTTCCACAACAACAAGGCTGCCTATGACAGACTGCTGAAACTGAACAAAAGTCAACTTTGACGCAGGAGAACACTCCTTGAACACAACAAAAGCATTGAAAGTTGCTAAATTGAAGAGATGGATGGCCAACTTCTTATACCAAATGTAAGCCTTACGAATAGCAGTGTAAGGTTCCAACCTCTGATCTACTCTATCAACACCACACCACCCATGTGCTTATTGTAGTCTAAAATGCACACAGGTTTGCGCACTTCAGCAATCTGACCCCAAACAGCCACAGGTGAAGTACTCTCATTATGGATGGTAGTCAGCATGTACACATCCCTCCTGTCCACAAATTTCACAGCTAGTAGTTCATCACTACGCAAGGAACTGCGCTGTCCCCTCTGAAGTTTTTTGCAAACAAGCTGTTTTGGATAACCTTTACGGTTAGAGCGGATTGTGCCACAAGCAAAAGTGTCCACTTTGAACAATTCCTTAAACAATTGCACAGCAGTGTAGAAGTTATCAAGGTACAAATGGTGGCCTCTGTTAAACAGTCCTCTAGCAAGATCCCACACAATTTTCTCTGAAACTCCAAAAGTGGACGGACAACCAGGGGGTCAATAGTGGAATCCCTACCAGTGTACACACGCAAATTAAAAACATATCCTGTCCTCCTCTCAGACAACATATACAGCTTAATTCCATAGCGTGCCCTCTTGCTATGAATGTACTGCCTAAAAACCAAACAGCCCTTGAACAGGACCAAAGACTCATCAATAGATATTTCTTTCCCTGGAGTATAGATCTCTGAAAATCGATCTACAAAGTGATCAAGAACAGGCCGAATCTTAAAAAGATGGTCACATTCAGGGTGATCTCGTGGCAACGCCAAACCATTATCAACAAAATGCAGCATCCGAAGCAAAAGTAAATACCGATCACGAGTCATAACTGCAGGAAATATGGCCGTTGCCATCAAGGGACTGGTAGACCAATATGAACCCATGGACGGCTTCCTTATCAAACCCATCAAAAAAGTCAAACCCAAAAACTTCTTCATCTCTTCCAGATTTGTGGGACTCCACCGGGTAGCTCTAGAATGGGGCCTAAGTCTGGCACTGTTGTCCCTCATAAACTGTTCAGCATACAAATTAGTCTGCTCAACAATCTCACCCAAAAATACATCATCCATAAACAACTGAAAATACTGTATAGGCAAATAATGTTCACAATCCACTCTACACCCTGCATAACCACTAAAGGCAGGCAACACCGGCTGCACCATGTTTGGATCAACCCAGAGTCCAGCACTTCCAGTAGGAAGCCTAGCAGCCCCAGGCTGCAATACAGATTCCTCTTGCACCATCGGCACATTAGTATCCTCCTCTAAAACAGGCACTTCATCTGCACTGAGAGTACCTTCATCATCCGATGATTCCATGTGGAGAGAAAACTCACTGCCTGAATCTTCCCTCCCTCCTGTCCCTCAGACGCACTGTCAGTCTCATAATCCTGCTCAGAGGAAGATTCAAGAAGCAAACCAACCACCTGCTGAGCAGTCATTCTACGGCTAGCCATAATGCTTACTAATAAAGGTTACTTGTCAAACAAGTCAACAACAACAAACCCTTTGTAAAAAAAAGAAATAAACAAAATGTAGCTTTATCACAAAGACCTATATACTCCAACACTATACCACTCACGTGACAGAAGCAGCTAGACTCACCACCACCTACTCTGCACAGACACAGTAAGGATCAACAATATCCCACTAAAAAAGAAGAAAAAAATTACACATAAGACAATGCAAAACATCGCAAAGAATTTCATGCTCTGAACACTAACAAATATGCTGCCATTATGACACCACTTACAAAAAAATTCATTCATGCATGACAATAATACTCATTTGGAGTACACACAACAAAAATATTTTTCTTACCAAATAAATGCAATTACGCAAAACTGCAGACAACCACTGCCGAAACCGCAAACAGGAATCAAAAGCTTTACACTAGAATAAAAAGGAGAAAAAACATTACAATCACATATGCAAATAATGCAACAGTCCACACACAATCCACCAGCCAAGCTAAGGGGTAGGTGGGCCAAAGAGTATAAATAAAATATTCACCCCCGTAAAAGGGGAGAAACCCTTGCCCTTTTGGCCACTCCCCAACACAAAAATTTAAAAACCCTGGTTTCTAGTGGCTTCTGCCCTCCTTGGGGGCAGATGGGCCTAAAAACATACTGCTATTCTGCCACCCAAAGAGGGCAGAAATGGCCACAATCATCCTCCCATAAAGGGGAGCGACCCTTGCCCAAGGGGCCGCTCCCCAACATAAAAACCCCTGGTGGCCTAGTGGACCTACAAAAACAAATCAGCCGATCTGCCCCTCAGGATGGCAGAAACGGCCAAATTAATGCTCCCCAAAGGGGAGCAACCTCTGCCCAAGGGGCCACTCCCAAAAACAAATCCCTGGTGGTCTAGTGGGCCCAATTTTTAAAAAACATGGCGATCTGCCCTCCTGGGGGCAGACACAGCCACAAATATTGCCCTCAAAGGAGAGTGACCCTTGCCCAAGGGGTCACTCTCCACAAATAAATGCCTGGTGGACTAGTGGGAAGATACCTTTATCTTCCGCACACGATCTCTCCCTACTCAACTCTACTCTCAACTCTATTCACAACTGGATGTTAGCTCACCAACTCATTCTGAATCCCGCCAAAACTGAATTCCTCCTCCTCTCTACCTCTCTCACCTCCTCCTGTTCAATCTTGGATGGATCAGCTGAACCTACTCAACAACAAACCCATCATTGTCGACAGCGCTAAATCCCTAGGTGTCATTCTTGACAAAAGACTCAACCTAATCTCCCACATCAACTCTATTGCTAAGAACGCACGTTACCAGTTGCGCCTTCTATGGGGGATCCGTCGGTTCTTCCCGGAGAAAGACTTAAAAACCTTGGTACAATCTCTGGTTCTCTCAAGACTGGATTATTGCAATTCTCTTCTGACGGGCCTACCCAAATCCCACCTCTCCCCTCTCAAATCCATCCTCCATTCAGCAGCTCGCTTCATTTCAGGGTCTAAACGAAGCGACCACGTCACTCCTATCCTGTCCTCTCTTCGATGGCTTCCGATCGAGGCAAGATCTATTTACAAAACTGCCTGCATCACACACAAAGCCTTACACACGTCCTCCCCTCGTTACCTGGCGAATAAATTGAAATTGTCCGGTGGCTCTCGCCCTTCTCACAATGCGGAAAAACTTCTGCTTGAGCCCCCCCCCCCCCCGTCTTCAAAAGGGAAAGATCGATGGCGCAATCCTTCTCAGGCAATGCGGTGAGAATCTGGAACTCGCTTCCCCAATTGCTCTGTGCCACCTCCTCTACCCGGATCTTCAAAGCTGACCTCAAATCTCTTCTCTTCCAAAGACACTTTCAGAACTAATACTTTCACTCTCAGCCCCTCTAGGAAGTTCGCTCTTCATTGTAAATTTGTACTTTTTCCTGTACATTCCTCACCCTTGCGTGCTGTGCTGCATTTGTGTACCCTTCATTTTAAGTCTCCTGTTTAATTCACGCCTCTCTACTCCCTCAAGGAAGTTCTTCCACTATAGGAAACTCTGTACTCCATGCCTATAGAAGTGCCTTCCCAGTGTGTTCTGAGTGACTGCCACTTATTGCAGTATTATACCTCTATTTGTACTTTGTATCTCATGTATCTTGTAACGCATACCTCTTTTTGTATCTTGTTTGTTTTATTTGCACAATTGTCACTTTTTCCTCATGTAATGTAACGCTTGCTTTTGTATTATGCTCACTTGTAACCTTCTCCTCATGTAATGTTACTGTTCCTATTGTGAAGCGCTCTGACACCTTCGGGTAAAGCCTGCGCTGTATAAAAAAACTGCCCCCCCGCCCCAGGGGGGCAGACCACTAAAAACATATGGCCCCCAAAAGGGGAGCGACCCTTGCCCAAGGGGCCGCTCCCCAAAACAGTATTTTCACTTTAAAAAAATTTTTTAAAAAAATTCCCTGGTGTCTAGTAGGCATTCCTGCTGCACGATCGCATGATCGTGCAGCAGGAATGCACAAAAGAGGCATGGGGAAAGGAAAACCCTTTCCTTGTTACTGTTCGTATTGTGAAGCGCTCTGACACCTTTGGGTACAGCCTGCGCTATAATAAAAAACTGCCTCACCCCCAGGGGGCAGACCACTAAAAATATATGGCTCTCAAAAGGGAGCGACCCTTGCTCAAGGGGCCGCTCCCCAAAACAGTATTTTCAGTTTAAAAAAAAAAGAAATAATCCCTGGTGCCTAGTGGGCATTCCTGCTGCACGATCGCATGATCGTGCAGCAGGAATGCACAAAGAGGCATCGGGGAAAGGAAAACCCTTTCCTTTCCCTCAATGCCTCTTTTCTATGAAACCCCCCTCCCCGGAGCTAAAACTGACCTGAGTTCGCACGCGCTGGAAGCAAATGGCTTCCAGCGCGTCGGGAAACAAAGGAAACCCCCAATGACGCGCTGACGTCATTGAGGGGGCGGGGGAGGCAGGGAAGCCCTTCCCCTGCCTCCCCCCAAAAAAAAACAACGATCGGATTCCCACGGGGGAGCGCCAGCGCTTCCCCGTGGGTAGTCTGAGGACGAGCTGGACTCGTCATGAGCACACGACCACTGTGTGCCATGACGGGTCCAGCTCGTCATAAGCGTCGAAGGGGTTAACATAGTGTGAGACTCAAGATGGTCGTTATAAATTACATAGCTCAACATGAAGACTTGCATTACAGAACCATGATGTTTTAAAACACCATATATGTCTGCATAGGCCCTCGGTGATCACAATTTCAACATAGTTGTGTACAATTATTTTTCCAACAGTGTGTGTAAGGCTGATGTTTGTTGTTCTTCCTATAACAGTTTTTTCCCATGCCTAAAATATTTTTGAAAATATTTTCCTGGAACTTTAAGTTGTCCTTATGGTGTCTGTTGGACTTGACATCCTTCACCTGGTTTCCTCCCAACTTTTTGCCCGCCATCCTCCTGCTTTTGCTGACTTCGTTTTTGGTTGGCTTTAGGACTCTGCACACTTTACAACTAGTGCTAAAGTGCTTGTGCTCGCTCTCTCCTTTAAACATGGTAACATTGTATTGCACCCAATTTGCACTTTTACTGTATTTATAAGTCCCTAGTAAAGTGGTACTATATGTACACAGGGGCTGTAAGTTAAATGCTACTAGAGAGCCTGCAGCGCTAATTGTGCCACCCACTTAAGTAGCCTTTCATACACGTCTTAGACCTGCCATTTCATCTTGTTTGTGCAATTTTAAACTGCCATTTTAACCTGGCAAAATAAACCTTTTGCCAGGCCTAAACCTTGCTTTTTAATACACCTCACCCCTAGGGTATGTCCTAAATAGCCCATAGGACAAGGTGCAGTGTATTTAAAAAGTTGAAAATGTGCTTTTAACTTTTACTGGTCTTGGTAGGGAAAAACTCTTAAATTTGTTTATCTGATAGACATCTAGCCGGAGATTCCTTTCCTTTGGATTTCCCAGGCGTCAGACTGGATCCAGAAGATTTTTATTTTTCGAGGAATACCCCTGCGCACTGGTAGGTGGCGTCTGTCGGCTCCACGTGATGGCTGTGTCAGGGGGGGGCCCTCTGACCCCATGGGGCCCAATCTGGTTCTGTATTGGTGGCTCCAGCCCAGGAGTCGATGGCTTCCTCTGGATCTGGATTGGTTCCGGTTGTGCCATTGTGACCTTCCCTGGCACTAGCCTGATGCCATTGGTGCCCACCTGCGATGTTTGCCCCATTCTGGACCTGGCACTGCGTCAACAGATTCCACCGCCTATAGGCCCCCCAGGTCCTAGGCCACTTCCTGAGCCTTATTCTGAAGGGCTTGGAGTGGGAGAAGATTGGGAGGGGCCGCTGGACCCCTTAGACTAGTCGGATAAGGAAATGGACTGGTATGAGGAATTGGGTGAGGCCAGTGGACCTGATACTTTTCTGGCATGCTTTCTTACCCCTACCGTGGCTACAGGTTAGGGAGCGACTTATTCTATGGTGGTGCAAAGAGCGGCTGAGCTCCTTGGTTTTCAGCTTCCTTCAGTGGCAGTCCAGACCAACATCTTGACAGAGGTTCTACAACCAGGAGTTTCCTCCTCAGAACCCTGGCTTCCCTTTAATAAAGCCCTCAGACGTCCTACTGGGAACCTGGTCCAAGCACAGCAGAGGGGCTCCTACGAACAGGAATGCCTGCCATCGCCCTGCTCCAGGCGACCCATATTTCCTCACTACCTACCCTACCCCAGAGAGCTTGGTAGTCCAAGCATCTACGTCCAATGGCGCTGCCCTCCTGCTCCTCTTAATCGAGAATCCAAGAGGCTAGATAGTTGGGGCAAGAATTTATTTTTCTTCCGCCAGCCTTGTATTATGGTCTGTGAACACTGCATGCTTATTGGGCCATTATTCCCACACTGTGGGAAGCGGTTGTGCAAGTGCTGCCACAGGTCCCGGAGGAAGCCTGGGCCGTCCTTTCCCAAGCAGTGTCAGATGGGAAAGGTGCAGCAAAGTTTGCCATTTGATTTGGTTTAGACACGACTGACTGGCTGGAGAGAGCTATTTCATGGACAGTGGCTGTCTGATGCCACGCCTGGCTGAGAACATCTGGCTTTTCGGGGGATGTCCAATCCTCGCTCATGGACATGCCCTTTGACGTCGCTTCAGAGACAAGCCAGAAAAGAACTCGCGGACTACGGCCAAGTCCTTGGGCCCCTCAGTTGCCGCATGTCCCCAGTCTGCCTTTAGTGACTATGGAAGGGGTTGTCAGCTGCACCAACCATACCCCAGCCACCAAGCCGTGCAAGTTCAGCAACCCCTGCTGACCACGCGGGTCAGGCTGCCAGAGATCAGGTCAGACCACCTCAGGTCAGACCATCACCTCCACCCCCCCCCCCCCCCGGCAGCTTCAGCCTCCATGCTCTCCTAGTCTCGCCATGGGTGCCCTGCTGGTGGCAGGATCAGCCGTCACCTCCGCCACTGACAGACCATCACATTGGACAGGTGGGTTCTCCAGATAGTCCAAAGAGACCACCCCTCCTCCATGCCTCCATCCTATGACCAGCTGACGGAGGATCATTTGATTTTGCTCCAGGAGGAAGTCTTGACCCTCTTGCCAAAGGGAGTCATAGACAGGGTTCCGGCGCAAGAATAGGCTGTGGTTGTTATTCCTATGACTTTCTGGTTCCGAAAAAGGACAAGGGCCTTTGTCCTGTCATAGACTTATGAGCCCCCAACTACTTCCTCAAAAAGGAAAAATTCAAGATGTTCACATTAGCTCAGGTCCTGTCTGCCCTGGAGACTGATTGGTAGTGTTGGACTTGCAGGACGCCTATTTTCACATTCCTGTCCTGCCTGCCCGCCCGCCCATCGGCACTATCTATAGTTTACAGTAGGCCACAAGCATTTTCAGTTCACTGTTCTCCCTTTTGGCCTTACCAGTGCCCCTCGAGTGTTCACAAAGGTGATCGCGGTGGTTGCAGCGCCTCTACGCAGATCTGGGATGCCAGTCTTCCCCTAGCTCGACAACTGGCTAATGAAGGCGGGCTCGCACCAGGCTGTCAGCTCCAACCTCTAGACTACGGTGAACCTCTTGCATTCACTGGGGTTCACTGTCAATGTACCAAAGTCACATTTTACTCCCTGTCAACTGCTCCCTTTCATCAGAGTTGCCCTGGACACGTTGCAGTTTCGGGCTTATCTTCCCGAACGGCTTGTCTAGGATATTCAGGCTATGATACCAATGTTTCAGTACCTATCCTGGATTTCGGTGAGATTGACTGAGGCTGCTGGACCTCGTGACATATGCTGGCCTGCAGTGGGGCCTGAGGTTCCAGTGAATGCAGCATCAGGGGAATCTCTCTGACATGGTCCTGATCTCGAAGGGAACTGCACTAGACCTTCAGTGGTGGCTTCTGAACCGTGATTGGGTCAGTGACAGACCCCTCTCCCTTCACCCAACCTTATCTCACTGTAGTGACTGTCTCGTCACTCCTGGAATGGGGCGGCCATCTAGGAGAGGTGGAGATCAGAGGACTCTGGTCTCTGATGGAATCCGGTCTCCACATTAACATGCCGGAACTCTGAGTGATCCGATTGGCGTTGAAAGCCTTTATCCTCCATCAAAGGAAGGCTAGTTCAGGTGACAGATTGGGGTTGTGGGCTCTGTCAAGAGGCCCTACGTCTCTGAGCATGGCTAAAACAGCAAGGCATGTTCCTGGTGGTTCAATACCTAGCAGGTTCACTGAACACCAGGGCGGACAAACTCCTCCGTCGATTCCTCGCGGATCACGAGTGGCCTCTCTATCCGGAAGTGGGGCAAGGTCTCTTTCATCAGTGGGGATAGTCTTGATTAGATTGGTTTGCCTCTACAGAGAGCACACAGTCAGCAGTTTTGCACGCTGGAGTTTCCAAGGCTGCTCTTGCTCAGAGACACTTCATCTCGAGTGGAGCTCAGGCCTCCTGTACTCCTTTCCGCCCATACCACTCCTGTCCAGAGTTCTCAAGACCAGGAATGGCCAGGCCCAACTTGTCCTTGTGGCTGTGGACTGAGCACAGAGTCTGGTATCCTGAGCTTATGCAAATGAGCATCAATCCTCTGATCAGTCTGCCCCTCCCAGGAGAATCTTCTGTCGCAGCAGCCAGGAAGGGTCCTCCACCCGAACGTGTCAACTCGTTGCCTTCGTGAGTGGAGATGGAGTGGTGGCAGCTGATGGCTTTCGACCTTCTTCCCGAAGTCTGCAATGTTTTTCTGGCAGAAAGGCGTCCCTCCTCTAAGACGGTATGTGCCTGCCGGTGAAAGAAATTTGTAATATATTGTACAAAAGTCTATTGACCCTCTTTCTGCTTCCCTTTCTAATATTGCTTTTTATTTTGACCCTTGCTCATCCAGACACTGCTCTGGGCACCTTTAAAAGGGTATCTCTTGGCTTTGACTGCCTTTCTGAGGCTGCCAGAACAACCCTCCTTATTTAAATCACTCATGGTACATAGATTACTGAAAGGCCTTGTGCATATGTTCCCACCTGCCCGGTTCATTCATTATGCCTCAGTGGGACTTTAATTTGGTTCTCACCTTCCTTATGTGCACTCCTTTTAAGCCCCTGCATAATTGCCCCTTCCGACTTCTCACCATCAAAACAGCATTTACATTTGCCAGGAGGGTGAGCGAACTGCATGCTTTATTGTCCAAGCCCCCCCACCCCCCCTTTCTGACGATATTCCCTAACAAATTGGTACTTTGCACTAGGGCCTCTTTCCTTCTGTAGGTGGTAACTCCATTCCATGTGGGACAATCTGTCAACTGGCTCACTTTCTACGCTCCTCCACATCCCTCTAAAGAAGAGAAGCTACCCCACCATCTGGACTCAAAAAGAAGGTTGTCGTTCTACCTTGACCGCACAAAAGAGTTCCGGGTCGTAGGGTACGTTGGATTGAAAAAAGTTCAGGTGGTGCAGAAGAGGACCATCTCACAATGGATTGTCCTCTGTATCAAGATTTTCTACGCTCTGGCAAAGAAGCAGCCTCCTGAAGGCTTAACGGCTCATTCCACCAGAGCTAAATCTGCTACCACTATGCTGCAACGTGGAGTCCCAGTCCTTGACATCTGTCAGGCGACAACATTGTCATCCCTGCACACGTTTACCAAACATTACTACCTAGACAGTCAAGACCGCGGGGACTGCCTCTTTGACCGCTCAGTCCTGCAGGACTTTTTAGTATTGCAATTGTCGCAGTCCCTCCTCTGGAATGGCATTGCTTGGGTATCTATTCAAAGGTAAGGAATATGCGGCTAGATGTCTCTATCATATGGACAAGTTACTTACCTTCAAATAACGCCTTATCTGGTAGAGATGTGATCTAGCTGCAGATTCCTTACAAAACGTTGCGGACAAGTTTCTAGAGTCAGGGCTGTTCCCATTCAGAGTTCTAGTTTCTTAAAAAGACACCAATGTCTGTACTCTTCATGGCTCCCTGTTTCTGGTGTGTAAAGTCGTGAAAAGTAACGGACGTCCGTGCACTGAGGTGGCTCCTATATAGGTGATGCAGACGTCACTTCCGGCGCGGACATCACACTGAGCCGACTGCTGCCACCTACCGGCACGTAGGGGTATTGCTCGAAGGAAAAATCTTCAGAATTTCCCAGTCTGACGCCTAGGAAATTCAAAGGTAAGGAATCTGCAGCTAGATCATGTCTCTACCAGAGAAGGTAAGTAACTTGTCCTTCACTACTGCAAGGTCTACTTCTCCCATAGGATAACATTCTGTTACCTTATTGCTAAGGGTGGGCGTAATTCTCTCTAGTGTAATTGCTCATAATTACCACAAAATTACTTGTAATTATGCGTAATTGTGCAAGAAGCGTAGTCCAGCACTTAGCCCTATTTTCTTCGTGCAAAATGTACTCTTGTGTCCAAAATGAACCAGAGGAGGCATTTTGCGCTAAGAAAGTAGCACTAAATGCTACAAGACACAGTAGCCAACAGCGGCTCTCGGTTAGTTCCTTGTTCCTGTGCTCCTGCCATAGGATTTTTGCCCCAAATTACTCCTACTCAAGCTGGTGTAATTTTGCATCAAGAAAGTAATGTATAATTACTGAATTTACTCTGATTACTCCTGAAAATTAAGACATCTTGCAGGCCTACTTATTACATTTAATAAGTGAGAACTTTCAATTGGGAGCAGATGGGAATATCAAGTTTGGTGTCTAAAAAATTGTAATTTAAAATCCTCTTTAATGATAGTCTGATTTTGAGTCACAATTCTGAAAATGTCACTTTTTGAAAGTTAGCATTATCTTTTGCTAACCATTTGGTTCCTGCAGCCTGTATGACATGACTAAGTGTAGCTGGCAGTTGGTCTTTGTGTATTGCTTCCAGATAGTGAGATAAACAGGATAGGTGTTGGCAGGATGGGCCATCTCTGTGATGAGTAGGGAGGAGCTATCGCCTACCACACTTGCACATCACAAAGGGTTCGACACTAGTCTTTTGTGCCCCCAGGCAAGCTGGGGCCAGGGTGGGGATGCAGTAAATTCCAAACACCTCTGAGGATGGAAACCTCCAGAACCTTCTCCTGCTTCAAAGCTGCCATTAGGTATAAATATTGCCCCCCCCCCTCAGACCCAACTCTTCAGTATACATATGGACTTTTGGAAGAAGGAAAGCTGTGCTTCTCTGCTGCAAGAAGGACTGATGCATGCTGCCAGAGTGAGAAGGACTGGACCAGCTTCTTGAACCCAGGACCACCAGAGTGACTCCAGGGGCTAGTTGGCTGGCCTCCTGATGAGATCCTAGGGGGACAGAAAAGGCTCCAGCCATCCTGAACCCAGCACCTGGAATCTACCTGCTGTGAGTCTGCCCCCCCTCCTCCCCCCCCAAAGTGGTGCCACCCCAGTTCTGGACCCTTGGAAGTCGGCCTGAAGGATTTACTCACTCCCATTCATCGAAAGTTATTATTTTAATTCATTTGACCCATTTCCAGGCACTTGTACCCAAAACCTATTAATTTCAAAAACGCACTTTCTTTTTCTAAAATGTATTAAAAAAAATATCTTGGATGTGTAGATTTGAGTAAGTTAGTGTGCCCGTAGTTGTGTGCAATTGTATGACAGAGTTGAAATGCCAGGGTATATGGATGGCTTTACATATAATCACTTCATAGATTTAATTTACACTAGCATTTTTTTAGCACCACGCACTTTAACCGCACACACAAGTGGAAGTTAGGTGCGATGAAGTTTTATTTACAAAAATGCACTCGGGTAAGATTATTAGAATAAAAGATTTTTGAGTAGTGGTTACTACAAAACAAGTTTGAGCAAAGTGAGGTGTTGTGAGAGAAGTATAGCAATCCTGGGAATGGTATGATCATCTTAGGTGGGTGTAGGGGGAGGAGGAGGGACTGTCCATGCCCCTGGCTATGCATAACTAGTTGCACTGGAGCTTGTGGTCGAGGTTTTGGGTGGTGAATGTAGCATTGAAGTTTGTCAGTGGCGAGGGCCTGACAAGTTATTGAGCTGCCTCACTTGAGTCCTATGCATGTCTTGGCCTGAAGGTTGCCATTGGCACTTGTGTTTACTCTACTGCAAAGAGAGACAAGGAGTAAAAGATCCACACCATAGGCTCTCCAAATGCAATCCTAAGAAAGTACAAAGAGTACAATGTAGAGAGAAAAGAGACCAGGAAATTTGCTTTATCTTATCCAGACCCTTGAACCTCGAACTGAATCAAGTTTTTCTGGATGAGGAAGCCTTACCCACAGTATGTGGCACGCTTCATCATCAGCTACCTCACCCCACCTTGGTGAGGTGATACTAAAGTGGTGGACACAAACTCAGGTTATAAGGGAGTTCTTAATAAATATAATGCCTGGATAAATTGGGGATCCAGATAATAAAAAATACCTTGGGGTAAACCTAAAGGATTTCCCTTTAACAAGTTACCAAGGTATGGTTCAAAAACTAAGACCTAGGTGCTATGCCCTTTGTATCCATTAACCTGTTGCTGCCAGTTCATTTGCCTAAAAGGTCAAGTGCATTTTTCGGGGTTAAGAGAGGATCCCTACTAGATACTATCCAGCACAGCCATACAGATGAGAGAGGGATTTCCTACATTCACCCACCTGAATATACCAGCCTTGGGCAAACAAGACAAATCCAGTTGTATTAGATTCAGAAATAATCTCTCTATCTATCTCTCTCTCTCTCTCTATATCTCCAGGGATATGAATTTGATTTGTGTAATCTTGCATAATTAAATCTATTGAAATATGAAAACCAAAGAAGAAATATAAGGGTGAAAAACCCACGGAGAACGGCGTCTGAGGAGTTTGTGTTCCGTCGTATGATAAGTTACGGAAGACGGCAACATTGAATGTGAATATTTATATATATATCTATAAAAACATGACACGTGATACCCTGGTGACACTGCAAATCAAAAGCAAGCACCGCACATGAGTCTGTGGTTTTGTGAGAAAGCCATGCATTCACACGTACATCCAAACTTACCCTAGTGTTGGTAGGTATTAACCTTGAGGTCTGGCTTGAGGGTGGCGACTCCTCTAGTCGCGCACTTTAAAGTAAAGTTGTGTCGAGGTATTTCGCTATGAGAGCAAAAAGGGGGTGTGCTTGTCTCCAATAGTAAACCCTAAATTCTGGGTAACACCTAGATACATTCTTGGTAAAAGGCTAAAATACTTCCCCAAAGCAATGGCACATTTTCGCTAGTATGCGCTGTACCCAGATAACAATTAGAAGAGATTTTGACATCTAGATCTCAAAAGTGGTTAAATTAGCACTGAAATTAACTCACTTGAAAGCTACTGGGTGTGCACACAAAGCCTCAAGCAAAAAGTAAACTGGCTTCTTAATCATGTGGTCGTTAAAAACTTACTTCATCAAGGAGAACCACCAACCTTCAGCACTTTCTTCTGCAGCCGAACCTGGTACTGAGCGAAAGTGCTGCGGTTTTAAACGTACCAAAGTATACAAAAGTGATGGATAGCATGCTTGAATTAATCTCCGCAACGGATAATTATTTGGGCTGCGTCTCAGTTCATCGTTATTTTGCACACTATGCCACCTCAGTTTAGACCTATCCATATGCAAATTAGTCTTGACCCTGCTTCAAATGGAACAGTCCAGCTCAAACTGCCAGGCCAGGTCCTACCTCAACCAGCAACCCAGAATCAGTTTCCTCCTAGTTGGGGCTCATCAGCCAAGTTCCGCTTGTCACTGGAACTGCCTTGCTGATGAGCCCTAACTAGGGCGAAACCAGTACTAGGTGGCTTGTATTCCAGTTCAGGGAGGGTCTGGCCTGGCAGTTTGTGGAGGTGGCTAACACCTGAGAGTAGGTGTAGATTTCCATGTGAGGAGATCTACACATGCAAATTTACTTTTGTGAATAGAGTCTATTGTGTGTGTAAATACGGTTTGGTCTTTACAGCTTTATTTAGTACATACTCTTTCTTAGTAACTGTTCTTTCCTGAAACGTTAGCACTGCTTTCATACTTGTTTAATCACCTTAATCTCCTCGTGACGTGCAGCTTAGTTTGTTTCCTAAAGTATTCCATGACTTGGAATTAAATTCTACTATTTGGTCCCTAGTCAACCACTACTCACATTTTCAGAAATTCCACAATAATATTAAGCGTGGATTCATTATGTGCCCAATTTTGAGCTACAAATACCATGCTCTTTCCATTCTTTTGTGTTCTCAATCTTCATTAGTTGTTAGCTTTGCTCTTTTTTAAGCTATTTTTGTTTTTAGCTTGTGGGTACAGACTCCTCTTTCCGCACTCTTTACATGGTGTGCCCAAAGCTTGGCAAAACAGTATCACTTGCTCTGTGCAAGTGCTACCATATCTAGAGCACTCTTTCACTTCATGTTTTCTTTCATTCTATTTACATTTTATTTTCTATTATTAAATTGCCTCACATTGTGAATGCATTGTTTTGCCATCATTCATGTACAATCAAACACGCACTCCTCACAAGTTTTTCCAGTGCAAGTTCAGTAAGAGTAAATAAATGTTGATCCATTTTCAAACAGATTCCTTGTATGCGCATTACCATTTTCTTTAGAGGTTTGGTTTTTCTCAGTCCATTCTTAAGTCTTTGTTTCAACCCAACCTTTCATTCCAATATGGTGTCTAAAGAGAAGCTTGTAAATTCTGTTGGTATCAAAATTCTTTATTACACTTCATGTTAAAAGCAACATTGCCACCCAACTCATTTCACCAGTTTCTCATAAAGACTTATTCAGGGCTGCAATAAATTATATGCAAATATACTATTTAAAAACATTAAACATATTTACAGTTGGAAAAACATATCAAATCTCATAAGTTGGGGAGTGACCCACCAATCACCATAGAATGAATATCGACATAAACACCATTATAAATCTTAGGTTCTTATTGCCTACCTCAAGAGGAGGATATCATTTCATGGACCGTTAATCATGCATTTTTGAATGAGTGCCGTTGCATATTCGCTGATGTGTAACATTGTCAGTCACGTGTCTTGTATATAAAGCACAATCCATTTGAATTAATTTGAGACGTGAGATGCATTCATAAAAGCATTAGTTGCTATACAAGATACTTTAAGAAGTTACCTTAAATTTATGAAAACAAAATGTGCTTACTTTTAACCACATAGTAAGTATATCACATAATCGAAATAATTTAAGTTTACAAAAAAATTATATTGCGAATATCCATTTGTTTGTTGGGCTGTCACTTGGAAAAACAAAGTATCTCCAGATATTTTTCACTGAATTAAAAAGTACATCTTTATGTGGGATGCTCAGTCAGGATACTATTAGGAATATTGTACCGTGTTCCATACAAACTTTGGTAAAGACATTGCCGGGTTACTGCAAATTCGTTTTGTTGTGTCAGGAAGGATGTAAGGTCAAAGGTTGCGGGGTCTTAAGTTTAATTTCATCCAATGTTAAAGTCTCCTAAGAAGATGGTGTCAAAGGAAAGAAGGAGGTTTGAAGTCATGAGTTCAGTATGTTATGAATAAGGAGTTACTTACTTGCAGGTTGATGACCGATAATAGTGAGTCTCAAATCTGTCATTGTGGCAGTGGAAAGCTCTATAAGGAAACGTATAGAGGATGAGAAAGGTAGAGCAGAAATAAAAGATGTAATACGTTGCTTTTGTGAATGATTCAGCACCCCATACTAATTTACCGAATTGATCCTATCTACTGATTGCATAATTTGGAGAAACTAGAATGTCTTTGCACGGGTGAGATTTGGGCTTTAATCTGCTCTTGGTTAAGAAGAGGACCAAGATGGTAGCCGAGAGGGTGCCACATTCAGAGGGCGCAGTATAGTGGTATAAAAAGGCACATCTTGGAGCCTCATTTAGAGTATGGCAGATTGCCCACTGCCTTCAGGGTGGCAGATGTGACCCTGGCCGGACTACTGCCCATCATATTTAGAGATCGTCCCTTGTCCCTATTGAGATGTCTGTACCTTTCAGACGAGGCACTGCCACAGCAGCTCATCTAAAGGCCCTGAAAGTTTGCTCAACGACTACCATGTTCCCCAAAGTGGGAATTTATTTTTGACAAATAAAAAACAAATGGCCCTGGCATCCTGAGAGGTTTCTCACAGTGTGGTGGGGTCATTTGTAGTTTAAAAAAAAAAAAAAAATTCTCTTCCGGGCCGCCATGGTTTTCCTGGTGGTGCGAACTGAAAGATCAAAAGCACCTCAGACTGTCTGCTCTAATTGGGGTGAGCAGTCTGATGCCCCTACAGAGAGGGCCTTCGGTGTAGTGTTTCTGCTGGCAGATCAGTGGGGCACTGCTATCGGAAACATGACCGTTTGCGGACTCAAAATAGAGTGGGTGGACCATCACAGCGGACTCTGCAAAGTTTGTGGTAGAGTACCATGTGTGTCGAACTCTAAATAGGCCTCTAGTGTGGAGGGGGGGATCCAATCTGAGATGGGGGTGGACTGTTCGAGAGGTTCACCTCTACAAGGTTTGAATGCCAGGCTTATCTTTTGGATATGTCGTTTTCTAAGCATCTCAAGCACAGGAATAAGAAAGGCCTGAATTAGGAAGTGAAAGCAACACCACGGATGGGTGGGATGCCACTGCAAATGGAGTCTAAAGAGGTGGCCTGGGCCCAAAAGGACGCTAATCTTTCTTTAAACGGGCAACTTAATTATCGATTTTGCATAAAATAATTCCAGCATGGCCACCATCGACACACCATTTTGTGGTACAGTCCTTAATCCTTAGACATCTGTTCTATTGTAATTCTCTCTGCCTGTGTGTATGTACTGCCTTACTGTCTCAGTTGTATTGTGTTGAGGAGGTGCCTGTAAGACTTGCTCTTCAATGCCAATAACATCTCTACTGCCACGTTAGCTTTGCATTGGCTGCCTGCATCCAAGCGGGCGCCCTGCCATCTGCTCCGGGCTGTCCACCAATTTGCCCCTTGTATTTGCAGCAGATAGCCTCAAGATATGATCTGCCTTGTGTAAGAGTAGATCATCTTCTGCCAATGTCTTGGTAGTTCCCTGATCTAGCTGCGCCAGACTTACCAGTCATACATTTTCGCTTAGGATGGCAACACTCCGGAACCACTTGCCTGCCATTTAGAAAAGGTCTGAAAACCTGACTTTACTCCCTTAGACTAGAGGTGGTCCATGCTTTCACCACGGTCTCTTAGCACTAGGTGACCTTTTAGGTAAATAGCGCTGTACATTTAAAAAAAAAAATATAACATTTCGTAGAAAGTTGCAAAATTAATTTTGCAGTGCCTCTCGTAAAAATTGATCAGAAGAACGTGCCTCGCAGTCGGTCTTCAAGCGTGATGCATCTGCTAGATACTTTCTGCTGGAACCAGTCTCCTGCAAGACATTTTGACCTTGAGCAGAAAATAAACCGTATTAAATGTTTCCAAAATTCATACTCGCAAACTTTTCGTATGGTCTCACACAGGACCTATATTATAAGGGTATTTTGAGCATGTGTTTGAATTCGTGGAAAAAAATCATTAACAAGCTTGTTGTGAACCATTGTGAATCCCCAAGCACACTTTGTGAACCTTTGCTAATCACAAGCGGAAATAACCCCGCCTCCCCAGCCCCCCTTGTCACGTGCAAGGCCACGAAGAAAGATTTTTCGAGAACTCCTGGGCAAAATGTCAGCTGCCAGTTTCCGGAAGCGAACACGCTGGCTGCGGAAGCTCCAGGCATAGTGAGGAGCAGCCCATGGCCCTCAGATCGCTGCATGCTCTGCCCGGCGTCACATTCACAATTTGCCACCCTGGGTCAGGAGTACTGGTACATACCAAATGTAAATGTGAGATGTGAGTCTGCAATGCCGTTCAGACATCCACCACCATTAGCATTGTGAACAGCAAGGAGACGCAAGGCCCACTCCAACTAGGGGGCATATTTATCAAGGTTTTGCGTCACCCGTGCGCTACGCAAGGGGACGTAAGAGCGACGCAACACCTAAATGAGATTTATCAAGCCACGCAAGACCACCTTGCGTGGCCCTAAGTGGCTTGATTAATCTTGAGTAACGCAAGGTGGCGCAAATCGCTGCCGTGCGTTATTGTGCAGCAGAGAGGTGAAGCGTGGGTGTTCCCACCCATGGATTCTGACACAGTTCCCATATTTACCAACACTGGTAGACCTGAGAATGCGTCAGAATTGTACACCTCGCCACCTCATTGTTTCCTCTTTCCTTGTGGCTTGCTGCGTTGCGTGAAAGAATGATAAATCTATCCCTACATTGAATTAATGAGGTGGGCTTTTTGCACCTCACTGCAGACTGTCCCTTGGCACCAGAAAGATTTATCAGTCTCTGATTGTGCGAAGGCTGCTGACAGCTGCACCGCGAGGCAGCGCTGCGAGCATCCGCTGCAAGAAGCTAGGCCATGGAAATGTGATCCTGTCCGTATTTAGCAGGTTTGTTGCTAGGATTATTTTGCCCAGTAATATTCTGAATTTTTATCTTAACTGAGTTATTGCCGGTTGGTTATGAATCTATGGCTCTGATTAGACTATCTGCTTTGTCCGCTTTTTCAAAATAACATCAGCTTCCCAGAGCGTGCATTTTGGACAAAGAGTGATTGCAATTAACTTGCATCCATTTTGATTCCTAGAACTGGGCTTTATTTCAATGATTATAGTACTTATGCTGAATAGCATCTCTTAGAGGTTATATTCTTAGCCTTTTAATGGCGAGGTCATGTGTGCAAACCCCCTTGTTCTGTAATGCTATAGTTTAATCTATATGGTTCAGCTTTATGACTGCAGCAAAAATAATGCACGCGCTGCTTTCACAATAAGGCTCCCTTTTTTACTTGCTCAGTTTTATATTTAAATCACATAATGAAAACCTCTTGCCACTCACTCTCCTTGGCAAAATAAGCATTTGTTATCCTAGACTGTTGCTCAGAATATTTCCCTTTTTTTATGTCTTCAAAAATAGACCATGGAAAGATTTTCTTTCACCAAACACGAGTTGCCTGCACACCCATCAGCTGTCCATAATATCTTAGTATATTCCTAGGGGTTCTGCAGGCTGTAGCAGGGCCTGTGTCCAAACAAATGATGCCCTCTTCCCTATCAACCTATTAAGACTGTCAGACAGCTATTATGCCTTCAATATGCAATGCACAGAGAGGGACGGTGGTACAGCCGGACTGGGAACAGCGATCAGCCCTGGCAGATTGCTGCTTGACCGGCCCCGGGAGCAAGGGGGATGGTGGTGGGGGTGCTAGTGAGAAGCATTTCTCCCGCTTTTGTTGCAGGGGGCCGATATTGCAGCAGTGCTGCAAAGCCAGCCCCACGGGTACAAAACCGGCCTCCGACTCACCGTGGAAACGCCCAGTGGCCGCTACGCCCAGTCGGTCCCTGGGCGATGGTCCAGCCCCATCGGCCTGCTGTAAATGCCATTCACATTTTGTATTACCCCATATTGAAGCCATTGGATTTTGTAACTGTCGGTCATGACTTATGGAGTTTATCCTCTTTCTCAGCCCTACCCTCTTCAATATTTATCTTTCTCCCTTGGCATCCATGGTAGAGGAAGAGGGGGTCAAAATGGTTTCTTACGCTGACGACACTCCGCTTATTTTCTCCTGTGATAAAGGATCTGACTTTGACGGGGCAATGATCAATTCCTGCCTCTCAAAGGTTTTCAACTGGCTGAGGGTTAATCAGCTAAAGTGTAATCCGGACAAGACGGAAGTTATCATCTTTGGTAAACCAGAAACACTCAACTGGATTTCCTGGTGGCACAAGGATCTGCCGCCCCTGCCCGCTGAGAAAGCGAAAGTAAAAACCTGGGTATAATTATAGACAAAACATTGTCGATGCGTTCTCAGATCCAAAAGCTAACTGGTGCTTGCTTCGGTACTCTCCGAATGCTAAAACATTTTTGGACGCTTCTACCGTTGGAGAGCAGAAGGATTGTGGTGCAGGCTCTTGTAACATCAAAGCTTGATTATGTCAACTGCCTGTACCTTGGTCTTTCCAAATCCTTGACCCAGCCCTTACAAGTGGTGCAAAACGCTGCGGCCAGAGCCATCGTGAGACCAAGACCTAGAGCTAGTATGACCCCGATTCTCAAATCCTTACACTGGCCCCGTATTATAGAGCGGATTGACTTTAAGGCTTTGACCATCTTTTTCAAAGCCTTCCACAAGGTTGGAGCCGGGTACTTAACTAAACGAGTCAATCATTACTCTACTTCCTGACCCCTGCGTTCTTCTAACACAAACCTGGCTATCGTGCCCAAAACACGTCTTGCACGTACTGGTGGTAGATCTTTCGGCTTTCTGGGTGCTAGACTTTGGAATAGCCTTCCTGAGACTTTGAGGCTTAACACCAACTTACTTTCCTTTAGGAAGAATCTAAAAACATGGTTTTTTAATTAATAACTGGCCTAGTCCACTCTTGTTCATCCCGCTGTCCATGCGCCAGGACACTCTTGCTTGAGTAGCTGTGCGCTTTATCAAATGCCGTTTTTCATTTCATATAGCGCATAGCCAGTCCATTCGTGCAGTAGCGGTATGAGTTAGCATAGACGGGAGCGGGCAGCCCTGCACAAGAACTCTCTCACTAGCACGGCCCTACAAATGCCTAACTCGGATAGCAAAACCTTCCACAATGCTGACCCCGCTTTGGTGAGTCTCAGCATTTCCAGCCGCCACTGGCAATGCTACAGAGTCCTATCAGGTCCGCACTATCAGCATCTGGTGATATATATTGGTTCAAATACTCTCTGCCATACATTATAAAGAAATTGCAGGTCCCTAAAGAGTTCTGTGATCAAACAGAGGAACAAGACTGAAGGCGGAGTTCCTTGGAACTCCGAGGTTACTTACAATTTATTTCCTTTTAACATAAGTCAGAGGGTATTTTATTCTTTGTTATGCATTTCGACACCAACACCCTTTCAAAAATTTGCTTAAATCCTTGGTGTCTTGATATTTTATGTGAAAGAGATAGAATGTTTGTTGATATAACCTATAAAGTGGAATTTGTAGTTTGAAATTAAACACACCAAAAAGCAGGAAGTAATTTGCTGGCGAATATATTCGAATCAGTTTAACGGAAGGTAGATTAGAAAGAAATGCTCTCATTATGTATAAACAGGCACAGATGTTTTCTTCTTTTCAGTAATGACCTACAGAGCGGAGAAAAATAAACATGTAACCATAATTATGTTGTTTCTGCTGATTGATGTTCATTTTCGAAAAACGGATGAGAAGAACAAAAAAACTGTTCTTGTTTTTAATGTGTAAACTGCGGCTGCTATTATGTGTGATGACCAACCTTTCACTCTGATTTCTGCCTGCAGGGCCAGCCGCGGTCCGTGCAGGTAACAGCGGTGGGGCGGTGAGGCCGGGTAAGGGGGGATTTCGAGGGACGATGCCGAGGGAAAATTAAATAATAATTAATTTTCCCTCGCCATCGTCCCTCGAAATCCCCCTTACCCGGCCCCACCGCTGTTACCTGCACGGACCGCGGCTGCTGCAGGCATTGTCACAATTCAGCTGTAATATATGATCACCTTCTTATTACTGGTGACTAGAGATGTCATGAGTCACCTATAATAAGAAAATTAGAGACCGATATTTATACAAGATTGCAGACTCCCATGTATTACAGCGAGCTTAAGCAAAAGAGGCAGGAGCTGCCCAGTGATCTGGAGGACAAATAGTGCCACCGGCCACTGCAGCAGCCTGTTGAGGCCCTGCCCTCGAGTCCATTTCAGCCTAATATTGAAGTTGGAAATTGTTTTGAAAGGAACTAGTTCTTGTTATTATTGTGAGCGTGTGTGGTGGGCAATGGCAATATATCCCCTGTAGGCTTGGTCATTAAGAGTCGCAAACAGGACTGAAAAAGGCAACTACTGTATACTGGAAAATAATAAATCTATGCTTGAAAACATATCAGAAGCAGTAGTTGTACAGACAGAATTCTGCTCAACACATCAATCATCATCACATCTATATAAGCACATGATGTTCAATGCCTAACATTCATTCTCATCAGCATAGCCTACTCAAGGGGATGGGGCATCAGGAGGCTGCAGATTTCACACCATTCATGTAAATCATCAACACGCTTTGCATACATCAACTTTATTGTGGAGTCAAAACATTGCAAGATAAATATTACACTTGTGTAGCTGAGCTATTCCAGTGGTTCTTAACCCATTGACTGCTATAGACCCCACTGACTCGCAACTAGAAGCCAAGGACCCTTAAGTAATTTCTATGATTTGTAGCTCACAAATAATATTAAAAAAATATACAAACGCGTGCACACTATATAAGCTTGGCACATATACTTTCATCTGCAACTTCATGTTTCAATTTGAGAGTGACTCTGGTGCAAGACCCAGTCGTATTCACACATCAATTAGTAGTCATTTGAAATCAGAGCTCTCAGTAGAAGTGATAGGACAGACAAGTAACTGGATTGACATTAGTCTCACACAGACCAAGAGCAGCAATCGACCTTGCTATGGACAAAGCAATGATTGCATAAAAGCTGGATCACTTACTGACCACTGGTAAATATTTCAGCTCTTCTGAAAGCTGCAGGTATGTCCTCTTTCCAATACAAGAAGTGTAGATGCTTGGAGTCTGTTTAAGACTAGGCCTTGGCGGAGCGCGCAGAGTTATAGAAAAACTCCGCAAGATTCCGCAGAGTTCAGCGAGCAGGCAGAGTATCAGACTCCTGCTTGATGAGCATGCTGATACTGCACACTTCTAATGGCAATCACCTTCTGTCATTTAAATTATGCCTTCTATGAGCTGCAAAAAGATTAGTCAGTCACTTCACACGAGCTGCACTGAACAGTAGAACACTATGCTCTCAACACACGTAGCTGCCCGGGCTTGCCAGTCAAGGTGGGGGCTCATGGGTTTTCGAGCCTTTGTGCTCCAATCACTGCAAGCATTACACAGAAGTCTGGCCAATGCACATTAAAGGCTTAAGTTGTCTGAGCCGGAGACAGGTGATTTAAAACCTGCGACAGGTCAATGTTAAAAAAATAGCCTCTACTGTTGAGGGGAACTTTATTTCTTAGGTAGAAAGAGCCAGTGTACAGTCTGTGGGATGCATTATGACCCGGTTATTGAACATGGGCTTCATGCTCAATGTCTTGCTCTCTCTCTAGCCATCAAGTATATATCCACAAGCGGCAGCTCTGAAATGACGACCGTGTTTTGCAAAAGGCTTCTCTGCCATCTAGAGACATTTCAAAATGATTTATCTCACCAGCTACAAATTGATTGCTATCCCATGTTAAGAAAAAAGCTGGCAAATATTCAGCCTCGTCTGTCTTGCTGGCAGCATGCTCAGTCATTTTGTTTGCAGTGGCATAGCAACATTTACACCTCCGGCAATCTGATTTACAATAGCACTTTGCTCAGGGACGAAGGTCAGTCATGCTGTAGGGCGAGCAGTGTGTGGCGTACAGTACACAGATTGATCGAGCATGACCCCTGTGCCCGATTCCCCCCCCCCATGCCCCTCCGCTCACCTGATAGTCATAGCAGTAGGCGTACTCAGAGCGGTAAGCATGTAGGTAGGGCACTAGCACCTCCCCCAGGTCCGCTGCCATTTATGCATGCCTGTGTGTAGTTCACTTCACAATCCACTCCTCGCTGGCAGGCACGAAGTGCACCAGTGGCTGTCCAGTCCACTCCCAACAAGGCACCGCCTCACCGGTTCTGTCCGGCTATAGTAGTGCCCTCTTCTCTCATCTTCAGTGCAGCCAATCAATGTATACTTTATAGTTTCCTGGGGTCACAAGCAGGGGTCTACTGGAGTGCTACTCTATCATAGTGTGCACTCAGTAGTCCCCCCGGGGCACAAGCAGGCACCCACTTCGGTGCACAGAGTGAGACCAGACAGAAGTGACGTCATGCAGTAGCATAGTCAGTGGGTCAGGGGCATGGGCCTGCCTGAATCCGCCTGCAAGAGTGAGTGGACGCCGCTCCTGAGAGCCGTGACGGGGACTCTACTTGTGGCGCAGGCCCTAAGAGGTACAGAGATTGGGAGAGATGTCCCGCTGAAGCCGTCCCACACTCCTTCGCGGGTGGCTTGATGCTTGCATGACTTATGACGTGATGGGTGAGCGCTCCGGTAAACTCTGCTCTGCCGGCAGAGTGTGCAGGGTTGTTGCTGAACTCCGTGCTCTAAGCGGAGCGCATAGTGGAAAAACTCCGCCGGCAGAGAGGAGTCTACCGTCCAGTCCTATTTAAGACTGGCCAGGAAGTTGGCAGCAATACCGAAAAGCAGCAGGCATTAAATATATGTAGCCAGGAGGACCAATAAGCTTTATCTGATTGGTATGTAGAAGCAGGAAGTTCATTTGGCCCTGGTGCACCATTGGACTAAGATTTACATTTGCACTTTGTTACAGATTGTGCTGTGCACCACTGTGCACCTGGTTCTTTAGTTGGACTCTGGCTTTTTTATTGGTGCTAACATGTTTGCTGCACTGTTATTGCTTTTAATAGTATAAGGTTGAGACCTAGTTTTATTTGCTGTCTTCAACAAAGTGGAAAGTCAATTGATGCGCGCATAATGGCCATGAGCCTCATACATTCACTCAATTTGACCTTGTTAAGACCTGAATGATTCAATTACTCCACATAAAAGGAGTAAATGAATCATTCAGTTTGATCGTATGTAGGAGATCAAAAAGAAAAAATTGAGTGAATATTTGATGCTTATGTCTGTTATGAAGGGTCTCCTAATAGGGAGTGATTCGGTTACGGACTGCGGAGGCTGGAATCAATATTAAGTTGCCACGAAACAGTACCTCCCAGACCATAGATTTTGCTTATTTCATCGGTAGGGAGCTGCAGGATTCTGCTGCAACATCTGTGCCTGTGCTCCTTACAGGAACCTTCCAAGACCTTTGGGCATCCAAGACACCTGAAGGAATCTCCCTTGAAGTGAAGGAGTCACTTCCCTGCATCTGCAGGCACCGCAACAAAGCTGACCAGTCTGATGATCCTGAGCTCCCACGGACTCCGAAAGGCTCAGCAACACAGGTGGTGGTTCTTCACTTCCCTCGAGGCCTGCCCTGTCCTCTCACTGAGTTTGAGGCCAGTATCCCTCGTCGGAGCTGGATGAACTGAACCACTGTGCACCACGTCGACTTGCCGTTGCAGAGGCTTGTTGGCTCTCTTCCTCACAGATCTTCGGGCTCCAAGTAGCCTCCACCTCAAGCATCTCCTGTGAACAAGATCTTCGTCCTCATCGCATCCCTTACACTGTGGGCCTGCATCTTTGGTGAGCTGCTTGAGGTCCTCTCGCGACTCCAGTGCCTCTGGACTGTGGGTCCACTTGAGGATCTTCTTCGATTTCAGTGGGCTCCCCTGATTGCTCAGGGCATGCTCTGACTCCCCTGCTTGTGGCGAGTCACCTGAACCTTGCTGGTCCCGACACTGCACCTTTTTCTCTTTCCACGTTGCTTGCAGTTGCCAAGGCTTGTTGGTGCTCCCGACGGATGCTGACCCCTCAGCTCTCGACATCTGACATGGTACAGCTCGTGGATAGCTCCTGGTCTTCCAAAGCATCGCCTGGTCCGCACAGCTGCAGCTCCAAGGTCAACATCAACTCTCCTGCAACACCCAACATCGGTGGGCATTTGTCTTCCGTGCCTCCTGGTCACTCCTGAGTGGCATAGACTCTGTCCCCTCTGCTTGCAGGTTTTTCACATCTTGAATCCACCTTTGGGTTCCACTGGGCACTTTCCACTTCTTCGTCAGCGGCATCTTCCTAAAGTCCTCCATTGAATTCAACAGCGGTTTCCGATGCCAATTCGCACGTATGGACCCGGCTTTCCTGGTGTAGGTTCCTAGGGTATCCACAGGTGGGGTGGCTTTCCAACTTTCTGTCTTTCACAGGGTTTCTTTAGGGTCCACTGGGAAGGGTCCTTCTTTAAAATTGCAACCGCAACTTACCCATTGACTTGAATTGAGCCCGCGGTCGTGTTCCCACTCTGTACATGGCCTCCGTGGGGTTCCTGGTTACTTACCTCGGGTGGTTCCTTGGGTCCTCAGGATTTCTACGTTCTCTGGGTACAGTCTTCACTTGGGTCGTGGTTCGCATCCCTCTATTTTAGTATATGGTTTGGTCCTCCCCCTGGTGACCACTGTGTATTCGTTCTGCTTACCTGTTTTCTTTGCAAAGTATTGTGTGTATTGTGTATATCTCCGGGTAGGAGATATCTGTATGCGTTAGTGAGTGTCTTATAATAAATACATATTTTTACAAATGCACTGTGTGGTTCTCTTTCACTTAATCTATACCAACAAGATTATGTTCTGGTAAAACAAGCTGCTTTACACTCCTTCTGGACTAAGCCTGAAGGCTGCTCTCCACAGCTACCACTTAGAGAGCTTTCTAAGGTTGTCTAAGACCACTAAAATCACAATAAGGGTTGTCTGGATTAGTGCAGGGTGTCCACTTCCATAAGTGTACACCATATACCAAGCCAGCTTCTCACACCTTCCTTCTATTACAACATGAGCAAATACATGTCAGTTTATAACCTATCTTTAATACTATGTTTTTGTTCCCCTGCTGGTCAGGTGTCTCGACCAGCTTTTGTTTCCAAGAACAGTTATTTTTGTAGTTCCCGCATCCAAAGCTTTGACACTCTTTAGCTGAGTGAGTCAGACTGTTAGAAAAACGTCTTAGCTGGTGGGTTAACTGCCTCGGTATTTTGAGTTCATATTCGTTCAGCTTTCCTTGTATGGCCTCTGAGAGTACTGCTGGCAATTTGCACTCTTTAAAAGAAACTTTAAATAAAATATATATTAATGGTTTTTCATAGCTCTGCTTTTAATGTTCGTAATGCTGAGGTAGATTCGGTTTGTTGTGATCTGCCTTTTTAATTGTCTTTTATTTACAGGGACAATGGTGTTAGATCTTTTAGAAAAAAAAACAATTTCTGTACACCATTATAGTGTGTTACCAAATATCGCAGTGGATTTAACCCTCAAAAGTTTTCTTGTATTAAGAAAATACTAACATATTTTTCTTGGAGAGTTTTTTGAATCCTAATACTTGTGCGTCTGGCCCACAGCAATCATATGAAAAGCTGCATCCTAGAATTATGACGTACATAGTCATGGCGCCACCTGACCTGCCAATGTTTGGGTTACCCATTCGGAACCATTTACATTATTTACCAATATATATATATTTTTTAAATAACCAAATATGATTGATTTTGATAATACACAGCTGCATCCACATGGAAGTACAAATGAAGTAACATCACACCAGATCTGATCGCAGAGCACCAGCAGTCTCCCAACCACAACATGTTCTTACAAAGGCAGTCCATAATGAGCACACAACTTTCCCCATTTCTTAGCATGCTTTTGAGAACAACCAGGGAGAGGAGTTGGCCTAACGGCTAGGGCGGTCAACCTCGAATCTCGGCAAGTGGGTTCGAGTCTCGGCATTGACGCTGAACATCCTGTGATTCTGGGCAAATCACTTAATCTCCCCGTGCCTAACAAAAATGAATGTGTCCTCATGTAATGCAACTGGTGCTATGTAAAGCGCTCTGATACCCGATTCGGGTCAAGTTCGCGCTATATAAAACTCTGTAAAATAAAAAAAATAAAAAAAAACATGAGCCTCGTAGATGGGTCGTTCCTGACGCACAGACCAGTTGACATCCCTCTGCCACTTTTCCAGGGAGGGGGCCTCCGGGCGCCTCCAGCAGCGAGCAATGTCCTATTTGGCCATTAGGGACACCAACCCAATAAATCTCCTCTCAGCACGAGATTCCCCGATGCCCTCCAATAATCCCAGTAATGCCTGACGAGGGTTCAACTTAATCGTGTGTTCCAGAACTGCAAAGATCTCCCATATCACTCCCTTCCAGAAAGGCACCAGGCACAGACAGGACCATCTCATGTTAAGAAAATCAGCATTCGCGGCCTGGCAGCATGCACACCTAGTAGTGGCACCAACACAATTAAGAGGTGATGGGGCAGGTGAGCGCGGGAGGGGGAACACGCAAGGGGAGGGTAATATTTAAAAAAGAAAAACCGTTACCTTAACCTGCCGGCTGCCTCCACGTGTCGCATTGCGCCTCGGTGAACTTCCTTGTCCCAGTAGGCACTGGGGCAGGATCACAGACTCCCTGTACACTGCTCGGACCCGTTCCGACCACTCTGATCCATTCCGTCCACTCTGACCTGTTCCAACCACTTGGAGCTGACCCGACCACTCAGACCCAATGTAGGAAAGTAGGATCTGCTTTCATGGTTACCCCCAATTTTTTGCTTGATGTAATGCTTTTTCTGACTAGTCTGACTGGAATCCTGCTAATCAGGACCCCAGTCTCTATGCTTTTTCCCCCTAAATTGGTTTGGTAAGTACTTAGGTACATCCCAGATTGGACACTGGTGTACCCTTATCAGTCCCTAGTATATGGTACTAAGGTACTCCGGGCATAGGTACACCAGGGGTCCCCCATGGGCTGGAGCATGCATTATGCCACCCATGGGAGACCACTCAATTTGCAACTACAGGCCTGCCATTGGAGCCTGTGTAAGCTGGCGCTAGCACCATTAGCGAAAGATATAGGTTTCCCTATATTTAAGGTCACTGCACTTAAAACCTATAAGTCATCCCTAAAGCAGGCCTTTCAATCCTGAAGGCAGGGTGCTTGGTTCTAAGTGTGAGGGTGCCCCTGCATGAGCAGGGCACCCCTACGACCTACGAAGTCCATTCTCCCGGGTTGTAAGTGAGACAGCCATAGGACATATAGAGGGGCACTGTGTCATTACGCGGTGACCATCTCGAAACTTGCTGCAATGAATCCTATCATGTTTGGTATCAAACATGTTGGTATCACATACCCCCACACCGTTAATGGTGTGGGAGGTATGATTCCATGCACAGTAAAGCTCCTTTGGGAGGAACTCGGTGCTCCCGGTACCAGTCTTCCAGACCCGGACAGCCAGCCAGGGCTGCTGCCGGCCAGAGACACGTTTCTGCCCTCCTGCTGCTGAGCCAAGCTCGGGCAGGGGAAGGCAGAACAATAGGAATCCTGTCACAGGGAGGTGTGACCACCTCCTAGACAGGACTTAGTGTATTGGGGCAGGGTGGGAATGCTTGCCAGCACCACATAGTCTGCGTGCAGGGCACACTTGGTGCCCTCCATGCATAGTCCAGTTCAAACCAGTTCAGGGAGCCATTGGCTCCCGCTCTGGTGTGAATCTGGACAAAGGACAGGGGAGTATCCTCCCCCTTGTCCAGGCCTTCCTTAGGGAGTGACCCCTGAATCGTCCCAACCCTTTCCTTAGGGTATTTAAGGGCTTACCTGTGGGTGGATCTCTAGATTCATCGTGGGACAAGATTCATATCAAGACACCACTCCATCTTCGACCATCTGGGCACTCTGGACTTCGCTGGGCTTTGCTATGAGCACCAAGACTGCAATCGGGAAGACTCCTGCTGCTCCTGATCTCGTCGCCCTGCTCGTCTGCTGCAATGTCCATGCCTGTGCACCATACAGGAACCTTCCAAGGCCTGTGGCTATCTAAGACACCTGAAGGAATCTCCCTTGAAGTGAAGGAGTCACTTTCCTGCATCTGCAGGCACCGCAACTAAGCTGACTGGTCTGCTGATCCTGAGCTCCCACAAACTCTGAAAGGCTCAGCAACACAGGTGGTGGTTCTTCACATCCCTTGAGGCCTGCCCTGTCCTCTCACCAAGTTTGAGGCCAGTATCCCTTGTTTGAGCCGCAGGAACCAAACACCTGTGCACAGCATTGACTTGCAGTTGCAAAGGCTTGTTGGCTTCCTTCCACCAAGATCTTTGGGCTCCAAGTAGCCCCCACCTCAAGCATCTCCAGTGACCAAGATTTTCATCCGCACCACATCCTCTTGCATCGTGGGCTTGCATCTTTGGTGAGCTGCTCGAGGTCCTCTTGCGACTACAGTGCCTCCAGCCTGTGGGTCCTCTTGAGGGTAATCTTCGTATTCTTTGGGCTCCCCTGATTGCTAGTGGCCTGCCCTGACTCCCCTGCTTGTGGTGAGTCTCCTGGACCTTGCTGGTCCCGACATTGCACATTTTTCCACTTCCACATTGGTTGCAGTTGCCAAGGCTTGTTGGTGCTCCCGCCGGACACCGACTCCTCAACTCTCAACATCCAACATGGGACAGCTCGTGTACAGCTCCTGGTCATCTACAGCGCCGCCTGGTCCACACATCTGTAGTTCCAAGGTCATGTCCGCTCCCCTGCAACATCCGACATCGGTGGGTATTCGTCTTCCGTGCCTCCTGGTCACTCCTGAGTGGCATAGACTCTGTCCCCTCTGCTTGCAGGTTCTTCACATCTTGAATCCACCTTTGGGTTCCACCGGACACTTTCACCTTCTCCAGCAGCGGCATCTTCTGAAGTCTTCCATTGGGTTCGACTGTGGTTTCCGACGCCACTTCACACCTGTGCAAACGGCTTCCCTGGGGCAGGTATCCTGGTTCCTAAGGTATCCACGGGTGGGGTGGCTCTCCAATGTGGTTTCTTCAGGGTCCGCTGGGAAGGGTCCTTCTTCTTTAAAATTGCAACGCAACTTACCCATTGACTTGCATTGATCACGTGGTCATATTCCCACTTAGCACACAAGCTCTGTGGGGTTCCTAGTTACTTACCTCGGGTGGTTCCTTGGATCCCCAACACTTCTACGTCTTCTGCGTACAGTCTTGACTCCAGTCGTGTTCGCATTTCACTTATTTAGTATATGGTTCTGTCCCCCCCTGGTGACCGCTGTGTATTAAGTGCTACTTACCTGTTTCTATTGTAAAGTATTGCGTGCATTGTGTATATCTCCGGGTAGGAGATATCTGTACGTATTAGTGAGTGTCTTATAATAAATACATATTTTTATAAATACACTGTGTGGGTCTTTTTCACTTAATCTATACTTAAAAGATTATGTTCTGGTAAAGCAAGCTGCTTTACACTCCTTCTGGACTAAGCCTGAAGGCTGCTCTCCACAGCTACCACTTAGAGAGCTTTCTAAGGTTGTCTAAGACCACTAAAATCACCATAAGGGTTGTCTGGATTAGTGCAAGGTGCCCACTGACATAAGTGTGTACCATATACCAAGCCAGCTTCTCACACCCGACCACTCGAATGTCTTCCAAACACTCAGACCCGACACCTCGGACCCGACCAGACTATTCGGACCTGATCATGCTAACCCGATCACTCAGACCCGTTCTGACCTCTCGGACCCTTCTGGAGGTGCTGGCTGAGCATCTTCTAATTGAGCATCTGCAGAACAACAATGACAACAGGAAAGCAAGAACTTATTAAGACCAGGCATTTTCAAAATGAAAGCAAATTCGCTATTTTTGCCTGGCAAAGCAATTGCAAATGCTTTTATCAAAAAAACGGTCCTCAGACCGCACCAAACTCAAACCACACTGATACCATATCCACAAAGAACCAAAACAAACTCACCTGATATGAGTAGCACAAAACGAACCAATTCTCCACTGCCGACTCCAGACCAAACGGTCAGATCTAAGGGTATCGCCGTTCAGGACTCCAGTCGGGATGACCACTGGGCGAGGCACCGTCCGGCAGGACGGAAGGGGCAGCTGCAAGCAATCGATACTCCCCAACCCAACCACTTGGACCTGACCCAACCACTTGGACCCAACCACTCGGATCCATTCTGACCACTCGGACACAACCACTCAGACACTACAACTCTGACCCAATCACTCAGACCCCCTTTCGAGCACTCGGACATGACTACTCGGACCCAATCCAACCACTCAGACCCAACCCGACCACTCGGACCCGACCCAACCTCTCGGACCAAATCCGACCACTGGGACCCTTTCCGATTCTGACCACTTGGACCCGACCACTCAGACCCGACATGACCACTCGGACCCGACCAGTCGGATCAGACCCGACCACTCGGACCCGACCCGACCATTCGATCTCATTTTGACCACTCAGACCCGACCACTCGGACCCGTTCTGATGACTCAGACCCTTTCCTACCACTCAGACTCCACCACTCTGAACCATTCCAACCACTTGGATATGAGCACTCTGAGCCGTTCTGACCACTCGTACCCGACCACCCAGACCCGACCACCTGGACCCGTTCCGACCACATGGACCCGTTCTGACCTCTCGGACCCGGTCTGACCACTCGGACCCGTTCCGATCACTCGGACCTGTTCCAAGCACTCTGACTCAACCCGACCACTCGAACCTGTTCTGACCACTCGGACCCGACCACTCAGACCCATTCCGACCACTCGGACCCGACCCCCAACCCAACCACTCGGACCTGACCCAACCACTTGGACCCGACCACTCGGATCCATTCTGACCACTCGACACAATCACTCAACCACGACAACTCGGACCCAATCACTCAGACCCCTTTTGAGCACTCGGACCTGACTACTCTGACCCAACTCGACCACTCGGACCCAACCCACCCACACGGACTCGACCCAACCTCTCGGACCAATTCCGACCACTGGGACCCTTTCCCATTCTGACCACTTGTACCTGACCACTCGGACCCGACATGACCACTCGGACCCAACCCGACCAGTCGGATCAGACCCGACCACTCGGACCCGACCCGACCATTCGATCCCGTCTCGACCACTCAGACCCGACCACTCAGACCCATTCTGATGACTCAGACCTGTTCCTACCACTCGGACCCCACCACTCTGAACCATTCCAACCACTTGGATATGAGCACTCTGACCCGTTCTGACCACTCGGACCCGACCACCCTGGTACGACCACCTGGACCCGTTCCGACCACCTGGACCCGTTCCGACCACATGGACCCGTTCCGACCTCTCAGACCCGTTCTGACCACTCGGACCCGTTCCGACCACTCGGACCTGTTCCAAGGACTCTGACTCGACCCAACCACTCTGACCCGTTCTGACCACTCGGACCGGACCACTCAGACCAGTTCCGACCACTCGGACCTAACCACTCGGACCCGTTCTGACCACTCGGACCCGACCCCCAACCCAACCACTCGGACCCAACCACTCAGATCCGTTCTGACCACTCAGACATGACCACTCGGACATGGCCACTCTGACCCGATCACTCAGACCCCTTTTGAGCACTCGGACCTGACTATTCGGACACGTACCGACCACTCGGACCCGACCCGGCCACTCGGACCTGACCCAACCTCTCGGACCCATTCCAACCACTTGGACCCGTTCCCATTCTGACCACTTGGACCCGACACTAGGACCCGACATGACCACTTGGACCTGACCCGGCCACTCGGACCCGACCACTCGGACCCGACCACTCAGACCCAACCACTCGGGCCCATTCTGACCACTCTGACCCTGTCGGACCACTCGGACCAGTTCTGACCACTTGGACCTGACCACTCGGGCCCGAACACACAGACCCGTTCCGACCATTCAGAGCTGACTTGAACTCATTCTGACAACTTGGACCTGTTCTGACCACTCGGACCCGACCACTCAGACCCGACCACTCAGACCCAACCACTCGGGCCCATTCTGACCACTAGGACCTGACCCGACCACTCGGACCCGACCTGACAACTCGGACCCATTCTGACTATTCAGACCCGACAACTCGGATCTGTTCTGACCACTCGGACCTGACCACTCGGACCCATACCGACCACTCGGACCCTATCACTCAGACCCATTCTGACCACTCAGACCTGTTCTGACTACTCGGACCCGACCACTTGGACCCATTCCGACCACTCGGACCCGACCCCCAACCCAACCACTTGGACCTGACCCAGCACTTGGACCCGACCACTCGCACCCGTTCCAACCACTAGGACATGACCACTCTGACCCGATCACTCAGACCCCTTTCGAACACTCGGACCTGACTACTCGGACCCGACCCAACCACTTGGACCCGACCCGACCACTTGGACCTGACCCAACCTCTCGGACCCATTCCAACCACTTGGACCCTTTCCCATTCCGACCACTCGGACCCGAACAGTCAGACCCCTTCTGACCACTCGGACCCGACCATTCGGATCCGACCACTCGGACCCGACCACTCAGACCTGACCACTCGGGCCCATTCTGACCACTCGGACCCAGTCGGACCACTCAGGCCAGTTCTGGCCACTTGGACCTGACCACTCGGGCCCGACCACACGGACCCGTTCCAACAATTCAGAGCTGACCCATTCCGACCACACGGACCTGTTCCAACCACTCAGACCCGTTCCAACCACTCAGACTCGTTCTGACAACTTGGACCCATTGTGACTACTCGGACCTGTTCCGACTGAAGGAAGTGGCCCGATTCGGGTCACTCAGGTCACTAATGACCACCTCTCAGCCTTCCATACCAAATGAAGAGTCGGTCAGCCAGTAGAGAATACAAACCAATGACTGTTTATTCAGAATACACTCAGAGCGGAGTCCAGTCTGCCCAGTCGCTAGGAGTGCTGCAGAGGGACTGAAATCAACAAGCATAAAGATACATTATGTACATTTCGTAACTGGGCTAGAACACGCCCATAATAGAATTTTCCAGGCAGATGCTGCAAAGCAATGGAATACAAGAGAAAAACAATCTCAGTGCTCATATCTTACTCAAAGTTACAAAGTCCAAGGTTGCTCCTGTCGGGCCTGTCACCAGACAAGTGGGAGAAGGCCTCCATCTAGTGAGAAAGGTATGCGCTAATAAGAACAGTCTATTCAGGGACTCCCTCACCTGTTGGTGAATAGAACGTAAACTTACTGTTAACTGGCCAAGATAATCCAACAACACAGGGTACTAAATATCAGAAAATCGACGAGGGCGCGGGACACCCCAGACATTTGCCGGGCGTCCAAACACGACCTCATACAGTGACAATCCTGTTCTAGAATGAGCTGTCGTTCTTGTTGACAAAAGTGCTAATGGTGAAGCATCTGGCCACTGTAACCCTGGCGTCTCCTGAATTTTTGCCAATTTCAGCTTGAGAGTACCATTGTACATCTCAACCAAACCCGCTGACTGCGGATGATTGGCAGCATGAAATTTTTGCTTCACGTGAAGACCCTCACAAATCAATTGAATCACTTTTGCATTAAAATGACTTCCGTTGTCACTCCAGATTACTCGGGGCAAGCCGAAACGAGGAAAGAACTCCTTCAGGAGTACCTTTGCAGTCGTAATGGCTGTATTATCTTTAGTGGGATAAGCCTCAACCCATTTACTAAATGCACATACAACCACCAAAACATACTTAAGATTATTGCATCTCTCTAATTCTATGTAGTCCATTTGGAGGACTTCAAAAGGAAAAGTAGGCAGTGCAAAGTTACCGGGTGGTGTAGGGGTACCCTTCCCAGGATTATGCATCATGCATACCATGCAGTACTTTACTAAGTGTGCAGCTGTCTTAGAGATGTTATCATTCTGCCATACAGGGTCTAACAATTTACAAATGCCTTTTGCACTAAAATGAGCTGGGCCGTGGGCCATTGTAACCACAGGAAGAACATATGCATCTGGTAACATCCATCTCTGTTTTCCTGATTTATCAATCCAACATCCTTCCTCGTTCAACTGTGCTGTACTTTCCTGCCACACCGCTAATTCTTCTATCGTGGCTTCACTTTGTATTTCCTTTACACTTTCAAGGGTATCTTCAAACATGACAACCTCAGGAACCCACCTAGCTGGACCTGCTACAAACATTCTTTTCATCTTTGTCTGGGCCATTTCCTTAGCTGTCTGATCAGCAAAAGCATTTCCCCTACCGACATCATCGGTAACCTTCCTGTGGACACTACACTTTACTATTGCCAATTTCTTGGGGAGAGTCAAAGCAGACAAAAGCCTCAATATGAGGTGTCCATGCTGGATTTTTGTGCCATGTGAAGTAAGAAACCCTCTCTCAGCCCAGAGTCGCCCAAAATTATGCGCGACCCCGAAGGCATACTGGCTGTCAGTATAGATATTGACAACCAGCCCCTCACTCAATTCACAAGCTCGAATAAGGGCAGCTAACTCGGCAGCTTGAGCCGACTGATAGGGGACCCGTGATGTCTCTACCACCGTGCGCAGTGTGGTAATAGCGTAGGCCGCAGTCATAGTGCCATCTGGTAACTTAAAACAAGAGCCATCAACATATAATTCCCCTTGTGGATCAGATAAGGGAACATCAGTCAGGTCTACCCATCCTTTCGTTCCTTCTTCTGTTCGGAAAATACAGTCATGTTTATCAACTTCATCACTCTCAGAAGGGAGGGGTAGTAACGTGGCTGGATTCAGAGTAGCACATCTTTTAATTGTAATGTGTTTAGCAAACAATGTCAATTCATAACCAGTAAGACGTGCACTGGTGAGGTGTGTCTCTTTGTCTTAGTCAAAAGCGTGTCCACAGTACGGGGTACCATGACTGTGAGGTCAGTATCAAGCACGAGTCCAGCCGATTGTCTGGTTGAAGTGGCCACAGTCGCAACCGCTCTTAGGCAACTCAGGGGGGGCTCTTGCAACTGGATCAAGCACAGCAGAGAAATAAGCACACGGTTGTTGCTTATCCCCAAATGTTTGTGTTAGGACAGAAAGCCCGCAACCAGCCGTCTCATGGACGTAAAGCACAAACGGCTTGCCATACTTAGGTGTACCAAGCGTGGGAGCCGAACAAAGCGCAGTTTTCAATTGCTCAAAAGACTGCTGACATTCGGGCGTCCAGGGCAAAGGCTCATGCACTTCTTTCGTCGTTAATGCAAGCAAAGGCTTGATTAGTAGGGAGTAATTAGGTATCCACTGGCGACAGTAGGAAGTGATACCTATAAAAGCATGTACATCTTTTTGAGTTTGGGGAGTGGACATTTTATCAATGGTACTGATGCGCTCAGGGGTCAACCTTCTACCCTCCTTCGACAGCAGGTGACCTAAATAGGTGACCTCCTGTCGACAATACTGAAATTTAGAAAGGGAAACCTTATGTCCATGATGGGCTAAATGTAACAACAGTTTAACTGTACTGTCTTTACAACCTTGTTCTGTGTCAGAAGCGATGAGTAAGTCATCAACATACTGTACCAATACATTACCTGAGGGAAGCAAAAGGGAATTCCAACTGACTCTTTAAAGCTTGACTATAAATACTCGGACTCTCTGTATAGCCCTGAGGAGTTCGAGAGAACCTGAAGCTCCTACCAGCTAGGGTGAACCCAAACAGATATCTACTATCTGGATGAATAGGAATACTAAAGAATGCATTTTACAAATCAATAACAGAAAATAATTTAGCAGTAGAAGGAATCATTGTCAGAAGGGTGGTAATATCAGGACCCACTGGAAACTGGGGGACCACAATTTTGTTAACCTTGCGCAAGTCAGTCACAAAACAATAAACATCCTCCTGATCATCGGGGGAACCTAAGGGTGTCCGTTTAAGAATCAGAAGAATAGGACTATTACAAATATTGGCAGAAGTCTCTTCAACTACACCTTTTTGTACCAAATCCTGAATGATCTGTAGAAGGGCTCGTTCTCCCGCCTGAGGTATCTTATAATGAGGAATACGAGGCAAAATAGCATTGTCTTTGACCTGTATCGAAACTGGCAGTATGTGCAACAGTCCTACATCTGTATCACCTGTCGCCCATAGTGTGGGTGGCACATCAGCGAATTCAACGGGAAGAGGTGCATCCTGAGACAAACACTGTTTAGCACCCACATCAGGGCCCATCGTCATATAAACACCTGCCGGGGAACAATAAATAGTAGCATGCAATTTCTTCAACAAATCCAAACCCATCAAATTTTCTCCACAATTTGAGGTCAACAAAAAAACGGAGAGTCCACAGTAAAAGGACCAACAGTCAATACAAGGGGTCGGGAAATGGGGCTTACAACCGGTACACCTGAAAAACCTACCGAAACATTATTATGGCCAGACAGAGCCGCCCCAGGGACCAAATGTCGCGAATCAGAACTCTTCGTCGCACCTGTGTCCACCAAAAATTCCTTAGTCTAGCCTTGCAAATCCGCTGTGACATAAGGACCACGCTGATCTACAGGTATCGAAACTGGTCCCTCACTCTGTCCCTGGCTATCCTAGCTGTAAGACTTCCCTGTCAGTTCAACCGCATCATAATCATCATGATAATACTGTCCATCGCGAGGGTCATCGATGTAATTGTTATCAGAACGACCCTGTGAGACCACAGCATTCTGAGCTCTATCGGTCCCACGGCCTCGTCCACGAAAACCCCGCCCTCTAGGTACCGCAACCTTCTGCAAAAGCACAGGACACTCGCTACGCCAATGGCCCTCCTCCTTACAGTACGCACAGTGATTCGGCCCCAAAGGTGTCATGCTCGGCTGTCTGCTAGTGCGCGGAAGCTATCTAGAAGGACCACTGCGTCCTCTACCATTCCCCCTAAACGCTTGCTGTAACAACACCTTCGTCTTCAACTCCTTATGCTTTTTATCTGTCTTCTCATTCTTCTCTTGGTCATGGTGTTCGTAATATTGAGCCATCTTCAAACTAACTGAGGGGGAAGAGGTGGACCAAGTATTCTCAGACGCCTGCAAACAAGTGCAATTTCGGAAAGCAGATTAGAAACAAATCTATCAACAAACAACCGAACTCCTCCCTCGATAGACATATCTTGCCCACTATAGTCCAAAAACGTATCTTCAAACCGAGTGAAGAAATCAGACACACTTTCAGCCTTTTTCTGTTGACAAGCCGTCAACTTATCCCAACTCACCTTCTTCGGCAGAATAAGAGAATGCATATATGTAATAATACGACCGGGCAAAGCAAGTATCTCAACCCGGGGCTTATCACCTGGCTTCCTTTCCTGATCCCATCCCTTAATCTGCTCCCAGGTGCCACCCAACTCCGCAACATGATCTTGGGTATGAACCTGTTTCCAAATATCAACCGGAACAAGAAGACCAAAGAACATTTCAATATCAGTAAGAGTCATTACAGTAGAAGAGGCAGCTTTGGTCAACTCTTTATAATAAGCAGTGGGATTTTTCCTAGGATCAGGCAAATGAGTCTTAAGGGATAGAACCTCACTTCTTTTCCACGGTGTATAAACCCATTGTTCCTGAAAACGGGCCGCCACACCTGCTCTGGTGACAGTACCGCACTGATCCGTTAACTCTGGTATTTCTGGTGATATATAGGATGAACCTCCCGCATTGGAAACTGAGACACCGACTTAGGACTGGTAAAGAGTCAGAATATCGAGTTGGAAATGTCGACTTGCACTAATATCGAGTGCAGAATATCGAGATACAGAAATATCGACTGCAAGAATATCGTGGTCAAGAATATCGAGTTTAAGGTAAGAAATATCTTTTTCAAAAATATCGAAGCCATTAATATCGTTTGCAAAAATATAGTTGTTAAAAATATCGTTTTTTTAGTTAGTGTTATGTATTTTAGTATGTATTTTAAATGTATGTGCTCTATTTTTTTGTCTAAGTATTGCATTTGTTTTTTAATATATGTTACATTTTTAGAAGTTATTAATTTTATTTTAATTAAATTTTGCGTTTTAGTTCCGTAGCGGGTTGTGAGTTTATAGGGGAATAGGGTGGGAAGAAATGTCATTATAATAAATTGAATATTAATTTGTATTTATTAGTATTTATTTAATTTAGATTTTATAGTGTTAATTGTGGGAATTAATTTATTATTAATTAATATTTGGCTGTTCATTTTTTTTTTTTTAACTCTTTTTTTATTAACAATGCTCATGAGACCATACAGTACACCACCATGTCTGCACATTACATTGGGAAATAATACAAATGTTATCAGGAAATTACACATCAGGGAAGCACAAGGGCCATCCAACGTTACAATTTTACAACCCCTCCAAGAGTGTACCCGTTCCTCTATATTTTCGCCAGGGCGCCCATACTTTCTTCCATTTTTTCGTACACCCCCTGCTTTTGTATACAGTTTCTTCAGCTCTTTGGCACCAGTCGAGGTCACGCTGCCAATCCTCCAAGAGCGGGGGCGCCTGCACCCCCCATCCCCTGGCAATGTTCCGTTTCGCTACCCCCGCAGCCAAGGCCAACCAAATTTCAACATATCGCGACCAATCAGTGTCCCCTTTAATCAGTAGAAGAAGCCACTTCGGGTCCATCGGGACCGTCACCCCCATTACCTTAGACATAGGGGCCGATTCCGATTCAGGCCGGAAAACGTACCGATCGACTCGGTGCGGGAATTTAGTCTGACCGACACGTACCGGCGCTGCCTGATCCGCGTAGTACGATGCAATGCATGTGAATTACAACCGACTCGTACGGAACACAAGCCGAACAACCGAACCGCACGGAAACCAGCTATCCGTCCGGAAAACCACGCGAATTGAACCGACCGACACGCACCAGGAATGAACCCGACAGAAACGTACCTGCGAACTCCGACCCGCGCAGTACAATGCAATGCGTGTAAAACCAGACCGAGTCGCACGGAGCTCAAGCCGTACGACCGACACGCATACAAAACAGGGAGCCGAAGCAACCCAATACTCCGCGACCGACGCGTACGCCGCACAAGAAACACAGCAGAAACACAGCTTGAAAGACTCGGAGAAGCTTGCACGAGCCAACTGCAGCGTCCTACTCGGTCAGAAGAACATCTCCTACATGCCCAAAAACTACAAAGGAAAAAATACAAAAAAAAAGGCCAAACAAGCAATGACAAAGTCAATAAATACTGTGGGGGGGAAACATGGAACAAAGACACACCCACAACTCCACCCATATAAAGGCCACAAATCCCTACCATGATCCTTTGCAAATTCAAATGACCTGCCAGCACAGAACACCATCAGACAGCAACCACAGACACACCCACAACTCATCCATCACACAAGCCACACACCATTAGCACCTCCCAAATAGCACCCTCACATACACCCAGCAAAATCTACACACACACACACCCTCACCTGCACACCCACACACACATTAATCCCCACCACCACCCATCACCATGCCCCCAAGAAGAATCCAAAGTTCCTAGACAGTGAATTGGAAGTCCTGGTAGATGAAATCCTCAGGGTAGAGCCACACTTGTTTGGTACATTGGTCCAACAGACCCCCATATCGCAGAAAACCAAGATGTGGGAGAGGATCGTCGACAGGGTGAACGCACAATCACCATGTTTGCGCACAAAGGAAGACATCCAGAACAGGTGGTATGATGTGCGCAGGAGGGTCAAGGCCCTACTCAAGAAGGATTACACCTTGAGCCATCGCACCGGCAGTGGCCCTCCTGCCAAACCAGTATACCTCTGGCCCTGGGAGGAGAAGGTGCGGGCCATCCTACCACCAGAGAGCGTACATGGACTATCAAACATCCCAGAGCCTGGTGAGTACACAACCAATATACCCAATATCGTGTGACAATACACACACATCACTGTCAAGGGGATAGTGAAACCATACACCGTTAGCAAAGCCACAGTAACCAAAACATAATCATCCCAAGATGTGTATGTTAGTTACACAAACACAATACCTGCCATCCCATAGTGATATGTAACTGTGTCATGACATGTACAAACCCAACAACAAATAGAGCAAGGCAGTGGCACAAATCTAACCAACAAACCCTGTCAGACATTTTGCCACCACTAGAACACCACCTCACAGGGAAGCTCACTGAAAGGAAGGAATTCTGTGTATGCTGGTGAAGTCAGTGTAGCCAATAGCATGATGGGAGTTGTAGTCACAGATATTGGTCACCCTCACAATTGGCCCATCAACACCACTCTGAACCATGCTCACATCACAGGGAGTGGAAAAGAACTGACAAGATGGCTGACACTGGGTACTGCTGTGGGGAGCACAAGCCCCTGCTGGGAACTGTGCACCAACCAACAGCAGGACACCACTGACTGACATCCTGAAAGCAAACTTGCACTCCCTGCAATGGAAGCACGTTCCATGGTGGGATATCTGGCTGGGTGGGAAGGAGGACTGACAGCACTGACCATAGTTACCAGCAGCTTCTCTCACACATACCCTTAACACAAACTCCACATATCTCACCTGGGAGAATGCATTGCCTCACACTTCAATTAAATATCCCACAAAGAACCACCACCCTGGGTTATGCTGTGTGAAGCACAGGGACACTTTTGGGACTTGTAGCCAAACTAACGCCAGGACAACACTGTCAGCCATCCTGTCAGCACAGGCACACTACCCCACAGGGAAGCAGAGTCAAAAGGAAGAAAGTATGGGCATGCTGGGAAGGGGGGTGTAGGCAATAGCATGATGGGAGTGGTAGTCACAGCTCAACATCCCCCACCCGCATGGCCCGGCAAGCTCACACTGAAGCATGCACACCTCACAGGGAGTGAAAAGCCACTTCAAAGATGTCTGACAATGGTGCTCTGTTGTGGGGAGCACAAGGCCCTGCTGGGAACTGTGCACCAACAAACAACAGGATACCACTGTCCGCCATCTTGCCATTGCTGTCACACTCACACACAGTGAAGTCCACTCAAAAGGAAGGAAGTATGGGCATGCTGGGAAGGGGGGTGTAGGCAATAGCATGATGGGAGTGGAAGTCACAGCCCAACATCCCCCACCCACATGACCCAGCAAGCTCACACTGAAGCATGCACACCTCACAGTGAGTGAAAAGCCACTTCAAAGATGTCTGACAATGGTGCTCTGTTGTGGGGAGCACAAGGCCCTGCTGGGAACTGTGCACCAACCAACAGCAGGACACCACTGACTGACATCCTGAGAGTCAACCTGCACCCACTGCAAGGGTGGCATGCTTCATGGTGGGATAACTGGGCTGGGGGGAGACGGAGGGCCCGATGTCAACCAAATACCACCAATGCTGGCTATGCACACACCTCAACATTCACATTGAAATGCTTCAGGTTGGCAGGACAATGTGCTACACCAATATCAACCTCTGACTGTGACAACTTAGGACAATGCAATGTACAGGCCCGCATCCAGAGGTACAGTCACAACTGTCAGGTGTTTGAACCATTGATGCCTGTAGAAACATAACATACATTGTGTGTCTCTTCCAAAAACAGGTGATGATGGGGACACAGCAGCAGATGATGAGGAGTCCCTGTCCCAGGCTCCGGGGGCCCCTGAGCTCTCTGGTGTGGAACAGCCTCTGCCCTCCTCGGATGGCAAAGACCTACCTGGCCCCTCCGGTGTGAGTCATCATGCAGCACCAGCAGGACCACCATCTGCACCCCCTGCACCCACTCCTCCAACATCTGCCAACACACAGACCACCCCCGCCGACACGGACAGACCAAGGACCGCCAATGACAACAGCACAGGGACCCCGGCCCACCGTGAAGCAACGGACAACAACCCCAGTACCAACCCCCAAGGGGGCCTAGGGTCACCTGTGCGTGCCACCGCAGGTCCCGCACGTGTGGCCAGGGGTGGTGGGAGGGGTGGTAGGCAGAGGTCGCTGTTTGCAGAGGGGTCTGGACTGCATGATGACCCACAAGTGGTACGCATTGCTGATGCGTACCAGAATAGCACCGGAGAGGTCAGCCAGGTAGTGGGGATCCTCAAGGACATTCAACAGCAGCAGGCTGCCCATCATGCCCGCTTGGACTCCCACATGTCCCGTGTGGAGACACACATGTCTGGCATGGAGTCCAAGTGGGACACATTGGAAGAACTGACAGCGTTGCAGAGGGACATATTGACATGCCGCCGCCAGATTAGCACCAACATGGCCACACTTCCCTGTGTGCCCACAACATCTGGTGCCGCAACAACTGCAACTACCACAGGGAGGGAGGATGACTCTGGCGGAGAGTCCTCTGCACCGCAGCGGCCTGCACGTGAGGGTCCCCCCCGAAAGAAGAGGGGTCGTCCGAGGAAGGAAAACTGAGAGGCCGATGGCCATGTACATCCCCCAGGAACCCAACACCTGTTCTGGAAATTCTCCTTTGTGTGCAAACTGTTCACCCTGTTGAATGCAACCCAACTCTCCCACATGACATGGGGAGTTTAAGTTGGACCAATGTATCAGATGACTGTGGACTTTACTCGGGACATTTCTGCTACCAACACTTCCAACTCATCTGGGACCTTTGGATTCCAATCCCAATGTACAGCACCCACCATCCTGTGCACTATCCTCACACATGTATGTAAATAAACTCACTAATACACCATACTTGCCTCTGTTGTGATTCCAACGTTGTTTTTGTCATGGAGATGATGATCTGCTAAATGACACTGTGCATGCTAACTGCTACAGCAAGTTCAACACCGTCATGTGAGTCATGGCGACGTGACACATATGAGGGAGACACACCACTAGGGCTACACAACACATACACACCAGGGCCATCTGACTCATCGCCTACACTGATGTTGCCAGGAAATACAGTGGAATGCACAGACACCACACCTATTCAGAGTCTGCGTTAACTAGCCCACAGGTGAAGTAAGCAAATGTCAGTCAGATGTGTGACCACAGACAACGCACATCCCAAAGTGAAGCACAGGTATATTACACATTTGCAACATGTTGTTTCCATTACAGATGCAAGGTAATCCCATGTGGCAGTGGCCACACTGTCACCAAGTGTAGAGGAAATAAAGTCCAGGGGTGTGTGGCACATCACCTGCAGGGAAACGACTGCTTCCACCCTGGAAGTTGAATCATGGTGTCGGGGGATCACAATTGACCAAACAACTCTGAAAGTACCCTGTGAAGGACAGACATGACACACAGTCAAAAGCACTGAAGAACAGGACAGAACTGCAATACTCATGCCCAATACATGTCACAAGATACCTACACAAAACCAAGTTAGCATGTCAACACTGTTGGGGAGTACAGACTACCTGTAAGGACACATCGCTGCACGCATACAGTCAAGTAGCACATGGCCACAGTCAAACAGCAACAGAGCACCACCAACACATATCATGCAAACTCAAATCATTGACATACTAACTCTGTATACTCACATTCAGCTGAAGAAGTTGGTGATGAGCTGTGTGCGGACATCCCCCTCATCATCATCATCATCACTGGCATCGTGGCCCAGGCCAGGATCCTCCACAGGTGGCGGATGTTGGTCATCGTCATCCAGGATGAGAGGCAACTCCTTCCGCACTGCCAGGTTGTGTAGCATGCAGCAGACGATGGCAATCTTGCAGGGGCATATGGGAGGGCCCCTCCTGTCTTGTCCAGGCAGCGAAAGCGGCTCTTCAGGAGACCAAATGTCCGCTCGATCACTCTCCTGGTCCGACCATGTGCCTCATTGTAGCACATCTGGGCTGGTGTCACAGGGTTCCTGAGGGGTGTCAGCAACCACGGCATGTTGGGGTATCCGGAGTCACCTACATACAGACAATTGCACATTAGCTGAGTTGGAAAAGAGGGTGGAATACTACATTGCAGAACACACACAATGGTACAAAGTCAGCATACACCGACAAGCCAGGCACGCTGGTTCTGCATCTGTGACATCATCATCGGGATGCGACTACTCCTCATTACGTAGGCATCGTGTGCAGAACCGGGGAAACGTGCACACACATGTGAGATGCTCATATCTGCAAGACATACCACCAGGGCATTGATAGAATGGTAATGTTTCCTGTTCCTGTATGCCTGCTCATGTGCCTGTGGTGGTACCAAAGCCACATGTGTCCCATCAATGGAGCCGATGACATGTGGCATCCTCCCCAGGGCATAGAAGTCACTCGTGACGTCAGTGAGTTGTTGACGTTTAGGGCAATAGATGTACTGGTTCAAGTATCTCAACATCGCCTCCAAAACATCGCGTAGCACACGGCTGAACATGGTCTGTGACATCCCACCAGCAGACGCCACAGTGTGTTGAAAGGTACCGGTGGCAAAGAAGTGTAGGGCTGCCATCACCTTCACCTTGGGGGTCAGCGCTGCAGGGTATGGCCGGCCAGGTTGCAAATGTGGGGCCAACTGCACCGCCAATTCCTCAATGAGCGGCCTGTTGAAGCGGTACCGTCGGATGCAGTCACGTTCAACCATGGTTGCAAGGTCAGGGAATGGTCTATGGACAGCTGGTGTCCTGCAGTGCATAGGTGAACAAAGAAAGATTGTCAGTCACCCCACATATGTGGCATTGACCATACTTAATATCACATGATACATCATTACGAGACACAAGTACTTGATGTGTGTGCCGTTCTGTATGGACATATATGGCACCTACATGGCCAACATCTAACATCTCAGTTCAACATGTGTTGGCAACAAGTTCCAGGTTGTGCTATGGGAATTCATTCGGCTGTGTCACAGTACCCATGTACTGCTGTCACGTTCCAAACACACACCACAGTGACAAGTGAGGACATATGTGCCCCAGGCATCACAGCTCTTTGACAGGTAGATTCCCAGGGACCCTGTACTGCCACATGGACACTGGCATGACACAGCGTATCATGTACACGCCAGCAAAACAACCATCACTCCCACAGGTAGTGGCCCCTGTTGCCTCTGCAGGATAGACATGGACGTCTGTGACACACACACGCACAACATCAAAGTCGATGCACAAACAACGTGGATGTGGAGACTGTCTCCCATCGTGCACATGGAATCCGAGACATCTGAAACACAACATGCACACAGACTGTGGAGGGCCATCACAATTGTGGCAATGGGTCACCCTGTGACGTACATACCATCCCACATGGGACTCAGGGTGTATGTGACATAACATACACATACACAACCTGGAGATGTGACCATGCCACATGCTCTGAACTGAATAGTTGCACATCACAGTGGTCATGTGCACAACACACAAAGGATTCTGTCCCCATGAACACGTGCACAGCCTGGGAGTGGCTACCCCCAAGTGCCACCCAATAAACCACATGTTGACCCCCCATACACACACAGGTAATGCAGCCTTACATGCCTTAGGATACAGTGTGGACAGGCTGTGGTGTTGTAGGTGTGCGCCTGAGTCCCTGGCAAGTAATTGTGGCTGGCATACGTTCACCAGTGACAACCATGGTGACATATGCGAGTGACTTGTACAGGGACGCGTCGTACAGCAATGGACCGATCCGTGCGCACGCATTGGCCATTGCATATGATGTGGACGGATGCGTGTCGTTTCCCGAAATACGCGTCGTACAGCAATGGACCGATCCGTGCGCACGCATTGGCCATTGCATATGATGTGGACGGATGCGTGTCGTTTCCCGAAATATGCGTCGTACAGCAATGGACCGATCCGTGCGCACGCATTGGCCATTGCATATGATGTGGACGGATGCGTGTCCTTTCCCGAAATACGCGTCGTACAGCAATGGACCGATCGGTGCGCACGCATTGGCCATTGCATATGATGTGGACGGATGCGTGTTGTTTTTCGAAATACGCGTCGTACAGCAATGGACCGATCGGTGCGCACGCATTGGCCATTGCATATGATGTGGACGGATGCGTGTTGTTTTTCGAAATACGCGTCGTACAGCAATGGACCGATCCGTGCGCACGCATTGGCCATTGTATATGATGTGGACGGATGCATGTTGTTTTTCGAAATACGCGTCGTACAGCAATGGACCGATCGGTGCGCACGCATTGGCTATGGACTGACATGGTAACGGACGCGTTTTCGAAGCCTTTACGAGTCGGATGCAGTGAATTCAGTTGGCCACCCACAACAATGTTGCAAATTCATGGGTGTCATGAAGTTGAACTTTTGAAGGATACTGTGGACGTGTATAAGTGGTGCAATTCCATGGATTGGCCAGATTCAGAAGATGCAAACGACTTGGACCTATCACTTTGGACACATGGGACAGTATCTGCCTCTGCAGCACACATATAATGCTGGCTGTTCCCCTGAGAGCTCACTTGCCTGCACTACATGCTCCAGAACGACATCTGCCACCACCACTGCTGCTGTCTCTGCATCCTCTGGCTACTGCAATGGCACGTACTGTGGAGAGAGCCCCAGCCTTCAGCACTTAGGAGAACCAGGCCCTGCTGGACAGCCTCCTTCCACAGTACAGCAAGCTGTATGGGAAACCAGGGGAGCAGGTGAGTGTGTTGTCCACTGCCTTACTAATTGTGCATGTTGTCTGACTAGCAAGACTTAGTGTGTACACCAGTGGCTAGCATGCTCACTGAGTAGTTGTCACCCCCCAAAGTGTGTAGTTACATGCACTGAACAGGTATAGTGCAGTAACAGTGCATTCCAACAAGGTTTTACTTCCCAGGCAATGATACCATTTAGTAACTGCTGGACAACTGTTCATAGCCATAGTTGCACTACCTGTGTACATCATATGCCCCTGTGATTGAGACATGTATATCCAACTTTGTGATGCACGGATATGTTGCATGTGTAGTAATGGCCTTTTCACTTTGTCATCCTCACAGGTTGATGCCCACCAGAAGCAGGACATCTGGCTGACCATCGTCCGGGCAGTAAGATCTGTGGGGGTCTACAGGCGCAGGATCCGCAACTGCCAGAAGAGGTGGCAGGACCTTTGTGGCTGGACCCGGAGGATCGCAAGGGTCCAGCTGAAGCTGTCGCCTCCTCGCAGGAGGGGCGGACACCGGAACCCTGACCCCCCACATGCTCCAGATTCTGGCGGTGGTCTTCCCTGACCTGGATGGGCAGCTGAAGGCCAGACAGCAGCAAGGAGGCTAGCCTTTTCTGTGTACTATGACTAACATGCTCTATGCACTCCTTTAGCCTGGTTCCACGTCCACAGTACAACTGTCTTGTCATCCTGGACTCATGTCCCTCACTTGTGTCATGCCCCCTCCTCATCTGATACACAGGTGTGGCCCTTACAGTCTGTGACTTAGGTCACTTGGGTACTGTGTACTTGCAGTTACCTGTGGTTCAAGTTGGGGACAGCATCAGTTACAGGAACTTTGTTGTGGGCTGCATGGGTGGTACAATTGCTCACACAATGCCTGTGATCTGACATGTACTCTGGGTATGGCTTCACAATGTGTTCCAATTGCTGCTCTGACTCACCACATGTCTGGGGTATGTGCCACACACCCATGCTCCAGCAGAGACCAAGGGGGGAGCCTCAGAAGTATGTACATCATGTGTGTGACACATGCATAGCCACCTGCCTAGTGTTCAGGGCAATACCATGTTGTATATGGACCAGGACTGTAATGCCTACTCCGAACATCGAAGGCACTCTGTTCTCCCACTCCCGTGTGTCAGCATACATATTGTGCATTGTGAAGGGTGCACTAAGGTGTCTGCCTCTGTGTCACCGTGGTGTGGCCTTGCTTTTTTGACTCCTGGAGTGTTTAACAATTTGGGGTGGCCAGCCATCTGAGTTGTGACTATGGGATCTGCACATTGGTTAATGCATAGGTCTCTGATCCCTTGACTGTGCACAAAGGTGTATGAAACATTGAGGTGCAGGCAGCTTTGGTTCATTCTCATCAGACGGTGAAGTGCCCATGTGTATGGATTTGTGTTTGCAGTCACTCAAATGTCTCATTTGATTGACGTGGGATCATCTTAGTCCTCATGATGTGGGTGGCCAGGGGTGTACATGTGCACCTGTCAGCTACAGGGCTTGCATACCCAAAACTTCCATGATTGTGACAGTGTAGACTGGTGTTGTGTGTGTGCACTGCCCCTGTGACAGGAGACAGTTATGACTGACTTGCCAGACAGGCCTGTGCCATGACATTCAACTCGCAAAGGGTGATCCAGCAGTAGTGTGATATGTCCTGCAAGCACACCATTGTCGCATTGTCTATCAGGACATGAGGACATCATTGTGTCTGGTGATGGAAGCAAAACCCGCATATCGACAGAGACTCTGCCCGTCACTTTTCCTGACACATGTACTGAGTCAGTGGCAGGAGATGGCATGTGTTTGGAGTGACACATTTCCACATGTTCTCTTGGATGTCCAACAACTGTGTATGTGGTGCATGTGTGCACATATGATTAGTCGCATACAACAGGCACCAGACAGATGGGTGCATGGACAGGTAGGATATGTGTGGCATGAATGACTGTCAGGCAGACAATGGGCTTCTTCAAATCAGTGTCAGCACTTATTGCAATGTCTAGCAAATGATGGCAGGGCTTGCTCTGTGATGTGCTGTACTTACTGTGGCGTGTGTGGTCAGTACAGGTGACTAATGTTGCTCTGTTTATCCTGTTTTTTGCAGATACATCCACGGCCACAGGAGGAGACAGCTCCACGGACCAGGAGGAGCGGCAGAGCCAGACTGGGTCCACTGCAGGGGAGACCGAGGGACCCAGTGGCACGGAGGGTGAGGGGAGCCCCACTGAGGAGACCTCAGCTACGACCACCTCGGCTGGGGACCACAGCACTTCCAGTGAGGACTCCCTTGTGGAGGCGGGTGTCAGCAGACCAGAGACAAAATCAAGCAAGTCTGCCCCCCCCCACCACCATCTCCACCCTCCCATCTGCTGCCATCCCACATGTCCGTGGTGGCTCCCGTGTAGGGGAGCGTGTCTCCTTCATGCCAGGCACCGCACCCCCTGCCTCTGTCTCCCCTGCTGCCCCGAGTGTGGAGTCTGTGGACTTGCTTAAACAGATCCATGTAGGGCAGACATCAGTGCTGAGTGTCCTCCATGCACACACGGGTCTGTTGACACAACTTGTGTCATTCATGGAGGGCATGTCATCTGGCATGTCTGCCCTACATCGGACCAATCAGTCCATGGCCTCCTCACTGACGGCAGCAGTGTCCCTCCTGCAACAGTCCCTCACCCCTCCTACCTCTGCCCCATCCACAATCCCCAGCACCCTGCCTGTCCCAAGCACACACACACCAGCACAGGCACCCACCAGCACAGACACAAGCAGCACACAGACACACACGCCAAAATCCAGACGCACACGCACGCACAGTCAGGGGACTGATACCTCACTCACAGGGGATGGGGCCCAGGAACACACACACGCATCCACGAGACTGCGCAGTCCTCAGCTACCTCTCCCTCCAGAACCCCTTCCCTTGCCTCACCTGCAACCCCCCCTCCCAGAAGCTCTTCCTCTGTGAGCTTGGCCTCTTCCCCACGGATCCATCTGAGCCAACGCAGGGGCGGAAGAGGCGACCACCACACACAGAGGGGAGTGCCCCTCACACCCGGACACCCTCCACCAGGCACAGGCAGACTGAGGACCCCATTCGGAAGTCCCCCCGGATCAGGAAGGGCAAGACCCCACCACCACCACCACGCAGCTCCACCACACAGTCTCTCTCCTCCATCCCCCAGGCCACCACTACACAGGTTCCCCCGCCACACCCTGCCCCAGGTTCCCCCACACACCCATACCGCATCCCCAAAATGCTTAGGCCCTCCCCCTACCACTTGCTCTTCCACCCCCAAGCCAGACGCTCAGCCTGTTTGTGCCACTGGTGTGGAGACCGGGTCCACCCTCTGTCCTGCCCACCTCATCTGCCCCCCTTCCACTCCCTTGGAGTTATGCACTGCAGTGGAGTCCACAACAACCCCGTCTGACTTGGGCACTGCAGTGGGGACCCAGTCCACTCCATCTGACCGGCCCACTGCAGTGGTGCCAGCACCCACACCATCTGACTTGTGCCCTACAGTGGTGCCGGCCCCCACTGAGTCAGACACCTCCACTGCAGTTGCCGGTGACACTCCTGCACCCACCCCCTTCACTGCCTCCTTCTGGCATCCCCTGATCCTGTCCCTGCGGTGCCTGGCCTGCCCCTTGTATGCCCCTCCGAGGGGGATGTCCCCTGTCCGTACCAGTGCAGGCAAGCAATGGGTGACAAGTTGTCACATATCACCCTGTTCGGACTGTGTATATGGACTGGCCATTGGCCTTAGTTTCTTTTGGACTTCTGATTTTTCTTTCAAATTTGCTGAATAAAGCCTCTTTTTGTTTACTAGTGGATTTTCTTTTGATGTACATGATGTAGATGAGTATCATCATGCATTTGCTGTTGTAATAGTGTTCAGATCAGGTAAATGAAGTGTTGCTGTGATGGACTCCATGTGGTCCATGGGATATGTGTCCTAATCTAGTCTGGATCCATAGCATCCTTTGCTGCAGTCTGAGGGTGTAATGTTCTGCATTTGACACAGGGATGTACGTTTTGCATTTGTAAATTGACATCTGTGGCTTACACTGATGCACATCTGGTGGGCTTACCACTGGTCAATGTTTCTATTTCCCTGACTGTGTGCCCATCTCCACTGGACATGCAGTTTAGCACATCAATGTTGAAGGACTCATCTGTGTGTACAGTGCAACTTGCTTGACACGTGTTTTGGGTATATGCAGATGACTGACGTGACACTCCCGTACCCAGGCTGATGTGAGCAGAACCTTCAGTGTGTTGTGATTGTTGACTCACTGACCGAGTGTTTTGCTGACATGTTTGAGTGGTGCACAGACAAGGTTTGGCACAGTGGACCTTCCACAGGAGTGGAGTGCCCTCATGGCAGTGTGTAATCCCGTGACATTGCCTGGGCCCGTGTTGTGTGTTGTGTAAGCATGTCTGTGTGTGTTCCCTTCCCTTTTCCTACACCGGCTGTGTCCCTACGGATGTTCCTGTTTGTGATGCTTGCTGAGTTGTCCTGTGTTCATCCAGCATCTTGTACCTGGTTTCTCCGTGATGTGGGTGCATGGCAAACTAATGTTCATCAGGTTGTCATCCCTAGTTGTCTTTGTTGTCAGGGCTGGGGATGTGGGCAAACGCAGATGAGACACAGTGAGGATTCCCCTTGGCACTAGTTGGTTACACAAGTCATGTAATTTACAGTTTGTGGTAGCTTTCAGTGATTGTGACACGTTGTGTGTGTGACTGCTGCCACTCCTCAGGGTCAGAGCTGCAATGTTGGAAGTTGTCTACGTGTGTTCTTTGTGGGTGACCTTGGCTTCTTCATTGGTGTGTGACTGTGGCCGGGATCCCATTGATTGGGGTGGAGTTCACACCATGCCCATGTACGGCGTACTGTGCAGTGTGTCAGACATTCACGAGTCTTGTTGACTGGCCAGGTGTGATGGGTTTCTGCACCTTAGTTCCCACAACCACCCCTGGGATTGTCATGGGTGCATGTGCAATGTCACCTGTCCATGTGAGCTTCACTGCTGCACATTGGTGGAGATCAAGGTGTGTGGTGTTGAGTGTCTGCAAATGTGAGTTGTTGCACGGCTAGTCCCCTACCTCCATATTGGCCTTGGCTGACAGGCCGTGCTGATTGATTTGTGCTTGTATAGGTGTGATGGTAGTTTGTTGCTCAGGAGACATGGCTGTGGTTCACAGTGTGAACAACATCTACCTTTGTCATCACAGTGGGATTATCATGCAGGCTAGTGTCACCAATGTGGGGTCCCTGGGGGGTGCTGTGGTGGGTCTGTGTCTTGCTGTGTTAGTTGCTGTTCCTACAAGCTTGTGTGACATGTGTAATTTGGGCTCCCTCTCATCTAACAATGCCTGATTGCCCACATAGGGGAATCCGATCCATGAGTTACTTTTGTATGGCACTGTATACACATCTGTGTAATTGGAATTCAGGCCTCCTCATGTGTTGTGTGGTTGCCTGGGGACACTGGCACACCCCCCATCACCTGTTGTGTTTGATATGCAGTGTGAGGCTGCCTGTTTGTGTTTGTGCATCTGCACCACTGCATTGGCATATCTTTGGTGTGCCATTGCCTGTATGTTGTTTGGAGGATTTCCCATGCTGTCCCTGGGACTCCTAGGTCATCAGTCAGCACAATAATCATGGTTTGTATGTCCCATTGCTGCCATGGTATGGTATTTGTTCACCTGACATCTACAGTCTCCACAGGATATCTACATTTGTGTGTCCATTGGTGCAGATATGTGGGTCAGCATTATGATGGTCACTTCTGGCATTGTGTAATTGATAAATGGAGACGATGTCAGTCCCCATGGGTGATGATTGTCTGCACATGGCCAAAGGTATGTTTTATTTGCACTGCACTGTTTGCCTCACCCAATCTATGTTGCTATGGGACACAACCACTACTTTGCCACTGATGTGTTTGTTGTTCTGTGAACAGGAATCATCCATGCTGTTTGGCAGTTGCAGCTTTTTCCATGACAACACTTACCTTTTGGTCACTGTGATGATGGGGGTTTGGAACCCATTGCCACAATGTTCAAAATGTGCTTCAGCTATGGACCCCACACTTACCTTTTGGACACTGTGATGATGGGGGTTTAGACCCCATTGCCACAATGTTCAAAATGTGCTTCAGCTATGGACCCCACACTTACCTTTTGGTCGCTGTGATGATGGGGGTTTAGACCCCATTGCCACAGTGGTCATGGTCTGCTTGCATTGTGAAGGCCAGACACATTTTTGTGTGACACATGTGATAGGGGGTCACATTGTATGTTCAATGTCATGTTCAGGGTTGTAGGCATTTGACACAGACTACACACTCTTGTCATGATGTTGGGGGGATGTCTTTTGCTGACATTCCTTATGTTGGAGTATGCTGGTTGTGTCATGCATTACACGTCCTATGAGTGGGGATGGTAGTTGTGACAGGCATCCAGCCCCCCTTGAGTAGGGGTGGTGGTAGTGGTAGGCATCCAGCCCCCCTGAGTATGGGTGGTGGTAGTGGTAGGCATCCAGCCCCCCATGAGTAGGGGTGGTGGTAGTGGTAGGCATCCAGCCCCCCCTGAGTACGGGTGGTGGTAGTGGTAGGCATCAATTCCCCTATGTGTGGGGATGGTAGTAGTGACAGGCATCCAGCACCCCATGAGTAGGGGTGGTGGTAGTGGCTGGTAGTGGTAGGCATCCAGCCCCCCATGAGTAGGGGTGTTGGTAGTGGTAGGTATCAATTCCCCTATGTGTGGGGATGGTAGTAGTGACAGGCATCCAGCACCCCATGAGTAGGGGTGGTGGTAGTGGTAGGCATCCAGCCCCCTGAGTAGGGGTGGTGGTAGTGGTAGGCATCAATTCCCCTATGTGTGGGGATGGTAGTAGTGACAGGCATCCAGCACCCCATGAGTAGGGGTGGTGGTAGTGGTAGGCATCCAGCCCCCTGAGTAGGGGTGGTGGTAGTGGTAGGCATCCAGCCCCCCTGAGTAGGGGTGGTGGTAGTGGTAGGCATCAATTCCCCTATGTGTGGGGATGGTAGTAGTGACAGGCATCCAGCACCCCATGAGTAGGGGTGGTGGTAGTGGTAGGCATCCAGCCCCCCATGAGTAGGGGTGCTGGTAGTGGTAGGCATCCAGCCCCCCATGAGTAGGGGTGCTGGTAGTGGTAGGTATCAATTCCCCTATGTGTGGGGATGGTAGTAGTGACAGGCATCCAGCACCCCATGAGTAGGGGTGGTGGTAGTGGTAGGCATCAATTCCCCTATGTGTGGGGATGGTAGTAGTGACAGGCATCCAGCACCCCATGAGTAGGGGTGGTGGTAGTGGTAGGCATCCAGCCCCCCCTGAGTAGGGGTGGTGGTAGTGGTAGGCATCCAGCCCTCCCCTGAGTAGGGGTGGTGGTAGTGGTAGGCATCAATTCCCCTATGTGTGGGGATGGTAGTAGTGACAGGCATCCAGCACCCCATGAGTAGGGGTGGTGGTAGTGGTAGGCATCCAGCCCCCCCTGAGTAGGGGTGGTGGTAGTGGTAGGCATCAATTCCCCTATGTGTGGGGATGGTAGTAGTGACAGGCATCCAGCACCCCATGAGTAAGGGTGGTGGTAGTGGTAGGCATCTAGCCCCCCTGAGTAGGGGTGGTGGTAGTGGTAGGCATCCAGCCCCCTGAGTAGGGGTGGTGGTGGTGGTAGGTATCCAGGACCCCATGAGTAGGGGTGGTGGTAGTGGTAGGCATCAATTCCCCTATGTGTGGGGATGGTAGTAGTGACAGGCATCCAGCACCCCATGAGTAGGGGTGGTGGTAGTGGTAGGCATCCAGCCCCCCCTGAGTAGGGGTGGTGGTGGTGGTAGGTATCCAGGACCCCATGAGTAGGGGTGGTGGTAGTGGTAGGCATCAATTCCCCTATGTGTGGGGATGGTAGTAGTGACAGGCATCCAGCACCCCATGAGTAGGGGTGGTGGTAGTGGTAGGCATCCAGCACCCCATGAGTAGGGGTGGTGGTAGTGGTAGGCATACAGCCCCCCATGAGTAGGGGTGCTGGTAGTGGTAGGCATCTAGCCCCCCATGAGTAGGGGTGCTGGTAGTGGTAGGCATCAATTCCCCTATGTGTGGGGATGGTAGTAGTGACAGGCATCCAGCACCCCATGAGTAGGGGTGGTGGTAGTGGTAGGCATCCAGCTCCCCTGAGTAGGGGTGGTGGTAGTGGTAGGCATCCAGCCCCCATGAGTAGGGGTGGTGGTAGTGGTAGGCATCCAGCCCCCTGAGTAGGGGTGGTGGTAGTGGTAGGCATCCAGCCCCCATGAGTAGGGGTGGTGGTAGTGGTAGGCATCCAGCCCCCCCTGAGTAGGGGTGGTGGTAGTGGTAGGCATCAATTCCCCTATGTGTGGGGATGGTAGTAGTGACAGGCATCCAGCCCCCCCTGAGTAGGGGTGGTGGTAGTGGTAGGCATCAATTCCCCTATGTGTGGGGATGGTAGTAGTGACAGGCATCCAGCACCCCATGAGTAGGGGTGGTGGTAGTGGTAGGCATCAATTCCCCTATGTGTGGGGATGGTAGTAGTGACAGGCATCCAGCATCCCCTGAGTAGGGGTGGTGGTAGTGGTAGGCATCCAGCCCCCCATGAGTAGGGGTGCTGGTAGTGGTAGGCATCCAGCCCCCGATGAGTAGGGGTGCTGGTAGTGGTAGGCATCACTTCCCCTATGTGTGGGGATGGCAGTAGTGACAGGCATCCAGCACCCCATGAGTAGGGGTGGTGGTAGTGGTAGGCATCCAGCCCCCCCTGAGTAGGGGTGGTGGTAGTGGTAGGCATCAATTCCCCTATGTGTGGGGATGGTAGTAGTGACAGGCATCCAGCACCCCATGAGTAGGGGTGGTGGTAGTGGTAGGCATCCAGCCCCCCCCTGAGTAGGGGTGGTGGTAGTGGTAGGCATCCAGCCCCCCCTGAGTAGGGGTGGTGGTGGTGGTAGGTATCCAGGACCCCATGAGTAGGGGTGGTGGTAGTGGTAGGCATCAATTCCCCTATGTGTGGGGATGGTAGTAGTGACAGGCATCCAGCAGCCCATGAGTAGGGGTGGTGGTAGTGGTAGGCATCCAGCCCCCCCTGAGTAGGGATGGTGGTAGTGGTAGGCATCAAGCCCCCCATGAGTAGGGGTGGTGGTAGTGGTAGGCATCCAGCCCCCCCTGAGTAGGGGTGGTGGTAGTGGTAGGCATCAATTCCCCTATGTGTGGGGATAGTAGTAGTGACAGGCATCCAGCACCCCATGAGTAGGGGTGGTGGTAGTGATAGGCATCCAGCCCCCCCTGAGTAGGGGTGGTGGTAGTGGTAGGCATCGATTCCCCTATGTGTGGGGATGGTAGTAGTGACAGGCATCCAGCACCCCATGAGTAGGGGTGGTGGTAGTGATAGGCATCCAGCCCCCCCTGAGTAGGGGTGGTGGTAGTGGTAGGCATCCAGCCTCCCATGAGTAGGGGTGCTGGTGGTGGTAGGCATCCTTCCCCCCATGAGTAGGGGTGGTGGTAGTGGTAGGCATCAATTCCCCTATGTGTGGGGATGGTAGTAGTGACAGGCATCCAGTACCCCATGAGTAGGGGTGGTGGTAGTGGTAGGCATCCAGCCCCCCCTGAGTAGGGGTGGTGGTAGTGGTAGGCATCCAGCCCCCATGAGTAGGGGTGGTGGTAGTGGTAGGCATCCAGCCCCCCCTGAGTAGGGGTGGTGGTAGTGGTAGGCATCAATTCCCCTATATGTGGGGATGGTAGTAGTGCCAGGCATCCAGCACCCCATGAGTAGGGGTGGTGGTAGTGGTAGGCATCCAGCCCCCCTGAGTAGGGGTGGTAGTAGAGGTAGGCATCCAGCCCCCCCTGAGTAGGGGTGGTGGTAGTGGTAGGCATCAATTCCCCTATGTGTGGGGATGGTAGTAGTGACAGGCATCCAGCACCCCATGAGTAGGGGTGGTGGTAGTGGTAGGCATCCAGCCCCCCCTGAGTAGGGGTGGTGGTAGTGGTAGGCATCAATTCCCCTATGTGTGGGGATGGTAGTAGTGACAGGCATCCAGCACCCCATGAGTAGGGGTGGTGGTAAGGGTAGGCATCCAGCCACCCCTGAGTAGGGGTGGTGGTAGTGGTAGGCATCCAGCCCCCCCTGAGTAGGGGTGGTGGTGGTGGTAGGTATCCAGGACCCCATGAGTAGGGGTGATGGTAGTGGTAGGCATCAATTCCCCTATGTGTGGGGATGGTAGTAGTGACAGGCATCCAGCACCCCATGAGTAGGGGTGGTGGTAGTGGTAGGCATCCAGACCCCCTGAGTAGGGGTGGTGGTAGTGGTAGGCATTCAGCCCCCCCTAAGTAGGGGTGGTGGTGGTGGTAGGTATCCAGGACCCCATGAGTAGGGGTGGTGGTAGTGGTAGGCATCAATTCCCCTATGTGTGGGGATGGTAGTAGTGACAGGCATCCAGCACCCCATGAGTAGGGGTGGTGGTAGTGGTAGGCATCCAGCCCCCCCTGAGTAGGGGTGGTGGTAGTGGTAGGCATCCAGCCCCCCATGATTAGGGGTGCTGGTACTGGTAGGCATCAATTCCCCTATGTGTGGGTATGGTAGTAGTGACAGGCATCCAGCACCCCATGAGTAGGGGTGGTGGTAGTGGTAGGCATCCAGCCCCCCCTGAGTAGGGGTGGTGGTAGTGGTAGGCATCCAGCCCCCCCCTGATTAGGGGTGGTGGTAGTGGTAGGCATCAATTCCCCTATGTGTGGGGATGGTAGTAGTGACAGGCATCCAGCACCCCATGAGTTGGGGTGGTGGTAGTGGTAGGCATCCAGCCCCCCCCTGAGTAGGGGTGGTGGTAGTGGTAGGCATCCAGCCCCCCCTGAGTAGGGGTGGTGGTAGTGGTAGGCATCAATTCCCCTATGTGTGGGGATGGTAGTAGTGACAGGCATCCAGCACCCCATGAGTAGGGGTGGTGGTAGTGGTAGGCATCCAGCCCCCTGAGTAGGGGTGGTGGTAGTGGTAGGCATCAATTCCCCTATGTGTGGGGATGGTAGTAGTGACAGGCATCCAGCACCCCATGAGTAGGGGTGGTGGTAGTGGTAGGCATCCAGGCCCCCTGAGTAGGGGTGGTGGTAGTGGTAGGCATCAATTCCCCTATGTGTGGGGATGGTAGTAGTGACAGGCATCCAACACCCCATGAGTAGGGGTGGTGGTAGTGGTAGGCATCCAGCCCCCCCTGAGTAGGGGTGGTGGTAGTGGTAGGCATCCAGCCCCCCATGAGTAGGGGTGCTGGTAGTGGTAGGCATCAATTCCCCTATGTGTGGGTATGGTAGTAGTGACAGGCATCCAGCACCCCATGAGTAGGGATGGTGGTAGTGGTAGGCATCCAGCCCTCCCTGAGTAGGGGTGGTGGTAGTGGTAGGCATCCAGCCCCCCCTGAGTAGGGGTGGTGGTAGTGGTAGGCATCAATTCCCCTATGTGTGGGGATGGTAGTAGTGACAGGCATCCAGCACCCCATGAGTAGGGGTGGTGGTAGTGGTAGGCATCCAGCCCCCCCTGAGTAGGGGTGGTGGTAGTGGTAGGCATCCAGCCCCCCGTGAGTAGGGGTGGTGGTAGTGGTAGGCATCAATTCCCCTATGTGTGGGGATGGTAGTAGTGACAGGCATCCAGCACCCCATGAGTAGGGGTGGTGGTAGTGGTAGGCATCCAGCCCCCTGAGTAGGGGTGGTGGTAGTGGTAGGCATCAATTCCCCTATGTGTGGGGATGGTAGTAGTGACAGGCATCCAGCACCCCATGAGTAGGGGTGGTGGTAGTGGTAGGCATCCAGCCCCCCTGAGTAGGGGTGGTGGTAGTGGTAGGCATCAATTCCCCTATGTGTGGGGATGGTAGTAGTGACAGGCATCCAGCACCCCATGAGTAGGGGTGGTGGTAGTGGTAGGCATCCAGCCCCCCCTGAGTAGGGGTGGTGGTAGTTGTAGGCATCCAGCCCCCCATGAGTAGGGGTGCTGGTAGTGGTAGGTATCCAGGACCCCATGAGTAGGGGTGGTGGTAGTGGTAGGCATCAATTCCCCTATGTGTGGGGATGGTAGTAGTGACAGGCATCCAGCACCCCATGAGTAGGGGTGGTGGTAGTGGTAGGCATCCAGCCCCCCCTGAGTAGGGGTGGTGGTAGTGGTAGGCATCCAGCACCCCCTGAGTAGGGGTGGTGGTGGTGGTAGGTATCCAGGACCTTCATGAGTAGGGGTGGTGGTAGTGGTAGGCATCAATTCCCCTATGTGTGGGGATGGTAGTAGTGACAGGCATCCAGCACCCCATGAGTAGGGGTGGTGGTAGTGGTAGGCATCCAGCCCCCATGAGTAGGGATGGTGGTAGTGGTAGGCATCCAGCCCCCCCTGAGTAGGGGTGGTGGTAGTGGTAGGCATCCAGCCCCCCCCCTGAGTAGGGGTGGTGGTAGTGGTAGGCATCAATTCCCCTATGTGTGGGATGGTAGTAGTGACAGGCATCCAGCACCCCATGAGTAGGGGTGGTGGTAGTGGTAGGCATCCAGCCCCCCCTGAGTAGGGGTGGTGGTAGTTGTAGGCAACAATTCCCCTATGTGTGGGGATGGTAGTAGTGACAGGCATCCAGCACCCCATGAGTAGGGGTGGTGGTAGTGGTAGGCATCCAGCCCCCTGAGTAGGGGTGGTGGCAGTGGTAGGCATCCAGCCCCCTGAGTAGGGGTGGTGGTGGTGGTAGGTATCCAGGACCCCATGAGTAGGGGTGGTGGTAGTGGTAGGCATCAATTCCCCTATGTGTGGGGATGCTAGTAGTGACAGGCATCCAGCACCCCATGAGTAGGGGTGGTGGTAGTGGTAGGCATCCAGCCCCCCCTGAGTAGGGGTGGTGGTAGTGGTAGGCATCCAGCCCCCCCTGAGTAGGGGTGGTGGTGGTGGTAGGCATCCAGGACCCCATGAGTAGGGGTGGTGGTAGTGGTAGGCATCAATTCCCCTATGTGTGGGGATGGTAGTAGTGACAGGCATCCAGCACCCCATGAGTAGGGGTGGTGGTAGTGGTAGGCATCCAGCCCCCCCTGAGTAGGGGTGGTGGTAGTGGTAGGCATCCAGCCCCCCCTGAGTAGGGGTGGTGGTAGGTATCCAGGACCCCATGAGTAGGGGTGGTGGTAGTGGTAGGCATCCAGGCCCCTATGGGTGTGTATGGCATTGGTGATAGCCATCCCGCCCCTATGGTTCTGCTGTTGCTAGTGTACGTAATTTCTGCATCCCTATGTGTGTGTGACATATGTCGGGTACGTGTCGTTTGTTTGTGTAGTGGGTGTTTGACTTACCGTCTGCGCCGTACGCGTCCGTACCGGTTCCGGTAATAGATGTAGAGTATTGGTAGGACCTACGCGATGGGATTCATGGTTGGTTCGTCTCGTTCGGGTTTCTCATGGCTTTGACTCATACTCGTAGCTGGCTTGTTCATCTCGTAGCCGTGGATCGTCTTGTGGCGAGAATCGGAGCTTATGTGCGGCTCTCCCGGATGCTCTGACGTGCCGGACGTAGCGACCAGTTCGGCGCGTACGGATAACGCATCGTACTAGTCCGGCCGGAAGGTGCTGTGTATTTACTTCCGTGCGACTCGAATCGGCGTATCAGGATCCAGCTCGGTCGGGGAACTGGAAATTGAATGGGTACGTACGGCTCGTTCGGAATTTTAGCAGTAATGCGCAGCGTACTTGCTCGCTCGGACGACTGTTCGAATCTTCGGGAAAAACGAGTTCGGCTCGTATTTTTTCCGAACGAATCGTATTCGGCGCGCTTCCGGCCGAGATCGGAATCGACCCCATAGTGTCCGCTACCTTCGTCCAGAAGGGAACGATCTCCGGACACTCCCATAGGATATGAAAGAAGGTGCCCTCCTGCTGACAAACCCGCACACAGGACGCCGATTGGCACCTACCCCATGCATAAAGGTGAGTGCGAGGGTAGTATGTACGGTGAAGGATTTTAAGCTGCACTAGCCTAAACCTAGAGCGGATTGCAATCTCTCTAGGACCCTGTAGCGCGTCTTGCCAGTCTTCCTCATCGAGACTCCCAAGGTCCCCGGCCCAGGCCGCTCTGAGATTAACCAGGGGATCGGGTATATTATTAATTAATTTGCGATAGATGGTTGATGTGGGTTTCTCCGCAATGGGGTCGAGTAATAACCTATCTTCCAACGGGGAGTATTCCGGGATGGATGTGCCACTCGGTATATGGGATCTTAAGGCATGCAGGAGACGTATGTGCTGATATCTCTGTGAGTGATGTAAGTTGTACTCCTTCTGGAGGTATTCGAAGGTGCGGGGAGAGTCCCTTTTCCATACATCCCCTAGGTAGTCGATGCCAATCTGTTGCCACCCCTTGAACCCCGTCAGAGGCGTCACTTCACGCAGCAACTCACCCTGCCACAGTGGAGTTCTCCCAGTCAATGTGCCTGCCCAGCCCAGGAGCTGATTTGCCTCCTTCCAACATTGTAGAACTACCTTAGTGTGTTCAGGCCATGACTTCTGTGGTCTACGGGCATAAAGAAGAGGTTCACAATTGCCCCTCGGCATAACCATTCTGTCCACCCTATAGGCGGGCTCATCCCTATCTGTGTACACCCAGTCGTTAATCACCTGCAGTTGTGAGGCCCAGTAATATAGTTTAACATCTGGGATCGCCAGCCCTCCGTCATACACCCCCCTGAGTAGCTTTTGTAGCGCTATCCCAGGGGACCCTCCGCCCCACATCAAGGTTCGCACCGCCTGTGAGATCCGTTTGAATACGCTTGTGGGGACCGGGTATGGAGAGTTCTGCAGAGCATATAGCAGTCTCGGCAGTGTAAGCATCTTGAACAAGGCCGCCCTTCCCATGAGAGAGAGCGGAAGGGTACGCCAATGAGTCACGTCGGCATTCAGGCGAGCCAGCTGAGGCTCGAGATTTTTCTAAAAAAACTCCTTCCTGTCGCGTGTAACGTGGACTCCCAGGTATTTGAATCCCTCAGAGACCACCGGAGCCGAGCACCGAGACGGGATCCGAGGGGGAGAGCCCGACAGAGGAAAGATCACAGATTTCGACCAATTGATGGTGTAGCCAGAGTAGCTGCCGAACAACTCGAAGAGGTGTATTACTTGAGCAATCGAGTGATATGGTCTTGCCAAATATAGGATGATATCGTCGGCGTAGAGGGATATACGCTCTTCCCACTCTTCAGTTGCCGCCAAGCCCCAAATCGAGGGGTCCCTCCTGATCCAATGGGCCAGAGGTTCCAGTGCGAGGGCGAAAAGGAGGGGAGACAGGGGGCATCCCTGCCGAGTTCCCCTCCGCAGGGAGAAGGCCCAAGAGACACCCCCGTTGACTCGCACTCGAGCCGTCGGTCGTGCGTAGAGGAGCCGTACCCAACCACAGAAGATCGGTCCGAATCCCAACTTCTGAAGTACCATGAACAAATAAGGCCATTCGATACTGTCGAAGGCCATCGAGGCGTCCAGCGCCATCAATGCTGTCTGAGTATCTCCGACATCTTCGGTCATGTATAGTACCCCATAGAGGCGCCGAAGGTTGTCACGGGTGCTTCTGCGGGGCATGAACCCGGATTGGTCAACATGTACCAAGTCTGTAACCACCGATAGCAATCGATCAGCTAGGACCTTGGCGAGGACCTTGGCCTCCACATTTAATAAAGATATCGGCCGGTACGAGGCGCATTGGTCTGCCGGCTTCCCTGCTTTGTGGATCACTACGATCATGGCCTCTCTTTGATCAGGGGGCAGGCTCCCGGAGTCTCGCGCCTCATTAAGCATCCCAAGCATAGGGGCTGTTACAATCATTGGCTTGCTTTTTATAGATTTCAATTGGAAGCCCATTAGGACCAGAGGCCTTCCCCGACTGCAGGGAGTTTAGAGCATTACCGAGCTCCTCCACCGTGATGTCTGCCTCTAGTCGTGCGCTCATTGCCTCAGATAGCGTGGAAAGCGCAAAGTCACGTAAGAATTCAGCACAGTCCCTTTCGGTTCTTGTGCATACAGGAGAGTACACTCGCTCAAAATGAGCCGCAAAAGCCTCCGCTATATCCATGCTGGACGAGCAGAGTGAACCGGCCGCTTTCCTTACTGCAGATACCCATGAGCGCTCCCTATCTCGGCGCTCTAGCCACGCTAGCAGTTTCAGTGCTTTGTCCCCTACGTCATAAATCCGGTGCTGTGTGGCCAGCGTATAGGCACGGGCCTCACCCTCGGCCAGGGCCCTAAGGTCTTTCTGTTTCAACTTCAGTCTGTGGCAGAGTTCCACAGAGGGGGTCGTTACATTGTCCCCTTCTAGCTGCTCGATTTCACACTTCAAGAGCCAGATCTGAAGGGACTCCTCCTTTTTCTGTGCCCCAATTAATGACTGGGCCAAGCCCCTCAGCACCGTCTTGTAGGCCTCCCACAGAGTAACCTGGGAGTCCACGGACCCCAGGTTTTCTTCGAAGTACAGCTTGGACCCCTCCCGGAGTTTGTCCCCGATTTTCGGGTCCCGGAGGCGCCAGGGGTCTATTCTCGGAAAGGTCGCCCTGTTTACTATCGGACCTCTAAGGGTGGTACTAACGGGGGAGTGGTCCGAAATCCCCCGAGCCATGTGTTTAGTGTCACCGAATTCCCCAATTTGATCACTGCGGGTAAAGAAGTAGTCGATCCTGGAGAAGGACCTGTGTCGCGCCGAGTGGAACGTGTATTGCCGAAGTGAGGGGTTGTGTGCCTGCCACAGGTCGCCCAGTCCCATAGCCGTGGCAAAGTCCAACAGGCCCCGTTCCCCCTGTCTGCCCGAGGGGGCATTGGACCGGTCAAATTCCGGGTACATGACTGCATTTGCGTCACCACCGATAAGTAGCACTCCCGTAGGGAGGCTTGTCAGAAACGCACTCAACTTTGGGAAACACACGGAGTGTAGGCCCGGGGGGATATAGCAGGAGCAGAAAATCAATGAGCGTCCCTCCCACCTACCCGCCACTGCTGTAAAACAGCCCGCGTCGTCCGCCCACGTGCCCGAGACAACAAAAGGTAGGGTGTTACGTACCAGGATTTGCACTCCTCGTGACCCAGAGGTGAACCCCGAGTGTGCAACCATTTTATAGCCAAAACGATCTAGGGCTTTACATCTATTCCCCTGCAGATGTGATTCTTGAATAAGGACTATATCCGGGGAGTGTCTCTTTAGGTGTTGTAGTACTAATGTACGTTTAATTTTGTTGCCCAGCCCATTGACGTTCCAGGTCCAGACCTGTACCTTAGCAGGGTCACCCATCATCTCGGAAACACATCCACCCTCTCAGAGAGGCCATTGTCCCTGATGTGACCCCCGGAGCAATCCCCAATGAATGGTGAATATAATGGCCTCGAGCAAACTTCCCGTCCCCCCAGGTTCCCCCAAACCCCAAGAACATAACAATCCAGAAACCCAACTCCCCCCTCCCTGCCTCCCTGCCAGGTGAGTCCCCAAGCTCCCACCTTGTAAACTTGCAGAGTGCCTGTCGCCCCGATAACACAAATAAAAACATTTGCGAGGAAACGTGAACTTGCAGTTAGCGGGAAGAGGTATATATCTAGTTTCGAAAGGTACCCCCCAACGCTATGGGTATCTAGTATGCACCTCAGACCCCGGAGCCCCATAGATAACATCGAGTGACCTCCATCCGTGCATTGTTTGAGTCAATAATAAGACCAAAATCGTCGGTCCCTGCCGCCCCACCGCATCGAACCCATGCCGCCCGCTGCCCCAAAATCAAGGACCCACAGGAGGGGTGCACTCAAGGCCTACCGTCTGGCCCAGCAATGTCGGAACTGTCTCAAAGTCACTCAGCCGTCCGCTGCTCTCTGCCACCAGCGGTCTGCCCCTCATCGAGTTCAGTGACTTCCTCTTCCCGGTGCGACACCGAACGGTGCTGTCTTCCCTTCCGACCAACAGTTCGCCACCCTTCCAGCCACTCGCTGGCCTACGCTGGCGCATCAAAGAAGTAGGCTTTCTCACCGTCAAGGATTTTGAGTCTGGCCGGGAAGAGCATCATGTATTTCACACCCTGGTCTCTAAGGGCCTTCTTGACCCCATCGAAGGAGCGCCGCTGGCGTTGAACTCGAAGCGTAAAATCCGGAAAAAAGTGGATGGTGGCGTTTTCCAGCTGAAGATCTCCATGGGTACGTGCCGTCTGTAGGATAGCATCCCTATCCCGGATATTCAGGATGCGGGCAATGATCGTGCGGGGAGGAGCCCCAGGTCTGGGCTTACCCCCTAAGGCCCTGTGTGTCCGTTCGACAGAAAAAAGGTTAGATAGGCGTTTGGGCTTCAAGTGGTTCAGCACCAGGTCCTCAACGAACCAATCCATGGAGGACCCCTCCATCCCCTCTGGCACCCCCACTATGCATATGTTATTACGTCTAGCACGACCTTCCTGGTCCTCCAGCCGAGCATAGATATCGGCTTGGTTCTTGGTGAGGGCGGAAACTTGTTCCTCCAGCCTCTTGGTCTTAGACTGAAGGCCCCCAATCCCAGTCTCCGCTGCGGAAACCTTCTCGGACATTTTCCTGAAGTCCGCTCGTAGCAGGTTTACTTCTTCAGTCACTGAGTCTAATTTCGGCTCAAGGGTACCGCGGAAATCCCTAATGGCCCTCATGATATCCTTCAGAGAGGGGTCTGGGCCGCTGTCTTCAGGGTCGTCTTGCTGACCACCACCCATCGCTCCGTCTTCACGACCCATAGCAAAAGTGTATTTGTCTATTTGGTTGGTTTGGCTCGGACCCACTGTCCTGTTGCGGCCCATGGCGAATCGTGGACGATGTCGCTGCAGCGCGCTTACTATGAGAAGAGCTTTGTCAGGACCTGTACAGATGGTGGAGGCCCCCCCACGAGCACTGTCTCAGGATCAACAGATTGCAGCCAGGACCAGATGGGCCCGTCACTCACTGTGGGCTGTGGCCACCCCCACCGTGTCTCGGACCAAGGGTGACAAACAGCCGTCCAAGGCCAAGAGTTGTTCTGTCTCGTGGCATCCACCAGAAGGGCCCCCCAGCATGTAGCAGCTCACCACCTAGGAATGGGGTCGGGTGGGCTGGTATGTCGCTGATACTGCACCCACCAGCGTGTACACTACAATTGAGGCAATGCAGACAGAGTTCTTCACTCCCCCTGCGGAATGGGGTGCTCGCTCAGGTATTTAGGGTCGTAGGCTCAGTACTAGAGGCCCAGGTGCCCTCCCAATGTCACTGGTATGGCGCGCTAGCAACCGCCGCTACTGAACGGCCGATGGGGGAGGGGCCGCTCACAAGTACAGTCCCGCTTCTGGCTCCGTTCAACGTGGGGCCCCCGGTCAGATCTGTCGCCGTCCAATGCCACCCCAAGTGCCTGACCTTTGTCTCGAAAGAGGCACCGGATCACCAGGGTCACCCTCGCACCGCCGTAACAAATGGCGGTCGCTATGAAGTCCGCTCAGTGCCTGGGCTGCACGCCCGCTTGCACGCCACAGGTGCCTTCTTCCACAGTATTCCGGATGCACTTAGCTGCTCAGGACGGGTCCGTTCCGATCCCGTTGTATGCTGCAGGCGATCAGGGGAGGACTAGCGATCTCCGCTCACGGGTTCACTGCAGGCGCCATTTTTGTTTTCGTCTGCCCCGGACCTCTACTCGCTGGTTTCAGCGCTCTCGGCCGCACCACTCAGCCGCTTGTCCCTGCCACGGGTCGCCGCCACACTCCGGTTTCGTTGAGTGTCCTTGCTTGCTCCGACGGTGCACGGATTATGACGGATGTAGGGGTTTATTCCCAAACTGCTAGCGCAGCTCAATTAAGAAGCCGCCATCTTCCGCGGCTGCAAGCCACGCCCCGGCTGTTAATTTTTTTGATGAATCAATTGGTAAATATGTTAATTGTGTCATTTATTTAGGAGCGGGTTGTGGGTTTATAGGGGAATAGGGTGGGAATAATTTAATTATAATTAAATTATCAATATTTGTTTATTAAAAAATATTTATTTATTTAATATTTTTTATTGTTAATTGTGGAAATTAATTTATTGTTACTTATTTATTAATTGGTTGTTAATTATTATTAATTAATTGGTAATTATGTTATTTGTGTTCTTTTTTAGGAGCGGGTTGTGGGTTGATAGGGGAGTAGGGTGGGAAGTAATTTAATTTTAATACATTTATTAATATTTTTAATATAATATTTATTTAATTTTATTTTATAGTGTTGTGTGAATTAATGTATTAATAATTATTTATATTTTGCATGTTAGATGTTATTAATTAATGAATTGTTAATTAATTATGTTAATTGTGTCAAGTTTTAAGAAATTGGTGGTGGCATTTATAGGGGATTATGGTGGGAGGTAATTTATTTATAATTAATTAATTATTTGTTAATTAATGCTAATTATTTAACTAAAATTTAAATATGGCAATTGTGTAATTATTTTGTTGTGTGAGTTGTGGGGTTTATAGTGGTAAATGGTGGGAAGTACATTTTTTAAAATTAATTAATGATTTGTTAATTGATATTAATTTATTAATGTAAAATTAGTTATGGAAATTGTGTAAATATTTTTAGGTGTGTGTTTTGGTGTTTATTGGGGTAGAGGGTAAAAAGTAATTTAGTTTAAATTAATTAATCATTATTTGATCATTAATATTAATTTATTAATTGATAAATATTTTTGGTAATTGTTTATTTTTTTTTGTTTGGGGATTTAGGTTCTATAGCTGTAACATTAATTTTTACCTTTTTAAATGTGTTTTTTAATTATTAATAATTGTTTTATTGATAATTAATTGTGTTAATTATGGAGGTACACTTTTTTTTTAGTTTAGATGTGTGTTATAGATTGTGTGGTGTTATAGGGTAGGAAAAACAATATTACATTTATGTAATAAATATTTTTGGGGATTAAAACTAATTTCTATTACAAAATAGTTATTTGTTTGTTAATTTTTTGTTAAATTAAAAAAATTAATCTTTTTATGTAAATTGTAGATTTTTTCTACATTATAACTAAGGCTCCCTGTTTTCCGTTTTTCCGGATTTCTACAGATAAATACAGACAGAAAACAATGTGTTTTCTGTCTGCATTTATTTCTAAAAGTGGATAAATACAGAAAATTGTGCTTCTTTTAAGTGACTCTCTGTGCTGTCTTTCATGAATTGTAGCCCAACAGCTGAGCAGATAAACAGCATGGGAAATTAAAAACCAGAAGGAAATTTCTATAAATAATGGCATTTGTCAACATACAATTGTGGTATAATGGTAATATTTAGTGAATGTATTGCGTAATATTTGGCAGCTTAAATAGCTAAATCACGACAGACATCAAAGTATGAGTGCGTGTCTATCAGTTAAATAAATATGGAAATGTACAGTTTTACAACTTAATTTAGACACAAAACCCAAAATAAATATGGATAAATACAGATAAAATGGCCAAAAAATAAATATGGATAAATACAGACAGAAATGTTAAAAAAATAAACACCATAAAACCGGGAGCCCTAATTATAACATGTTTCTATGTTTTGTAAATTTTTATATTTTTATATATGTTTTGTTTTTGGCTTTTTTATTATATTTTGTATTGTAGATGATATTTTGTTTGTTTTTAAATGTGAATTTTATTTAGTGGGAATAGTAATTTTTACCCCTCCGCTATCCAACACTTTCTCTACTGCTGCATTCGCAGGAGTGGGTATAGTAATTTTTACCCCTACACTATCCAACACTTTCCCTACTGTTGCACTCACTGGATTGGGAATAGTAATTTTTACCCCGCCGCTATCCAACACTTTCCCTACTGTTGCACTCGTTGGAGTGGTAATAGTAATTGTTACCCCTACGCTATCCAACACTTTCCCTACTGTTGCACTCGCTGGAGTGGGAATAGGAATTTTTACCCCTCCGCTATCCAACACTTACCCTACTGTTGCACTCACAGGAGTGGGAATAGTTATTTTGTCCCCTCCGCTATCCAACACTTTCCCTACTGTTGCACTTATTGGAGTGGGAATAGTAAATTATTCCCCTCCGCTATCCAACACTTTCCCTACTGTTGCACTCATTGGAGTGGGAATAGGAATTTTTACCCCTCCGCTATCCAACACTTACCCTACTGTTGCACTCACAGGAGTGGGAATAGTTATTTTGTCCCCTCCGCTATCCAACACTTTCCCTACTGTTGCACTTATTGGAGTGGGAATAGTAAATTATTCCCCTCCGCTATCCAACACTTTCCCTACTGTTGCACTCATTGGAGTGGGAATAGTAATTTTTACCCCTCCGCTATCCAACACTTTCCCTACTGTTGCACTCACTGGAGTGGGAATAGTAATTTTGGGCCATATGTATCAAGCCTTTTTCCCGTTTGCAAACGGGCAGATTCTCAGAATCTGCCCGTTTGCGAATGGGAAAAAGCCTTTGGGATGTATCAGCCCAAAAGGCCATCGCAAAATAGAGAATCGCAAAATTTGCGATTCTCTATTTTGCGAATGCAATTAAGGAATTGCAAATTGCGATTCCTTAAATGCAATTCTGGAAGCACCAGAAATTTGCTATTTGGCCTCAAGGAATTGCAAATTACCACCAACTTGAAGTTGGTGGTAATTTGCGATTTTCTTTAAAAAAGCACTTTTTTGATTTTTTAAAAGTGCCATATGTCGCACATACATGCCCTTAGGGCATGTATGTGCGAAAATGTGCACACATGCATATTTCAGGGGTGCAACACGGTGTCCTTTTGGCACCCTTGCAACCTTGAAATTGCATTCTCAATTTGCGATTCTCTAATTGGTAATCACAAATTGAGAATGTCTTCCCATTCATTCCTATGGGCCTCCTAGCCCATAGGAATGAATGGGAAGGTATTCCTTATTTGCGAATCTCAATTTGCGATTCGCAAATAAGGAATATGTAGGATTCGCAAAATTTTTAGCAAATCCTACATACATTGCATTTTGCGATTCTCTAATTGCGATTCGCTAAAAATCGCAATTTGAGAATCGCAAAACTCGTTTTTGATACATATGGCCCCATATCCCCTCCGCTATCCAACACTTTCCCCTACTGTTGCACTCGTTGGAGTGGGAATAGTAAATTATTCCTCTTTGCTATCCAACACTTTCCCTACTGTTGCACTCATTGGAGTGGGACTAGTAATTTTACCCCTCCGCTATCCAACACTTTCCCTACTGTTGCACTCACTGGAGTGGGAATAGTAATTTTTATCCCTCTGCTATCCAACATTTTCCCTACTGTTGCACTCACTGGAGTGGGAATAGTAATTTTTACCCCTACGCTATCCAACACTTTCCCTACTGTTGCACTCGCTGGAGTGGAAATAGTAATTTTATCCCTCCGCTACAGTGGCGGCTCGCATAGGGCGTGCTGCGGCGGTGGGGCGGGGGAGGGCAGGGTGTGGGGTAGTAAACGCGGACATACGACGGAACGGAGGAAAGTAATTATTATGTTCCTCCGTTCCGTCGTATGTCCGAGTTTACTACCCCCCACCCTAACCCTCCCCCGCCTCACCGCCTCGCAGCACGCCCTATGCGAGCCGCCACTGCTCCGCTATCCAACATTTTCCCTACTGTTGCACTTGCTGGAGTGGGAATAGTAATTTTTTCCCCTCCGCTATCCAACACTTTCCCCACTGTTACACTCATTGGAGTGGGAATAGTAAATTATTCCCCTCCGCTATCCAACACTTTCCCTACTGTTGCACTCATTGGAGTGGGAATAGTAAATTATGCCTCTCCGCTGTCCAACACTTTCCCTACTGTTGCACTCACTGGAGTGGGAATAGTAATTTTGGGCATATGTATCAAGCCTTTTTCCCGTTTGCAAACGGACAGATTCTCAGAATCTGCCCGTTTGCGAATGGGAAAAAGCCTTTTGGGATGTATCATCCCAAAAGGCCATCGCAAAATAGAGAATCGCAAAATTTGCGATTCTCTATTTTGCGAATGCAATTAAGGAATTGCAAATTGCGATTCCTTAAATGCAATTCTGGAAGCACCAGAAATTTGCTATTTGGCCTCAAGGAATTGCAAATTACCACCAACTTGAAGTTGGTGGTAATTTGCGATTTTCTTTAAAAAAACACTTTTTTGATTTTTTAAAAGTGCCATATGTCGCACATACATGCCCTTAGGTCATGTATGTGCGAAAATGTGCACACATGCATATTTCAGGGGTGCAACACGGTGTCCTTTTGGCACCCTTGCAACCTTGAAATTGCATTCTCAATTTGCGATTCTCTAATTGGTAATCACAAATTGAGAATGTCTTCCCATTCATTCCTATGGGCCTCCTAGCCCATAGGAATGAATGGGAAGGTATTCCTTATTTGCGAATCTCAATTTGCGATTCGCAAATAAGAAATATGTAGGATTCGCAAAATTTTTAGCAAATCCTACATACATTGCATTTTGCGATTCTCTAATTGCGATTCGCTAAAAATCGCAATTTGAGAATCGCAAAACTCGTTTTTGATACATATGGCCCCATATCCCCTCCGCTATCCAACACTTTCCCTACTGTTGCACTCGTTGGAGTGGGAATAGTAAATTATTCCTCTTTGCTATCCAACACTTTCCCTACTGTTGCACTCATTGGAGTGGGACTAGTAATTTTTACCCCTCCGCTATCCAACACTTTCCCTACTGTTGCACTCACTGGAGTGGGAATAGTAATTTTTATCCCTCCGCTATCCAACATTTTCCCTACTGTTGCACTCACTGGAGTGGGAATAGTAATTTTTACCCCTACGCTATCCAACACTTTCCCTACTGTTGCACTCGCTGGAGTGGAAATAGTAATTTTATCCCTCCGCTACAGTGGCGGCTCGCATAGGGCGTGCTGCGAGGCGGTGGGGCGGGGGAGGGGCAGGGTGTGGGGGTAGTAAACGCGGACATACGACGGAACGGAGGAAAGTAATTATTATGTTCCTCCGTTCCGTCGTATGTCCGAGTTTACTACCCCCCCACCCTAACCCTCCCCCGCCTCACCGCCTCGCAGCACGCCCTATGCGAGCCGCCACTGCTCCGCTATCCAACATTTTCCCTACTGTTGCACTTGCTGGAGTGGGAATAGTAATTTTTTCCCCTCCGCTATCCAACACTTTCCCCACTGTTACACTCATTGGAGTGGGAATAGTAAATTATTCCCCTCCGCTATCCAACACTTTCCCTACTGTTGCACTCATTGGAGTGGGAATAGTAAATTATGCCTCTCCGCTGTCCAACACTTTCCCTACTGTTGCACTCGCTGTAGTGGGAATTGTAATTTTTTCCCCTATGGTATCCAACACTTTCCCTACTGTGGCACTGAATGTAGTGTAAAATGTAGGTTTAAAAAATATTACATATTTTAATATTTTAATTTATAATATAATTTTTTAAAATAATTTTTATGTTACAGGTGTATGTATATATATATTTATTTATAATTATAATATATTTGTAACATTTTATAATTAATTAACATTATTATTTATTAATTATTTTTAAGGAAATATATTTATATTACATTTTATATATGTATGTTTAATTTATTTTTAAATTAAATGTATTACTTATAATTATTAAAATTTACAAATAAATCTAATTTTTTTAAGTTAAATGTATTATTTAATTTATTTTACATTATAATACATATAAAAGAAACGATATTTTGTACTTTGATATTTTTAACAACGATATTTTTTTCCCGATATTTTTGTACTTACCATTATGAAGATAGGAGGTCGATATTTTTGACAACGATATTTATGTCCTGATATTTTTGTATCTCGATATTCTGGTACTCGATATTCTGTCAGTGATCCCTTAGGGCTATTCTCATACAACCTTCCCCTATAAGCAATTAAAGTCATAAGATTTCCAAAAACCTGACCTGGCTCCAAATCACTAACATACACACGATCTTTAACATCAAATAAAATTTGAGGCGCGTCTGTTCCAAAGTGTTGTTGCTAAGACAAATCAGCGTAGCGGACATATGCTTAAGGGCATGTTGCTGTATAAAAGGCTCAAAATCTTGCATATCTTCCCAGACATCCTCCACACTATAGATTGCATTACGAGCCCACTGCGCAGCCTGATTAGCTTTTACTTGTTTTTCTTAATCCCCCACCCCAGACCGCACTAAAGGGCCCATGCGCTCCTTAAATTTTGTCCAATCTCTATCCTCAAATCCGCGTGCTGGCGTCTCAATACTCAAAGATGTCGGAGGATGAAAAACCATGCAAGGAGAAACAACAGAAGTGACAGGTACAATCGTTGCTGGTGCTTGTACCGGAGGAGAGAGAACAGAGGATACAGGAGTCGAGACAGTAGGTGTGCTAATAGTCATAGTTGCCAAAGATGGCGAAGGCAGAGAAGGAGCAGGGGGTGCCGTAGCCAAAGCACTCAAATCAACAGCAGTAGATACAGGAACAGTTGGAGCAGATACGACAGGCTGCTGTTACTGTAAGGGAACAGCGGGGTATATCCTCTGCGGGGCATATGGAGGCGGGGGTCGAGTGTCTAGCAATTCCTCCACAAAAGTATCGGTTTCCTCTTGGGCCAAATAAGATTTATCAATATTCAACCAAAACCTCCTATCTCCACATTCAACTCCCGCCTCTTGCTTTTCTCTATCATATGCTACAGCTTTCTGAGCCAGTGTTTGCATCTTCCCCTTCCGTGCATCCTTTTCCATCTACAATCGTTTCTATCTAGCTGCTTTCTGCCATGTTCTGAGGGAATCAAACATAGACTGTCTATTTCGTCTTTTAAATAACTGTTCCTGTAAGAACCCAATCTTTTGTTCATCAAAAGTGCCCGACAACGGCCACTGTAACACGGCATTGTCCCTCGTATATTTGTGCCATAACGTACTAAACATAATAGGGCCAAGACCATGCTTGACATACATATCAAAATTAGGGGTGCCTTCTGGAGGTGCTGACTGAGCATGTTCTAATCGAGCATCTGCAGAACAACAACGACAACAGGAAAACAAGAACTTATTAAGATCAGACATTTTCAAAAAGAAAGCAAATTCGCTATTTTTGCCTAGCAAAGCAATTGCAAATGCTTTTATCAAAAAAAGGGTCCTCAGACCCCACCAAACTCAAACCACACTGATACCATATCCACAAAGAACCAAAACAAACTCACCTGATATGAGTAGGGGCAGCTGTGAGCAATCGATACTCCTCGTGCAGGGATCCCTGAACCGTCAGTCTGACCCGACGATGGCCTCGACCTCCCCTCTGTCCGCAGAAGGGGAGGGCTCAATCATCCAAAGGAGTCCCTATTCAGGCGCCAACTGAAAGAAGTGGCCCGATTCGGGTCACTCGGGTCACTAATGACCACCTCTCAACCTTCCATACCAAATGAAGAGTCGGTCAGACAGTAGAGAATACAAACCAATAACTGTTTATTCAGAATACACTCAGAGTGGAGCCCAGTCTGCCCAGTCGCTAGGAGTGCTGCAGAGGGACTGAAATCGACAAGCATAAAGATACATTATGTACATTTCGTAACAGGGCTAGAACACGCCCATAGTGGAATTTTCCAGGCAGGTGCTGCAAAGCAATGGAATACAAGAGATAAACAATCTCAGTGCTCATATCTTACACAAAGTTACAAAGTCCAAGGTTCCAGACCAGACAAGTGGGAGAAGGCCTCTATCTAGGGAGAAAGGTATGCGCTAATAAGAACAGCCTATTCATTAGTGAAGCAAAACCCAACCTTGGCGAAATGAAACCTAGCAGAGGCCTTTTCTCAGAAATAGTGAAGGATTAGTTTTGATCATGATTAGGGCTCCCGGTTTTATGGTATTTATTTTATTGTCATTTCCGTCTGTATTAATCCATATTTATTTTTTGTCAACTTTATCTGTATTTATCCATATTTATTATGGGCTTTGTGAAAAAAGTAAAGCTGAAACTGGTATATTTCCACATTTATTTAACCAATAAATATGCAGTCATGATTGAATGTCTGCCAGGTTTCAGTGCTGTGAACACCCACAGAAGATAAATCAATGCACTTATATGAAAATATGCACATTTCAGTATCAGCCTTGTCCATAGCTACTGCTGTTTAAGCCTCTTTACTAAAATTCCTTTCTTTTTTAACCCCCTTATCTATCAATCCACACATCTATTGGCCTGGCAGTCATGGGAAAGTGTATTTAGAATCACTCAAAAAGCACCCAATTTCCATTTTTATCCACATTTAAAAATAAATACAGACAAGAAAATAAATGGTTTTCTGTCTGTATTTATCTGTAAAAATCAGTAAAAACGGGAAACAGGGAGCCTTAATCATGATTCAAAATGGCGTCTGAATAGAAAATGGTGCAGCGAATGCTAATTTACACAAGATAGTGCGCAAGCAGAAACATTTCTATTCTAACACGACCACTCGGATCCAATCCGACCACTTGGACCCATTCCGACCATTTGGACCCGACGACTTGGACCCGTTCTGACCACTTGGACCTGACCACTCGGACCCATACCGACCACTCGGACTCTATCACTCAGACCCATTCTGACCACTCAGAACCGTTCTGACCACTCGGACCCGATCCGACCACTCAGACCTGGCCACTCAGACACAACCACTCAGTCCCAACCACTCAGACCCGTTCTGACCATTCTGACCTGTTCCGACCACTTGGACCTGACCACTCGGACCCATTCCAACCACTAGGACCCATTCCAACCACTCGGACCTATTCCAACCACTCGGTCCCGTTACGACCACTCGGATTCGTTCCGACCACTCGGACCCGTTCCGACCTCTCGGACCTTTTCCGACCACTCAGACCCAACCCGACCACTCTGACCCGATCACTTTGACCCATTCTGATCACTCTGACCCCTTCAAACTCGCACCCGACCTGACCACTCTGACTTGACCACTCGCTCCCGACCACTCGCACCCCTTCTGACCACTCGGACCTGACTACTCGGACCCAAACACTTGGACTCGTTCTGACCACTCAGGCCCATCCACTCGGACCCATTCTGACCACTCAGACCTGTTCCAACCACTCAGACCTGACCATTCTGAACCGTTGTAACCACTCGGACCTGCCTGTTCTGACCACTCTTACCTGTTCTGACCACTCCAGACCCCTTCCAATCACTCAGACCCATTCTGACCACTCGGACCTGACCACTCTGAAGCCTTCCGACCACTCAGACCAGACCAATCGGACCTGTTCTGGCCACTCATACCCGACCACTCTGACCCATTCCAACCACATGTACCCGACCACTCTGACCCGTTCTGACCCATTCCGACCACTCGTACCTGACCACTCTGACCTGTTCCGACCACATGGACCCGACTGTTCCGACCACTCGGACCCGTTCCGACCACTCGGACCTGCTCACTCGGACATGTTCTGACCACTAGGAACCGACGACTCAGACCTATTCTGACCACTTGGACCCATTCTCACTACTCGTACCCGACCACTCTGACCCGACCACTCTGACCCGACCACTCTGACCCGACCACTCGTAACCGACAACTCTGACCCAGCCACTCATACCCAACCACTCAGACCCGACTACTCAGACCCGTTCTGACCACTCGGACCTTTTCCAACCACTCAGACCCATTCCGACCAGTCGGACCTGACCACTTGGACCCTTTCCAACCACTCGGACCCGTCCACTCGGACCCGTTCCGACCACTCTGACCCCTCCGACCACTGGGACCCAACACAACCACTCGGACTGACCACTCGGACCCTTTCTGACCACTCGGACCCCTTCCAACCACTCGGACTTGACTCGACCACTCTGACCCAACCACTCGCACCCCTTCTGACCACTCGGACCCGACTACTCGGACACGTCCACTCAGACCCGTTCAGACCGCTCGGACACGTCCTCTCAGACCTGTTCAGACCACTCGGACCCATTCTGACCACTCGTACCTGTCCACTGGGACCCGTTCAGACCACTCGAACCCGACCACTCGGACCCATTTCGACCACTAGGACCCGTTCTGACTACTTGGAACTGTTCTGACCATTCAGACCTGACCACTCGGACCCGTTCCGACCACTCTGACCTGACCACTTGGACCCGACCACTCAAACCCAACTACTCGGGCCAGACCACTCAGACCCATTCAGAGTACTCGGACCAGACCACTCGGACCCATTCTGACCACTCAGACCCGACCACTCAGACCTGTTCCAACCACTCAGGCCTGACCATTCTGAACCGTTGTAACCACTCGGACCTGACCACTCTTACCTGTTCTGACCACTCGGACCCCTCCCAACCACGTGGACCCGTTCTGACCACTCCAGACCCCTTCCAATCACTCAGACCCATTCTGACCACTCGGACCTGACCACTCTGAAGCCTTCCGACCACTCAGACCAGACCAATCGGACCTGTTCTGGCCACTCATACCCGACCACTCTGACCCATTCCAACCACATGTACCCGACCACTCTGACCCGTTCTGACCCATTCCGACCACTCGTACCTGACCACTCTGACCTGTTCCGACCACTTTGACCCGTTCCGACCACATGGACCCGACTGTTCCGACCACTCGGACCCGTTCCGACCACTCAGACTCGACCAATCAGACCCGTTCCGACCACTCGGACCTGTTCCGACCACTCGGACCTGCTCACTCGGACATGTTCTGACCACTAGGAACCGACGACTCAGACCTATTCTGACCACTTGGACCCATTCTCACTACTCGTACCCGACCACTCTGACCCGACCACTCTGACCCGACCACTCTGACCCGACCACTCTGACCCGACCACTCGTAACCGACAACTCTGACCCAGCCACTCATACCCAACCACTCAGACCCGACTACTCAGACCCGTTCTGACCACTCGGACCTTTTCCAACCACTCAGACCCATTCCGACCAGTCGGACCTGACCACTTGGACCCTTTCCAACCACTCGGACCCGTCCACTCGGACCCGTTCCGACCACTCTGACCCCTCCGACCACTGGGACCCAACACAACCACTCGGACTGACCACTCGGACCCTTTCTGACCACTCGGACCCCTTCCAACCACTCGGACTTGACTCGACCACTCTGACCCAACCACTCGCACCCCTTCTGACCACTCGGACCCGACTACTCGGACACGTCCACTCAGACCCGTTCAGACCGCTCGGACACGTCCTCTCAGACCCGTTCAGACCACTCGGACCCATTCTGACCACTCGTACCTGTCCACTGGGACCCGTTCAGACCACTCGAACCCGACCACTCGGACCCATTTCGACCACTAGGACCCGTTCTGACTACTTGGAACTGTTCTGACCATTCAGACCTGACCACTCGGACCCGTTCCGACCACTCTGACCTGACCACTTGGACCCGACCACTTGGACCCGACCACTCAAACCCAACTACTCGGGCCAGACCACTCAGACCCATTCAGAGTACTCGGACCAGACCACTCGGACCCTTTCCCACCACTCGGACCCATTCTCATCACGTGTACTCGACTCAGACCCATTCCAACCACTCAGACCCGATCCGACCACTCTGACCCCTCCGACCACTGGGACCCAACACAACCACTCGGACTGACCACTCAGACCCTTTCTGACCACTCGGACCCCTTCCAACCACTCGGACTTGACTCGACCACTCTGACCCGACCACTCGCACCCCTTTTGACCACTCAGACCCGACTACTCGGACACGTCCACTCAGATCCATTCAGACCACTTGGACACGTCCACTCAGAACCGTTCAGACCACTCGGACCCGTCCACTCGGACCCATTCTGACCACTCGTACCTGTCCACTGGGACCCGTTCCGACCACTCGAACCCGACCACTCTGACCCATTCCGACCACTAGGACCCATTCTGACTACTTGGAACTGGTCTGACCATTCAGACCTGACCACTCGGACCCGTTCCGACCACTCTGACCTGACCACTTGGACCCGACCACTCAAACCCAACTACTCAGGCCGGACCACTCAGACCCATTCAGACTACTCGGACCAGACCACTCGGACTCTTTCCCACCACTCGGACCCGTTCTCATCACGTGTACTCAACTCAGACCCGTTCCAACCACTCAGACCCGATCCGACCACTCGGACCCCTTCTGACCACTCAGACCCGACACTCGGACCTCTTCCGACTATTCTGACCCGACCACTCGGACCCGTTCTGACCACTCGGACCCTACCCGACCATTCGGACCCAGCCTGTTAGAATAGACCTGTGAATGCTTATGCAGTGACCTATATAAGTTAGCATTCGCGGCACCATTTTCTGTTCAGACGCCATTCTGAATGACGATTGAAACTAATCCTTTGCCATTTCCGAGAAAAAGCCTCTGTTAAGTTTTGTTTCTGAAATGTTGAAGTTTTGCCTCAGTAATGAATGGACTGTTCATATTAACGCATACCTTTCTCACTAGATAGAGGCCCTCTCCCACTTGTCTGGTGGCAGGCGCAGGGTGAAAAGACCTTGGACTGTGTTAGGTTGTGTGAGATACGAGAACTGAAACCTATTTTTTGTATTTCACTGTCCAGCTGCATCTGCTTGGAAAATTCCACTGTGGGTGTGTTTTTGCCCAACTATGAAATGTACATAATGTACCTCTATGCTTGTTGATTTCAGTTCCCTCTGTACCACTCTTCGAGACTGTACAGACGGGGCTCCACTCTGAGTGTATCTGAATAAAGTAATTATTGGTATATCTCCACTGTTCTTCCGACTCTTCCTTTGGTGGTCCGAGGTGATCCGGGTGGCCCCAAGCGGGTCACTTCCTTCAGTTGGCGCTCAAACAGGGACTCCTTCGGGTGATTGATCCATCTCCTTTCCGCAGACGGTGGGAGGATGAGGACATCATTGGGTCAGACTGACGGCTCAGGGATCCCTGCACGAACAGTTTCTGTTACTCGCAGCTGCTCCTTCTGTCCCGCCGGACGGTGCCTCGCCCAGTGGTCATCCCGACTGGAGTCCTGAACAGCGAAACCCTTGAATCTGACCGTTTGGTCTGAGGAGTCGGCAGTGGAGAACCTATTTGTTTGTACTACTGATATCAGGTGAGTTTGTTTTGGTTCTATGTGGATATGGTACCGTTTGAGTTCGTTACGGTCTAAGGACTGTTTTGATGAAAAGTGTTTGCAAATACTTTGACAGGTAAAAATAACGATTTTGTTCTGCAGATGCTCGGTTGGAAGAAGCTCAGCCTGCGCCTCCTGAAGGCAGCCCTAATTTTGATATGTATGTGAAACATGGTCTTGGCCCTATTATGTTTAGTACATTATGGCACAAATATGTTTGACTCTCTTCGAACTTGGCAGAAGGAGGCTAAGCAAAGGCGGTTAAAAATGGAGAAAGATGCACGGAAAGGGAGGATGCAGACTCTTACCCAGAAAGCTGTGGCGTATGACAGAGAAAAACAGGAGACAGGAATAGAATGTGAGGATAGGAGATTTCGGTTGCATATTGACAAGTCCTATGTGGCCAAAGAGGACGATGATACCTTTGTAGAGTTGTTGTTAGATACTCAACCCCCGCCTCCTTATGCCCCGCAGAGGATATACCCCGTTGTTCCTTTGCAGACACAGCAGTCTGTCTCGTCCGCTGAAGCGGCCCCTGTATCTACATCTGTTCTACCCACAGCTCCAGTTACCGCGCCCCCTATTATTTCTCTCCCCTCACCATCCTTGACAACTGTGACCTCTATTACACCCACTGCCCCTACTCTTGTGCCCTCTGTTCTTTCTCCTCCGGTGCAATCATTGACTACAGTTCTACATACTACTCCTATTACCCCTCCTCCTGCGGTTATTCATCCCCCGATGTTTTTGGGTGCTGATACCCCTGTGCGTGTGTTTGAAGACAGGGATTTGGCGAGATTTAGGGAACGAACAGGTCCGTTGATGCGATCTGGAGTAGGGGAGGAAGAGAAGAGGCTAATAGCGAGTCAGGCAATGTGGTGGGCTCGTAATGCAATTTATTGTGTGGAAGATATTTGTCAAGTTATACGTGATTTTGCGCCTTTTTTACAACAGCATGTTCTTCAACGTATGTCTGCTACATTGATTGATCTTTGGCATACACACATTGGGTCGGAGGCTCCCCAAATATTATTTGATATTAGAGACCGTGTTTATGTTACAGATTTAGAGTCGGGACAGGTGTTTGGTAATATTTCTACCATAGTTTCTTATAGATGTCGGTTGTATGATAAGAGCCCTACTCAAAAAACTCAGTTCCCTATGCGTGAAGTCCACCCAATTTATCATCCAGAAATACCTGCATTGACGGATCAGCACGGTGTGACCACCAGACCGGCCGTGGCTGCCCGTTTTCAGGAGCAATGGGTTTATATTCCATGGAAAAGAAGTGAGGTTTTAGCCCTTAAGGCTACTCTTCCCTATCCTAGGAAAAACCCTACAGCCTATTATGAGGAATTGACAGAAGCTGCCTCTTCTACTGTGATGACTCTTGCTGATATTGAAATGTTTTTTGGTCTTCTTGCTCCGGTTGATTTTTGGCGGCAGGTGCATACTCAACATCATGTTGCTGAGTTGAGTGGTACATGGGATATGATTAAGGGATGGGATCAAGAAAGGAAGCCAGGAGATAAGCCGCGTGCAGAGATACTCGCTTTGCATGGTTGTATTATTACATATATGCATACACTTATTCCACCTAAGAAAGTCAGTTGAGATAGATTGACGGCCTGTTGACAGAAGAAGGATGAAGTGTATCTGATTTCTTTACTAGGTTTGAGGATAAGTTTTTGAATTACAGTGGGCAGGATATGTCCATGGAGGGAGGAGTTTGTTTGTTTGTTGACAGGTTTGTTACTAATCTTCTTCTTGAAATAATGACTTGTTTACAGGCGTCTAAGTACCTGGTCTACGCTTCTCCCTCTGTTATTTTGAATATGGCTCAATATTATGAGCATCGAGATCAGGAGGAAAAGGATAAAACTGATAAAAAACACAAGGATTTGAAGACGAAAGTGTTGATGCAGCAGGCTTTTCGGGGAAATAACATGGGACGGGGAGGTCCTTCTCGACAACTCCCACATACTAGGCAGCCTACTATTACACCTTTGGGACAAAATCAGTGAGCTTATTGTAAGGAGGAAGGACATTGGTGTAGCCAGTGCCCGGTGCTTTTACAGAAGGTTTCGTCCCCTAGAGGACGCGGTTCTGGTGGTAGAGGTCGTGGAACCGACAGAAATATGAATGCTGCGGCTCCTGTGGGCTGCTCTGACAATTATTTCGATGACCCCAGACATGGACAGTATTATCATGATGATTATGACATAGATGATGTGACAGGTATGTCTTACAGCTAGGACAGCTGGGGACAGGGTGAGGGACCAGTTCAGATACCTGTAGATCAGCGTGGTCCTTATGTCACAGCGGATTTGCAAGGTTCTACTAAGGAAGTTTTGGTGGATACAGTTGCAACAAAATTCTGTTTCTCGACATATGGTCCCTGGGGCGGCCCTGTCTGGCCAAAGTAATGTTTTAGTGGGTTTTTCCTTTGTACCGGTCATTAGCCCCATTTTACGCTCCTTGCACTTACTGTTGGTCCTTTTACTGTTGAGTCTCCATTCTTGTTGACATCTAATTGTGGTGAAAATTTGATGGGTTTGGACTTGTTGAAGAAGTTGCATGCTACTATTTATTGTTCTCCTGATGGTGTCTATATTACTATGGGTCCAGATGTGACTACTAGACAGTGTTTATCTAAGGATGCACCCTTCCAGATGAGTTTGCTCAGGTACCCCCCACACTATTGGCCACAGGTGACACAGACGTGGGTCTATTGCATATACTACCAGTTTCTATACAAGTTAAAGATAATGCTATTCTGCCCCATATTCCTCAATATAAAATACTGCAGGCAGGGGAACGGGCCCTTCTTCAGATTATTCAGGATTTGATACGAAGGGGAGTAGTTGAAGAAACGTCTGCCAACATTTGTAATTGTCCTATTCTTCCGGTCCTGAAGAGGACACCCTCGGGTTCCTCTGATGCTATTGATGATATCTATCGCTTTGTGATTGATTTGCGAGAGGTTAATAAAATTGTAATTTCCGCAATTCCTGGTGGTACCTGACATTACTACGCTTTTAATGATGATCCCATCTACTGCTAAGTTCTTTTTTGTTATGCATTCTTCAGTATTCCTATACACCCAGACAGTAGGTATTTGTTTGGATTTACACTGGCCGGCAGAAGCTTTAGATTCTGTCGTGCTCCTCAAGGCTATACGGAGAGTCCGAGTATTTATAGTTAAGTATTAAAAAGTCAATTGGATTTACTATCACTTTCCCCATGTAATGTATTGGTGCAGTATGTCGATGATCTGTTAATTGCTTCTGATACGGAACAAGGTTGCAAGGACAGTACAGTGAAATTGTTGTTGCATTTGGCACATCATGGACATAAGGACTCTCTTTCTAAATTTCAATATTGTCGACAGGAGGTCACCTATTTAGGTCACCTAATGTCGAAGGAGGGTAGGAGGTTGACCCCTGAGCGCATCAGTACCATTGTTAAAATGCCCATTCCGCAAACTCAAAAAGATGTACGTGCTTTTATAGGTATTACTTCCTACTGTCGTCAGTGGATCCCAAATCATTCTTTACTAATCAAACCTTTGTTTGCATTAACAACGAAAGCAGTGCATGAGCCTTTGCATTGGACGCCAGAATGTCAGCAGTCTTTTGAGCACTTAACTGTGCTTTGTTCGGCTCCGGTGCTTGGCACACCTAACTAAAGAAAACTGTTTGTGCTTTATGTTCATGAGATGGCTGGTTGTGCACTTTCTGTCTTTACACAGAAATTTGGGGATAAACAGAGGCCTTGTGCTTATTTTTCTGCTGTGCTTGATCCTGTTGCTAGGGCCCTTCCGAGTTGTCTGAGAGCGGTCGCGGCTGTGGCCACTTCAAACAGGCAATCGGCTGGACTCATACTTGATACAGACCTCACAATTATGGTCCCCCATGCTGTGGATACACTTTTGAATAAGACACAGCACCTCACCAGTGCACGTCTTACTGGTCATGAATTGACATTGTTTGCTAAACATATCACGATCAAAAGATGTGCCACTCTGAACCCAGCCACGTTACTACCCCTCCCTTCTGAGCATGATGCAGTTGACAAACATGACTGCATTTTCCGGATGGAAGAAGAGACGAAAGGGCGGGTAGACTTGACTGATGTTCCCTTATCTGACCCCCAAGAAGAACTATATGTCGATGGCTCCTGTTTTAAATTACCAGATGGCACTACCACTGCAGCCTATGCTATTACTACGTTGAGGACGGTGGTAGAGACATCACGGGTCCCCTATCAGTCGGCTCAAGCCGCTGAGCTTGCTGCCCTTATCCGAGCTTGTGAATTGACTGTAGGGCTGGTTGTCAATATTTATACTGACAGCCAGTACGCATTCGGGGTTGTGCATAACTTTGGGCGACTGTGGGCAGAGAGAAGATTCCTCACCTCTCATGGTGCCAAAATCCAACATGGGCATCTTATATTGCGGCTTTTGTCCGCCTTAACGCTCCCCAAGAAATTGGCAATAATTAAGTGTAGCGCTCATAGAAAGGTTACTGATGATGTAGGTAGAGGGAATGCATTCACAGATCAGGTAGCCAAGGAGACGGCCCGAAGTAAATGAAAAGAATGTTTTTTGCAGGTCCAGCTAGGTGGGTTCCTGAGGTTGCTATGTTTGAAAATACAGTTGAAAGTGTAAAGGAGATACAAAGCGAAGCCACGATAGAGGAATTAGCGAAATGGCAGGAGAGTAAAGCACAGTAAAATGAGGAAGGATGTTGGATTGATAAATCTGGAGAACAGAAATGGATGTTGCCCGATGCATATGTACTTCCTGTGGTTACTATGGCCCATGGTCCAGCCCATATTAGTGCGAAAGGCATTTGTAAATTGTTAGCCCCTGTTTGGCATAATGATACCATCTCTAAGACAGCTGCGCATTTGGTGAAACATTGCATGATCTGTATGAAACATAATCCAGGAAAGGTACCCCTTCACTGCCTGGTAATTTTGCACCACCCACTTTCCCGTTTGAAGTCCTCCAAATGGATTGAGCTAGAAAGATGTAATAATCTTAAGTATGTTTTAGTGATTATATGTGCGTTCAGCAAATGGGTTGAGGCTTATCCCACTAAGGATAATACGGCCATTACAACTGCGAAAGTACTCCTTAAAGAATACTTTCCTCGATTCGGTTTGCCTCAAATTATCTGGAGTGATAACAAGTCTCATTTTAATGGGAAAGTGATTAAATTGATTTGTGAAGGTTTACATATTAAACAGAAATTTCATGCTGCTAATCATCCACAGTCAGCGGATTTGGTTGAAAAGTACAATGGTACTCTCAAATTGAAATTGGCAAAAATCCAGGAGACGACAGGTTTAAAATGGCCAAATGCTCTACCGTTAGCCCTTTTGTCAACAAGAACTACAGCTCATTCTAGAACAGGCTTGTCACCTTACGAGGTCATGTTCGGATGCCCCGCAAATGTCTGGGGGGTCCCACGTCCTCGTAAATACTCTGATATTGAATATCCTGTATTGCTTGATTATCTTGGACAATTGACAGAAAGTTTATGTTCTGTTCACCAACAGGTACGGGAATCCCTATCTCCTATTCCAGAGGGACTTGGCCACGACATTCAACCTGGTGATTACGTCCTGGTCAGAAATTTCCAGAGGAAGAAAGGCTGGAGCCCTGCTGGAAAGGCCCTGAGCAAGTTCTGTTGATGACACGGACGGCTGTAAATGTTGCTGGTCAGAAAAACTGGGTGCATGCCACCCACTGCCGGAGGATTCCATTACCATTGCCATACGACCAGTGGGTCAAGGAGGGTATCGGCGACACTGAATGTGAGCAAGTGCCCAGGTTTGTCCCCTTTAGTGATGCCAAGTTGACCTGGACATAGACAGATAAGGAGAACGACGATGTTTTGAACGAGGCTGTTCCACCAGAAATACGAGCTATCCAGGAGCCTTTGTTCATTGATCATACAGTGCCTGGGGCTGCCAGGTACAATTAGAACCCTCGGCTGAGGGCTACTGAGTCTAAGGAGAAAACAGATTAGGGATGGACTGTACAAGATAGGTAGTACTGAGTAACAGTACCAACAAATAATTGAAACGAGTGAAAATTCTGTGTTTGCCTTACCCTTGTTGTTTGAACATTAGTCAGGAGAAGAAAAAGTATACTTTGAAGGTATACCACCTTTATCAACGTGGGATAGATGAGGAGAAGAGCTTAGGACAGAGCAAGCTCCACCGCCGGTGCTCAAGAGTGCCAACTTATTGATGGACAATAGGAGACTGTGCCAGTGAGGCTCTAACGGACACTGGGAACTTTATATTTTCTTGTACTTCGATTCTTTTGAATTCACTATGCATCCTTTTGGCAGAAAGGTTGCTGAGGAGGAGCAGCCAATGGTTACTACACAACGTAATATGATGTGGTCGAGTAAAAGTAAAATAATATGCGTTGTTCTTTTGATTCTGATGATAATAATACTGTGTGGGGTGTCATGGGTTTTGGAAGCTGCTCAAAGCGTGCCTTTACGCAGTAAGGGTAAGGTAATTTCCCTGAGACGAAATAAAAGAACTGCCCCGAGTAATGTATTCTTGGAAACACATAAGAGGTTCTTTGGCGAAGGGACCGCTTGTTACCCCACCCAATCTGTCACCAGCCTGTTGACTGGATATCCATTGTCACTCGTTAATTACACATATACTCGGTCACCTCAGTTTACAGAAATGAAAGGAGTGTTTGGTTTTGGTTATCCGGGGCCATGTTTATACCATAGAAAGCCACTGGGAGTGGGTTATCCGGGTTGTGATAACAATACATACTGTGATAATTTTTACATGGAAAAACAGAACATAACATTAGTGGGTTGGCACTACAAGGAGTTGACAGTCCCTCGAGAGGCCGGTTATTACCCTGCTTGTTGCCTCATTGTGAACAGTACAGATACTTCATCGTATATAAATTGTTCGGGGATAGTATTGTACAAACATACGGTCCCCTTAATGAATAAAGAGGATCCAAGTACTTTCGGAATGAACTCAAGGTACGCTGCAGTGGATTACGAGGGGCCGATTTATGCACACCCAGGGTTTTTCTTTTTGTCTAATGGGACTTATTCCAATGTCTATAATGGCACAGATGATGTAGCTCTCGGAATGGTATTGCCTTTCGGTGTGTCCTGTAAATATGCCAAGCCTAACATAAGATGGGTTAAAAGGACACTAATGAAAGAATTCTGTGAGGGAGTGACCGATATAGAGGTCAATAATTACAGTAACGGTATCACCTTTGGGTACATCCTTTCTTCTATTTTCACATTGGGTGGTACTTCCATGGCCAGGGGTGAGAAGGCTAGAGAATACTTTGGATGCAAGCTGCAAATTCCATCTAATACTACAGTGGCAGCTTTGCGCGACATCACCACTTAGTTGGAAAGTATGCTGATATACTCGGAACAGACTAGATATGCAGTGGATTTTATTCTAGCCAAGAGTGGTGGTGTATGCGCGGTAGTTGGCGATGTGTGGTCAGGATCAAGAATATGGAAAAGAATATTACCAAACACATTTTAGATATTCTTGAAAATGTCAAGGGAATGGAGAGTGGGAATTGAAGTTGGTCCTTTTTCGGCAGCTGGGGCTGGATTCTTGAAAAAGCGATTTATCTTGTTGTGGTGTTGATGCTCTGCTGTGTCCTCGTTCAGTGTCTCCCCTTTTGTTATTCATATTGTACTACTATTTTCGCACCCAAAAAGAGAGTATCAATTCATGACACAAATGCGGCTATAATGCTTCAGAAAGATGTTGATGATTTGATGAATATTGATGAAGGAATATTTGAGGATTCACCCCCCTCCTTGCTGTTTCGTTTTCTGATGTTGATGGTATGGAGTGTTCATAACTGTCTCCCAATTTGATATTCTGTTATTGCTTGCAATTCTGTTCCTTTTTGCTACAGTTGAAAATGTTTTAGCTCATGCTAAAAGGAGGGTCTGTTAGAATAGACCCGTGAATGCTTATGCAGTGCCCTATATAAGTTAGCATTCGCGGCACCATTTTCTGTTCACACACCATTTTGAATGACGATTGAAACTAATCCTTTGCCGTTTCCGAGAAAAAGCCTCTGTTAAGTTCTGTTTCTGAAATGTTGAAGTTTTGCCTCAGTAATGAATAGACTGTTCATATTAACGCATACCTTTTTATGAGATAGAGGCCTTCTTCCACTTGTCTAGTGGCGGGCACAGGATGAAACGACCATGGATTGTGTTAGGTTGTATGAGATACGAGAACCGAAACCTATTTTTTGTATTTCACTGTCCAGCTGCATCTGCTTGGAAAATTCCACTGTGGGCGTGTCTTTGCCCGGCTATGAAATGTACATAATGTATCTCTATGCTTGTTGATTTCAGTTCCCTCTGTACCACTCTTCGTGACTGTGCAGACGGGGCTCCACTCTGAGTGTATCTGAATAAAGTAATTATTGGTAAATTCTCCACTGTTCTTTCCACTCTTCCTTTGGTATGGAAGGCTGAGAGGTGGTCCAAGGTGACCCGGGTGGCCCCAAGCGGGTCACTTCCTTCAGGGGCAGGGGGCCCTTCCAGGGCAGATTTGAGTTTGGGGCAGCAGACCTGCCCCTCTCTTGAACCCCTCAGACAGCAAGCTGCTGCTGAGACAACAGGGAATATCAGTGGGTCCCATAGGATCTACTTGGAAGAAGGACTTCTATACTCAGAGGGTAGAGACCCCAAGCCTGGTGCCACCAGGAGGCTGGTAATACCCCAGAAATTTAGAGGTTTCCTGCTCTCCCTAGCACATGATATTCCTCAGCCAGGACACTTAGGGCAAAGTAAGACTTGGAACGTGCTTGTCCCTCACTTTCACTGGCCCCATATGTCTAAAGACACCAAGAAGTTTTGTCGCTCCTGTGCCACTTGCCAAGCCAGTGGTAAGTCAGGTGGCACCACAAAGGTCCCCTTAATTCCACTTCCAGTGGTTGGGGTTCCCTTTGAAAGGGTAGGGATTGACATTGTTGGTCCCTTGAACCCTCCAAATGCACCTGGGCACAGTTATATCCTAGTGGTGGTGGACCATGCCACTAGGTACCCAGAGGCCATTCCCCTTAGAACCACTACAGCTCCTGTAATGGCCAGGGTCCTCATGGGAATCTTTTCCAGAGTGGGCTTCCCTAAGGAGGTCTTAACAGACAGAGGTACCAACTTCATGTCTAGTTACATTACTGCCATGTGGAAAGAGTGTGAAGTGAACTACAAGTTCCCCACACCCTACCATCCACAGTGCAATGAGCTTCTTGAAAGATTCAGCAAGACCCTCAAGGGTATGATCATGGGTCTCCCAGAAAGCTTATGCAAAAATGGGATGTCCTACTACCCTGCCTTCTCTTTGCCTACAGAGAGGTTCCTCAGAAGGGGGTTGGCTACAGCCCATTTGAACTTCTGTTTGGACATCCAGTTAGGGGTCCATTGTGTCTAGTGAAGGAAGGTTGGGAGCAACCTCTCAAACCTCCTAAACAGGACATAGTGGACTATGTACTTGGCCTGCGTTCACGCATGGCTGAATATATGAAGAAGGCCAGCAAATACCTGGAGGCCAGCCAAGAACTCCAAAAAGCTTGGCATGACCAAAAGGCTGTCTTGACTGTTTACCAGCCAGGCCAGAAAGTGTGGCTGTTGGAGCCTGTGGCCCCAACAGCTCTCCAAGACAAATGGAGTGGACCACACACTATACTTGAGCAAAAGGGTGAGGTCATCTACTTGGTGAACCTAAGTACTCCAAGAAGTCCCCATAGGGTACTTCATGTGAACGCCTGAAACATTTTGTTGACAGGGCTGACATGGGCTTGCTCATGGCAACAGATGAGGGACAGGAGAAAGAGAGCGACCCTCTCCCTGATCTCCTCTCTCAGAACCCTGATGATGGATCAGTAGATGGAGTAGCCTTGGCAGGCAGCCTCACTGATCAACAGCAGACTGATTGCAGGAAAGTCCTCAACCAATACAGGCATATGTTTTCCCTGACACCCAGTCATACCACCTGGTGTACCCATGAAGTGGCCAGGTGATAGTCTGCCTGTTAAGAATAAAATCTACAGGCAGCCTGACCATGTCAGAGAATGCATCAGGACAGAGGTCCAAAAGATGCTGGAATAGGGGGTCATTGAGCCTTCAGTTAGCCCCTGGGCTCGTCCAGTAGTCCTTGTGCCAAAACCTCACACCAAGGGTGGAAAAAGAGAGATGAGGATTTGTGTGGACTACAGAGGCCTCAATGCAGTCACTAGGTCTGATGCTCATCCAATTTCCAGGGCAGATGAACTCATCGATACTTTGGCCTCAGCCAAGTTTCTGAGTACATTTAACCTGACAGATGGCTACTGGCAAATCAGGCTAGCAGAGGATGCCACACCAAAAGCAGCATTCTCAACCCCTAGTGGGCATTATTAATTTATTGTGATGCCCTTTGGTCTGAAGAATGCACCTGCCACATTTCAGAGGCTGGTGAACAAAGTCCTAACATGACTGGAAGCCTATAGTGCAGCATATCTAGATGATATAGCTGTCTTTAGTTCCAACTGGGAGGATCACCTGGTCCACCTCAGAAATGTTCTGGAGGCTCTGCAAAAGGCAGGCCTCCCTATCAATGCCACTAAGTGCCAGATAGGGCAGAGCAAGGTTGTATACTTGGGCCACCTGGTAGGTGGAGGCCAGGTTCAACCATTGGAGAGCAAAATCCAGACCATTGTGGACTCGGTTGCTCCCACAACCCAGACTCAGGTCAGAGCTTTCTTGGGCCTGACTGGGTACTACAGAAGATTTGTAAAGGGATATGGGTCTATTGTGACTCCCCTGAAAGTGCAGTGGGCAGTAAGCTGTCAAAAGGCATTTGATGACCTGAAGCAGGCCATGTGCACTGCTCCCATCCTGCAAAGTCCTGACTACTCCAAAACTTTCATTGTCCAGACAGATGCATCTGAGTTAGGGGTAGGGGCTGTGTTATCACAACGTAATGCAGAGGGCCAGGATCAACCAGGAGCTTTTATCAGCAGAAGGTTGACCCCCAGGGAGAAATGTTGGTCAGCCATTGAGAGGGAGGCCTTTGCTGTGGTCTGGAACTTGAAGAAACTGAGGCCATATCTGTTTGGCAGTCACTTCATTGTTCAGACTGACCACAAGCCCCTTTTATGGTTTAAACAGATGAAGGGTGAAAACCCCAAACTTTTGAGGTGGTCCATTTCCCTACAGGGGATGGACTATACAGTGGAATATAGACCTGGGAGTAACCATGCCAAAGCAGATGGATTCTCCAGACATTTCCACTTAGAAAATGAAGACTCAACTGGGCAAGGTTAATCTCATCTCCTTACGTTTGGGGGGGGCGGGTGTAGGAAAATATGATCCCTAATCCCTAGTAAAGTGGCACTACCTGTGCCCAGGGTTTGTAAATTTAATGCTACTAGTGGGTCTGCAGCACTGATTGTGCCACCCACTTAAGTAGCACTTTAAACATGTCTCAGGCATGCCACCTGCCATTGCAGCCTATGTGTGCAGTGTTAAACTGCCAGGTCAACCTGGCAAAGTAAACCTTTTGCAAGGCCCAAATGTTCCTTTCTAATACATGTAAGCCACCCCTAGGATAGGCCCTGGACAGCCAAGAGTGCAGGGTGCAATGTACCTAAAAAGCGAGACATGTACTTTTTAGTTTTACATGTCCTGGTAGGGAAAACTTTTACATTCATTTTTCACTACTGCAAGGCCTACCTCTCCCATAGGATAACATTGGAGTTACCTTATTACCTTCAATAAATGATAATTTTCAAATGGGGGCAGGTAAACCATTCATGTTTGGTGTCTTTGGAATTGTAATGAAAAATCCTAACTTATTGTGAAGTCAGATTTTAAATTACAGTTTTGAAAATGCACTTTTAGAAAGTTGGCATGTTCCTGCTTTAGCCATTTCATGCCTGCAACTTGTCTGGGTCACATGACTGGGTGTAGCTGACAGTTGGGCTTTATGCATTCCTTCTAGACAGCCACACACAATAGAGAGCTTAGTGTACCTGGATGGGCCATTGCTGGCAGGATGTGAGGGCAGAGAAGAACACAGTTCTACTTGCTCATGAATAGGCTGTGTCCTGCATCCATACAAAGGGCTGCTTACTCCCTGTAGTAAGTCTGGAGCCATGACAGGGAAGGCAGGATCCCTGGGGACTTCAAAGGGAATTTCTAGAAGCTTCTCCCACCTTCCAGAGGAAGGACACCTGGTATATTCAGACACCACCTCTGTGGTAACTTCTGGACCTGTGAATACTCTGCCAGGAAGACGGACTGCTGTGCCGCTGAGAGGACTACCACTCTGCTGGATTGCTGCTCCGAAAGACTGCTGCCCTGCTGTGCTGGCCTTCTGCCCGCAGCCCTCTTGCCTGGGTGATAAGGACTGGACCTGCATCTGTTGAACCCAGGACCCCAGAGTGACTCCAAGGGTTAGTTGGCTGGCCTCCTGACTTGAGAGTCAAGGACAGAAGGCTCCAAAAACCTTGACCCCAGTACCTAGACTCTGCCATCTGTGAGTCTACTCAGTCAAGGTGTGCCACCCCTGTCCTGGACCCTTGGAAGTGGCCGAAGGTGCTCTGCCAGTTTCTGTGGATCCAGGGGAATGGACGCATCTCTACAGGGGTGATGTGTCGGTCCTGCTCGGGGTGCAACCCTGAGCAGGACCGACGCATCACCCCTGTTGCAGGGAAATTAACCCATCAAAAAGACCTGCAGCGCCACAGTTGCCCGCAGCCTCTCTGGAAACGTTGCTGTGCGACGCAACCTCGGTGCAGGCCCTTGCATCTCTTCTTGACAGCAGCCTCGACGATGACGCTGGACTCAACCTCTCAGCTTCAGGGAACCGACGCATTGCCCCGACTGCACGACGTATCCTCGACGCAGGACTTCGCATTGCAAGTCCTGTCAACAGGATCCTCAACGACGATGCAGTCCTTTGCATCACAGTCTCACTGTATTTCAGAGCTGACTCATCGCTTCTGCTGTGCGACACATCTTCGATGCAGACCCTTGCAATGCTCCGCAAACCAGGATTTAAGGTACTTTGTTCAGTAGGCCCGGTAGCCGGCCCATGCTCCAGCGCAGTCGGGCTGAACTTGTGACTTTATCCTGGTCCTGCGCGACCACATATCCACAGTTGGTTCTTTGTGCCTTTTGGAGCTATATCCCTTCAAACCTTTAAAATTGCATATCTCCAGATCTACTTATTGGACATTTGTCGTTTTGGTCTTGTTTTATTTATTAAAAATAAACTCTATTTTTCTAACATGGTGTGGGATCCTTTTTGTGTGGTGTTTTTCACTTTCTTACTCTTTGAAGTGTTGCACAAATACTTTACACATTGCCTCTGAATTAAGCCAAACTGCTCTGGCTACCAGAGGATTGAGCACACATTAGTTTAGGGTTAGCTTGTGCCTCGCCCTGACAAGGTTTGTGGTTGCTGCTTGACCAGGGCTCACACCTCAGTCAAGGAGTGAGAGAAAGCATGGCAGATGCTAAGATAGGAGGTGGTGAGCACGGGCAGGCAGCACACCGTCTACAGATTAATGGTTGAGAGGCAGACACACAAACAGTGTACGTGGTTAGAAAGGATTGAGAACCGGGCTTAGGGGCAAAGAAGGAATACTTCAATAGGGTTAATGAATGCAGCAGTCATTGTTAACAAAAGATCTTGACTTATCACTTGCCCAGGAAACCATTTTATGTCCACCTATTTTCTCATCTGGTCTTCCTCCTGAAATGGCCTTAGAAAAAACTCCTAATTATTAAAGTCCCTTCCAATCGCAGTAAATACACATATACAAAATATTAATACCTGAAGAATTTAAAGTCATTGCTAATCAAAGTGTCACTTAGAAAGGTTTACTTCTACATATTAAAAAAATTCAAAACGTAATGCATTAAGCAGTGGTGTTCAGGCCTGACACCCTACTTGACATCACCCTCCACTCTTAGGGCCAGCCTTCCCCAATCTGGCTCGACTGCTGTACTCTGCACTCTCAATTAGTGAATGCAGAATAAGCATCCGTGCCCACAAGTATTGACATTCTCCTCTCAACCATGGGTCTGTACCAGATACCCAGATCCGCAGCTCACAGTAGAAATCCTGTTGGGCGCACAAGATCAGGTGTTGCCCTCAATGCACTACTTTCATCAAATCTGTGGGAAGTGGAGAGAAACTGGGCCACCATCATCAGCTATTTCAGCACTTGGGCTCATGTCTTTGTAGAGATGGAATAGATGCTGGAAGAGAGGCAAAGTAAAGGCACAACCATGAAGAACACCTTTTGTTTTTCAATGTTATTACACAATAGCAGTCACTACATTGTGAGTAACTGCATTGGGACTCTGGAAAATGAGCACTATGTTGTGAGTACAATTACATTGCAAAATTAGTTACATAGCATTAACATATATCTATAGCTATAGCTATATCTATATATATTTATAGTTCTTCTGAAAAAACTAAAGGTTAAATTGAAATTATAATTAGGTGTTGAAATAAGGTCAAAACTAACATTTAAAAAACAAAATAATATTGCAATTCCCACCGGACCAAAACCACCGACAGGAAAAAAAAATGTCTCTCAACCAATCAGATTACTCATTTTTAAAATTTACAGGAGCGCTGGAATACATCTGGCTCCCCCATGATCAACTGTCCAGATTTTCCTATATTTTTTAACCCCTTCAAGAGCACCCTGAGAACTTCTTTAAACGCAAATTTCTCAAATGGCTGAACGCATTTAAATCAAATAACTAAAAAAACACTTTCTGAACAAAGTTATAACTTGTTGCCATTTTGGTGTAATTCCTTTCATCCGTTTTGTCTATATTGCTTCACAAAATTTCATATCACAATTACCCGCAGGGCAAAAAAAGCATTTTTAAAAAAGAATTTTGGTGGTAGACGCATTGGATCCGAGGCTCCCACCGAAAAACCCCAAAAAACAAAGCACGGGCTTCCGTGCTTCATTAGTAATCACCCCCCGGGTGGGCCAGGTCCCGGGGGCATTTTCATAATAAAGGAGGGGGGCTCATGGCCCCCCTCCTAGTACTCATTAATGTCCCGGGGACCGCCACCTCCCCGGGTCTTATTTGTTGAGAAATGGGGGTGCCTCTTGGCCCCCCCCTGGCCTCGGGGACACCACCTCCCTGGGCCATATCACAAAAATAAATCGAGGGGGGACCACCTCCCCGGGGCCATAATAAATTTGTAGTGGGGGGGCTCAGAGACTCCCCCTGAGCCCCGGGGACCACCACCTCCCTGGGGCCAAGTTTATTTTAAAATGCGGCCACCCTCCTGGGCCATTCTTGGCCCCGGGGACCACCACCTCCCAGGGCAGGCCATACCAGAATAACGGAGGGGGGCAGTGCGCCCCCCCTGAAGCCATTGAAGGCCATAGTGACCGCCAGCCCCATGGCCGGCTCCTGCTATGTCCCGGGGTTCCCACCCTTGAGACATAGCTGTTTGGTGTGGCTTGGCGGGAGCTTTACCTCTCCTACCAAGCCACAGCAAACGCTCCGCTTCCAGCGAGTGAGAGCATTAAGAATGCTCTCGCTCGCTGGAAGTGGAGCAGAATTGCTTTCACACACAAGGAGCTGCCTTTCCAGCAGCTCCCTGTGTGTGAAAGTCATGCTGGCTCCCGCAGGAGGTGGGGAGTCGGCAGGGACCACCGGGGTCTTCCGGCTCCCCCCGTAGTCCCAGTGGAGACTGAGTGCCCTGGAGGCACCCACTTTAAGATGGCCAGGCCCCAGGGGATGGGGGTCCCCAGGGCCAAATTCAGCCAGTGGAGTGGGGCCGCGGAGACCCCCTCTGCCATCTCTAAATGACCAGTCCCCAGCAGATGATGTCCCCAGGTCTGAAATCAGCCTGAAAAGGCGAGGCCCCGTGGAATTGGGTCACCCGGGCCAAAATCAGCCCAGGATGGGGGCCCGCATGGCCTCATTCCCCATTCCAAAAAGGCCTGGTCTTGGGGGATGGGGTCCCCATGGCCAAAATCAGCACAGGGAAGGGGGCTGTGCGGCCTCCCTTCCCTAATAAAAGTTTTTTTTTTTAAAAGCCGTCCCCAGCAAGTCACCGGGGACTTTACTCTGCAAACTACCCCTCCTGTTGCCTTCAGGAAGTACCGCACATCGGGAGTGCTGAGAGGTCATCGGAGGCCTGCCCCCTTTTTCCACCACTCTGCAAACGCGTTTGCTAGGGCACTACTGGTTGGGGGATGAAGTCCCCTTGGCTCCTGAGGGTCATTGGGGACCAAAAAGCCCTCCTGTTGTCTCCAGTAAGTCCCACACAGCAGGATTGCTGAGAGCTGGTCGAAGGCATCGTCCCCTTTCTCCACTACTCTGCAAATGTGCCTCTTAGCGCATTACTGATTGGGGGATGAAGTCCCCTTGGCTGCTGAGGGTCTTTGGGTTCCAAGAACACCTTCTGTTACCTCCAGTAAGTCCCACACAGTGCGATTGCTGAGAGCTGGTCGAAGGCATCATCCCCTTTCTCCACTACTCTGCAAATGCACCTCCTGATGCTCTACTGGTTGGGGGATGGAGTCCTCTTGGATGCTGAGGGTCCTTTGGGGCCAAGAAGCCTCCTGTTACCTCCAGTAAGTCCGACACAGCAGGATTCTTGAGAGCTGGTGGGAGGCCTTGCCCCCTTTCTCCACCACTCTGCAAACGCGACTACTAGTTGAAAAACCATAGACATTCACTTACAAAACCAAAGGTTACAGGGACATTATAGTTAGGAAATAGGATATACAAATCCTTAGATATTCACTGAAAAAGCCAAAGGTTACAGGTAAGTTATAGTTAGGCTCAGATTTCACTAGTACAAAACCATAGAAATTCAGCCGTAATAGTTACCTGAGCTAACTATAACTTACGCCCCCTCAATGCACTGCTTATGACTTCACATATTACATCACTCATGACATGGTCAGTGACATCACTGATGTCATCACTGATGACATCTCAAATGGCATCACTGATGACCACTGATGACATCATCTAGTGAGTGTAAGTATTTTCTAAGAGTTTATGATTGGTAAACATATATATTAACCTACTATAAAAGTTAAATTAGTACACTAGGTGCACTACTACTGAGTAATACGACTTCTAAAATATATTATGTGAGTGGCTGTTTTACTGTGTGTATCCTTGTACGTATGGTTGTGTGAGTGGCTGTATGGGTGTATAAGTGGGTGTGTGAGTAGCTTTGTGGTCATAAGCAGTGCATTGCGGGGGCGTAAGTTATAGTTAGCTCAGGTAACTATAACTGCTGAATTTCTATGGTTTTGTACTAGTGAAATATCAGCCTAACTATAACATCCCTGTAACCTTTGTCTCATATGCTTTTTTCATATAGCTCTTACGACACGCCTTACAGTGCCCACAAGGAAAAAATCCTTGTAGGCTATGTTGTGTTACAGACTGTGAGTGTGATATCACCTTTTACCAGAATATCCTTAAGGCTACGTCCTTTGCGGTACGTAACCCTGGGGCATGTGGGTATACTGGGCCCTATAATAGGGTCACATGTAAGAATATTCCAGTTCCTAGTTAAGATTTTAAAACCCCCCTCGGACCTGGTGTTGTATGTGAGAATCACCCTGGGGGGCCCATCCTCAAAATCTTTCTCTGTAGTCTTCTGTTTTTCTTCTAATGTTTGGTCCCTGCTGACCTTGTTGGGTTTGATTGTTGCTCTCTCAAGGACCCACCTGTGGTAACCCCGTTCTCTGAACCTGCTGATCATATTGGCCTGTTCGTCGAGGTCATCTTCTATGTTCTGCATTTTCTATGTAATGGTGCGGTCTGCAGTAATTCGATGTGTGACCAAGACTGCCTTTCAGTCGAAACGCGTAACTCGAATAAAATCTAACTACCAAGTAAATTTCCCCTGTCCGGTGTGTTTCGCCGGTGTAACGCACCAACTACCTATGGGCCAGGAGATCGGAAGGAGCAGAGTGTAAAGATAATATATATATATATATATATATATATATACACACAAATGCAGCTTGCGGCTTGCTACCAGAACGCAGGTGGTGCAGGTGAAAGGCATAACTGCAAGCGCCTTTTTAACATCCAAAGTACCTTTCCCAAATTGTAAGAAAGCCCGCACTCGAAGAGCAGAGTTCGTCCATGATTTTAATATATCAAATTGCACCAAGCAAAAGGCAAATCCATAGATTTTAAGCAGCATCGTAATGGCTGAATAGGAGACGCGTTTCGGCTGATTGAACAGCCTTTATCAATCCAAATGTTGTCGCCATTTTGGAAGCTCTATAAATACACGTTTTACGCTAGAAATGAACAAAATACTTTACATTCCCTGCCGCAGTCATTATTTCGATCAGTATGTGAAATAGCATGCCAATGTCCAAATAGTCCTATTCTTAATTTGTTCACCTCCGATGGTGCGTAGTATAAGTATTGTATGCATGGTATTTTCACAATATTCACAATGTCATTTTTGTTCAATACAGCAGCACAGGAACAATCTTATCCGTTTTTTAAAGAGCAACATTACCAGATAAAGTCTGTGCTGCGCGCGTGGTCTGTCTTCAGCTCCGTGCACAGATGATTCTCAAAAAGAATGTAAGATTCTGTTCCTCACCAAAACTCTGGTGCCCTGCTCCCAACTACTGAATCCATTCAGGGAGCGCATAAGCGCTTCAATCCTTATCCAGGTCGGGGGGCAAGTCGTCAATAAACATACACACAAATGCAGCTTGCGGCTTGCTACCAGAACGCAGGTGGTGCAGGTCAAAGGCATGACTGCAAGCGCCTTTTTAACATCCAAAGTACCTGTCCCAAATTGTAAGAAAGCCCGCACTCGAAGAGCAGAGTTCGTCCATGATTTTAATATATCAAATTGCACCAAGCAAAAGGCAAATCCATAGATTTTAAGCAGCATCGTAATGGCTGAATAGGAGACGCGTTTCGGCTTTTGGAAGCACAGACTTCTAGAATGAAGAGGTGGCCTCTGCCTGTTTGACACTGACTTGCTGCGCCCTGTCTCATTTCTGCATATTTTTCCCTCACTCAAGGCACTTTTCCCCATGCAAATATCACAAGGTTTTCCAGGTAGAATCTGCGTACGAAAAACAATTGAGGAGAGCGGTTTTTCTGCACAACTTGTGATGGTTGTAGTGAATTGGGCAGAATCAAGTTGCATGAATTATACCCATTCTGCATACAGGCAAGATATTCTGTAAACCCTAATCCTGGGCCTGGCCTGTGTATCTAAAAGAAATTATTGAGCAAGCCAGATGGGCATTACAAGACACTGGGAAAACCTGAGTATTTGTTTTATGTAACTCTGCCCCCTGAAAACAGCCCAGATGGAGAGTCACACAGTGCCCTTATAAGCACATGCATGATTTGCTCTTGTGGAAAAACACTGGAATTTTACAATATTTCACATTCTTCTCTTCAGAACTGCCTGTAAAAGCGATGCATTCTATCCAATACAGTTAGAAAGTAATGCTATGAAATGGCCTTTCCACGTGGGAGCAGGACTGGAAGTTTGTAATCAAAAGCAGTTTCTCGGAACAGCTGTGTTTGTGGTGATCTGTGCACAGCCCTGTCCTTGCCCCCTCTTGAACTTTGCTCAGGCTCCTGGCAAGATGAGCCAACACAACCTCCATTTTGTAACACAGAATTTTGTCTATTTTCCAAGCACACAACAGGCCGTTTCCTGGCCAAGCAACAATGCTGTCGACCTCTCGGCCTCTCCATGGTAATCAGTACGTCTACCACATGCATTCCAGGAAAGCCATCAGGACCTGGCTGTTCATGCTTCAACGTGATCCTGCCACTGATCCACCCACAGCTTTATGCAAATGCTGACTTACACAAACATAAAGCAGCATAAGAGCAAAAAAAATCTATTGCATTGTAGAACTCTTCTGCAGCGGTTCCCTCCCCCCTCCTCCTGTTGGGTAATGAGCCACACTTGGCGACCTATGCAAGAAAGATTACCGATGAGGAACGGTGTTTTTACTTCCTTGGCATACATAAAATTACATTACAAATGCTAATCTTTCTATGGTGTGGAACCTTTTCCAACTAAACAATTCTATTTCTGGCGCATGTAATTTACATACCACATCTCCTATGCAGATAGATATAAAAACAAATGCCACACCACATAAATAAAGAAATTAAATTAATTCAATGTTAACTAGAAAACAATGAACCTATTGGGGATATTGTACTAATTGCAAATTCGAAACCAGGATTTTTTGTAAAATGTGGCTTATACAGCAAAGGAGCTATCAATCAAACAGTAGATTTGTAGAGTGCTTCTTGTCACCCGTGAGGGTATCCAGGCGCTAGCAGGGTCTAGTTAATTTGCCGAATAGCCAGGTCTTCAGATACTGTTGGAACTCTGGAAGAAATGGGGAGATCTGTAGATGAAAGGGTAGCTTGTTCCATGTCTTTGCTGCTAGGAAAAAGAAGGAGCATCTGCTACCTCGGATGGGGGGTTGAGGGTTAGAGAAAGGGATGCGGAGCGGAGGAGTCCGGTGGGCTGATGGAAGTTCAGGCGATGGTTCAAGTAGGCGGGTCCGTAATTGTGTAGGACCTTGTAGGCATGGGTCATGAGCTTGAACTTGCATCCGGTGGAGTTCCCTCAGGTAGGGGTTGATGTGGTTTAGTCTAGGGAGATCCAGGTCGAGCCTGACTGTGGCGTTCTGTATGGTTTGTAGTCGTCGTCGGAGGTGATCTGGGATCCCTGTTTAGAGAGCATTGCTGGAGTCCACTAGGTTGGAGATGAAGGCTTGGGTGATGGCGCATCTTGAACTTTGGGGCAGCCATTTGAATATCTTATGAAGCATGCAGAGGATGAAGAAGCAGGAGGAGCAGACGGAGTTGACCTGAGTCGTCATGGTTAACTTGTTGTCCAGAATGGTGCCCAGGTTCCTAGTGTGGTCAGTGGGGGTAGGAGTAGGTCCGAGTTTTGAGGGCCACCAGGATGCGTCCCATGGAGAGCTTTTGTTTCTGAAAATCAGTACCTTTGTCTTGTCTGTTTTCAACTTCAGGCAGTTGACCTTCATCCAGCTGGAGACGTCTGTCATGAGGTTGTGGAAGTTGTTGTTGGCAGTGTCATCGGAGAGGAAGAGGATGAGTTGTGTGCCGTCGGCGTAGGATATGATGTTGAGTCCGTGGGTTTTGGCGATGCTGGCCAAGGTGGCATATAAGTGTTGAAGAGGGTGGAGCTGAGCGAGGATCCTTAGGTTACTCCACAGATGATTTCCCTGGGTTCGGAGGTGAAGGCTGACTTTTTGTGTTCTTCCGGTGAGGAAAGAGACGATCCATATGAGAGCGGCTCCCTGAATGCCTATGTTGTGCAACTTTGTAATGAGTGTGTGGTGGTAGACCATATTGAAGGCTGCTGAGAGGTCTAGGAGGCGCAGAGCTGCAATCTCTCCTTAGTCGAGTAGGGCTCCCATGTCATTCGTAGCCGCGATGAGGGCTGTCTCGGTGCTGTGGTTGTTGCAGAATCTGGATTGGGAAGAGTTGAGTAGGAGGTTCAGTTCCAGATGTGAGGAGAGTTGTTGGTTGATGGCTTTTTCTAATACTCTGGCCGGGAACAGGAGCAGGCATATCGGTTGGTAGTTGCTGAGTTTGCAGGAGTCTGCCAATGGCTTCTTTAGTAGGGCGTTAACTTCTGCATGTTTCCAGTCCTCGGGGAAGGGGGTCGTGGCGATTGAGGTGTTGAACAAGGTGGTGAGTATTTGGCTGATTCTGGCTTTGCCTAGGCTGAAGATGTAGTGAGGGCATGGGTCAGTTTGGGCCCCTGAGTGGAACGAGTTCATGATGGAGGCGGTGTCCTGTGGAGCGAGCTGCCTCCATTTGGATAGTCAGAGGTCTGTGTTGGTAGCGAGGTAGTTGTGTTGCTTGAAGAAGTCGGTGGCCTTGGGGTGGGGTTTGAAGTTTTTGTAGATGTTGACAATCCTGGTCGTGGAAGGAGTTTGCAAGATTATTGCAGAGTTCCTGTGAGGGGGTAATGTTGTTTGTTGCAGCTGAGGGGTTGGAGAATTCTTTGACGATGCTGAAGAGTTCCTTGCTGTTATTGGAGCTTGATTCAATGCGTGAGGATAACGCCTTTTTTTCAATTCTCTCAACTGTGGTAGAGGTTGAGAGCTGTCTTGAAAGGAGTCTTGTCAGTCATGTTCTTGCTTGCACGCCATCTCCTTACCAGTTGTTTAGAGTGTCTTCTCGCAGTTCTGAGGTCTTCAGTGTATCAGCTAGCCTGCTTAGTGGACCTTCTGTGGGTGTTGTTGCCAATGGGAGCGATGCTGTGAAACTCTTCCACTGCTATTATTGGGTTCAGCAAGGTATGAAGTCAAGTTGAATGAGAGTGAATCTTCTTAGCCAAAAAGCCATTGAAGGACTGTAGCACCAACTCCACAAACAGAAGATCATTTTCTGTGGTTAGCTATATTGAAAACTGACAAGAGACTGATAAGGATCAAAGTGCCAACAGTGCCGTCTTCAACAAATGTGATCAACTTTATATTGACTTTCATCAGGATAGTCTCCATCCTCTACCACAGATGGAACTCCGGCTGGAAGTCACACAGGAAGATGTTACGTCCCAGGTGGGTGAAAATGTATACATCTACCACAGTTTTGAGTGCCACCGCTAGACAGAGGAGACGAGAAATCGGGATGTAATTTGACTGGGGCTCTGGGTTGACACTTGGGGGCCGATTCCGATTCGGGCCGGAAAACGTACCGACCGACTCGGATCGGGAATCTATTCCGACCGACACGTACCGGTGCAGCCCGATCCGCCAAGTACGATGTAATGCATGCGATTTACGACCGACTCGCACGGAACCCAAGACGAACGACCGAACCGCACGGAAAACAGCTATCCGGCCGGAAAAAAACGCGAATCGAACCGACCGACACGCACCAGGAAGGAACCCGAACGAAACGTACCCGCGAACTCCGACCCGCACAGTACGATGCAATGCGTGGAAAACCCGACCGAGTCGCACGGAGCTCAAGCCGTACGACCGACACGCATACAAAACAGCGAGCCGAAGCAACCCAATACACCGCGACCGACGCGTACGCCGCACATAAAACACAGCAGAAATACAGCGTGAACAAGTTGGAGAAGCTCGCACGAGACCAACTGCAGCGTCCAACTCGGTCAGAAGAACGTCTCCTACATGCACAAAAAGTACAAAGGAAAAAACACAAAAAAAAGGGACAAACAAGCAATTACAAAGCCAATAAATACTGGGGGGGGCATGGAACAAAGACACACCCACAACTCCACCCATATAAAGGACACAAATCCCTACCATGATCCTTTGCAAATTCGAATTACCTGCCAGCACTCAACACCAACAGACAGCAACCACACACACACACTCACAGCTCATCCATCACACAAGCCACACACCATCAGCACCTCAACAAATAGCACCCCCACATACACCCAGCAAAACCCACACTCACACACCCTCACTTGCACACCAACACACACATCACTCACCACCACCACCCATCACCATGCCCCCAAAGAAGAATCCAAAGTTCCTAGACAGTGAATTGGAAGTCCTGGTAGATGAGATCCTCAGGGTAGAGCCACAGCTCTTTGGTACACTGGTCCAACAGACCCCCATGTCGCAGAAAACCAAGATGTGGGAGAGGATCGTCGACAGGGTGAACGCACAATCACCATGTTTGCGCACAAAGGAAGACATCCAGAACAGGTGGTATAACGTGCGCAGGAGGGTCAAGGACCTACTGAAGAAGGACTACGCCTTGAGCCAACACACCGGCAGTGGCCCTCCTGCCAAACCTGTATACCTCAGGCCCTGGGAGGAGAAGGTGCGGGCCATCCTACCACCAGTGAGCGTATATGGACTATCAAACATCCCAGAGCCTGGTGAGTACACAACAAATGTACACAATATTGTGTGACAATACCCACACATCACTGTCAAGGGGATAGTCAAACCATGCACCCTTAGCAAATACACACCAACCAAAAGATAATCATCCCAAGATGTGTATGTCAGTCAGATAAACACAATACATGCCATCTCATAGTGATATGTAACTGTGTCATGACATGTACAAACACAACAACAAATACAGCTAGGCAGTGGCACAAATCTAACCAACAAACACAGTCAGATATGTAGCCACCACTACAACACCACCTCACAGGAAGCCCACTGAAAGGAAGGAATTCTGTGTATGCTGGTCAAGTCAGTGTAGCCAATAGCATCATGGGAGTTGTAGTCACAGATATTGCCCACCCTCACAATACGCCCATCAGCACCACTATGAACCATGCTCACATCACAGGGAGTGGAAAACAACTGACAAGATGGCTGACACTGGCTACTGCTGTGGGGAGCACAAGGCCCTGCTGGCAACTGTGCACCAACCAACAGCAGGACACCACTGACTGACATCCTGAAAGCAAACTTGCACTCCCTGCAATGGAAGCACGTTCCATGGTGGGATATCTGGCTGGGTGGGAAGGAGGACTGACAGCACTGACCATAGTTACCAGCAGCTCTTCTCACACACCCCCTAACACAAACTCCACACAACTCACCTGGGAGAATGCATTGCCTCACACTCTAATCAAATATCCCACAAAGAACCACCACCCTGGGTTATGCTGTGTGAAGCACAGGGACACACATGGGACTTGTAGCCAAACTAACCCCAGGATAACACTGTCAGCCATCTTGTCAGCACAGGCACACTACCCCACAGGGAAGCAGAGTCAAAAGGAAGGAAGCATGGGCATGCTGGGAAGGGGGTGGAGACAATAGCATGATGGGAGTGGTAGTCACAGCTCAACATCCCCCACCCACATGGCCCAGCAAGCTCACATTCAAGCATGCACACCTCACAGGGAGTGGAAAAGAACTGCACAAGATGGCTGACAATGGGTACTGCTGATGTGGTGAGCACAAGGCCATGCTAGGAACTGGGCACTAACCAACAGCAGGATACCACTGTCAGCCATCTTGCCATTGCTGTCACACTCACACACAGTGAAGTCCACTCAAAAGGAAGGAAGTATGGGCATGCTGGGAAGGGGGTGGAGGCAATAGCATGATGGGAGTGGTGGTCACAGCTCAACATCCCCCACCCGCATGGCCCAGCAGGCTCATACTCAAGCATGCACACCTCACAGGGAGTGAAAAGCCACTTCAAAGATGTCTGACAATGGTGCTCTGATGTGGGGATCACAAGGCCATGCTGGGAACTGGGCACCAACAAACAGCAGGACACCACTGTCAGCCATCTTGCCATTGCTGTCACACTCACACACAGTGAAGTCCACTCAAAAGGAAGGAAGTATGGGCATGCTGGGAAGGGGGGTGTAGGCAATAGCATGATGGGAGTGGTAGTCACAGCTCAACATCCCCCAGCCACATGGCCCAGCAAGCTCACACTGAAGCATGCACACCTCACAGGGAGTGAAAAGCCACTTCAAAGATATCTGACAATGGTGCTCTGATGTGGGGATCACAAGACCATGCTGGGAACTGGGCACCAACAAACAGCAGGACACCACTGTCAGCCATCTTGCCATTGCTGTCACACTCACACACAGTGAAGTCCACTCAAAAGGAAGGAAGTATGGGCATGCTGGGAAGGGGGTGGAGGCAATAGCATGATGGGAGTGGTAGTCACAGCCCAACATCCCCCACCCACATGGCCCAGCAAGCTCACACTCAAGCATGCACACCTCACAGGGAGTGGAAAAGAACTGACAAGATGGCTGACAATGGGTACTGCTGTGGGGATCACAAGGCCATGCTGGGAACTGGGCACCAACAAACAACAGGACACCACTGACTGACATCCTGAGAGTCAACCTGAACCCACTGCAAGGGTGGCATGCTTCATGGTGGGATAACTGGGCTGGGGGGAGAAGGAGGGCAGGATGTCCACCAAATACAACCAATGCTGGCCATGTACACACCTCAACATTCATATTGAAATGCTCAAAGTATGCAGGACAATGTGCTACACCAATATCAACCTCTGACTGTGACAACTTGGGACAATGCAATGTACAGGCCCGCATCCAGAGGTACAGTCACAACTGTCAGGTGTGTGAACCATTGATGCCTGCAGAAACATAACATACATTGTGTGTCTCTCCCAAAAACAGGTGATGATGGGGACACAGCAGCAGACGCCGAGGAGTCCCTGTCCCAGGCTCCGGGGGACACTGAGCTCACTGGTGTGGAACAGCCTCTGCCCTCCTCGGATGACGAAGACCTACCTGGCACCTCCGGAGTGAGTCATCATGCAGCACCAGCAGGACCACCAGCTGCACCCGCTGCACCCACCCCTCCAACAACTGCCAACACACAGACCACCCCTGCCGACACGGACAGACCAAGGACCACCACCACCAACAGCACACGGACCCCGGCCCAACGTGGAGCAACGGACACCAACACCAGCAACAACCCCCAAGGGGGCCCAGGGTCACCTGTGCATGCCACCGCAGGTCCTGCACGTGTCGCCAGGGGTGGTGGGAGGGGTGGTTGACATAGGTCGCTGCTTGCAGAGGGGTCTGGACTGCATGATGACCCACAACTGGTACGCATAGCTGATGCGTACCAGACTAGCACCGGAGAGGTCAGCCAGGTAGTGGGGATCCTCAGGGACATTCAACAGCAGCAGGCTGCCCATCATGTCCGCTTGGACTCCCACATGTCCCGCATGGAGTCCAAGTGGGACACATTGCAAGAACTGACGGCGGTGCATAGGGACATATTACAATGCCTCCGCCAGATTTGCACCAACATGTCAACACCTCCCTGTGTGCCCACAACATCTGGTGCTGCAACAACTGCAACTGCCACAGGGAGGGAGGATGACTCTGGCGGAGAGTCCCCTGCACCGCAGCAGCCTGCACTTGAGGGTCCCCCCCCAAAGAAGAGGGGTCGTCCGAGGAAGGGCAACTGAGAGGCCGATGGCCATGCACAACCCCCAGGAAGCCAACACCTGTTCTGGAAAATCACCTTTGTGCGCAAACTGTTCACCCTGTCGAATGCAACACAACTCTCCCACATGACATGGGGAGTTCAAGTTGGACCAATGTATCAGATGACTGTGGACTTTACTCAGGACATTTCTGCTACCAGGACTTCCAAATCATCTAGGAACTTTGGATTACAATCACAATGTACAGCACCCACCATCCTGTGCACTATACTCACACATGTATGTCAATAAACTCACTAATACACCATACTTGCCTCTGTTGTGATTCCAACGTTGTTTCTGTCATGGAGATGATGATCTGCGAAATGACACTGTGCATGCTAACTGCTACAGCAAGTACAACACCGGCATGTGAGTCATGGCGACGTGACACATATGAGGGAGACACACCACCAGGGCTACACAACACATACACACCAGGGCCATCTGACTCATCGCCTACACTGATGTTGCCAGGAAATACGGTGCAATGCACAGACACAACACCTATTCACAGTCTGTGTTAACTAGCCCACTGGTGCAGTAAGCAAATGTCAGTCAGATGTGTGACCACAGACAACGCACATCACAAAGTGAAGCACAGGTTTATTACACATTTGCAACATGTTGTAACCACTACAGATGCAAGATAATCCCACCTGGCAGTGGGCACACAGTCAACAAGTGTAGAAGAAAGGAAGTCCATGGGTGTGGCGCACATCACCTGTAGGGAAACGACAGCTACCACCCTGGAAGTTGATTCACGGTGTCGGGCGATCACAGTTGACCAAACAACTCTGAAAGTACCCTGTGAAGGACAGAAATGACACACAGTCAAAAGCACTGAAGAACAGGACAGAACTGCAAAACTCATGCCCAATACATGTCACAAGATACCCACCCAGAACCAAGTTAGCATGTCAACACTGTTGGGGAGTACAGACTACCTGTAAGGACACATCGCTGCACGCATACAGTCATGTAGCACATGGACACACTCAAACAGCACCAGAGCACCACCAACACATATCATGCAAACTCACATCATTGACATGACATCTCCGGATACTCACATTCAGCTGAAGAAGTTGGTGATGAGCTGTGTGCGGACATCACCCTCATCATCATCATCATCATCACTGGCATCGTGGTCCAGGCCAGAATCCTCCACAGGTGGCGGATGTTGGTCATCGTCATCCAGGATGAGAGGCAACTCCTTCCGCACTGCCAGGTTGTGTAGCATGCAGCAGACGATGACAATCTTGCACACCTTTGCTGGGGCATATGGGAGGGCCCCTCCTGTCTTGTCCAGGCAGCGGAAGCGGCTCTTCAGGAGACCAAATGTCCGCTCGATCACTCTCCTGGTCCCAGGCAACGATACCATGTAGTAACTGCTGGCAAACTGTCCATAGCCATCGTTGCACTTCCTGTGTACATCATGTGCCCCTGTGATTGAGACATGTATATCCAACTGTGTAATGCACGGATATGTTGCATGTGTAGTAATGGCATTTTCACTTTGTCATCCTCACAGGTTGATGCCCACCAGAAGCAGCAGATATGGCTGACCATCGTCCGGGCAGTGAGATCCGTGGGGGTCTACAAGCGCCGGATCCGCAACTGCCAGAAGAGGTGGCAGGACCTTCGGGGCTGGACCCGGAGGATCGCACGGGTCCAGCTGAAGCTGTCGCCTCCTCGCAGGAGGGGCGGACACCGGACCCTGGCCCCCACATGCTCAGGATCCTGGCGGTGGTCTTCCCTGATCTGGATGGGCAGCTGAAGGCCAGAGAGCAGCAAGGAGGGGTGAGTCCATGACTGCATTCTGAACTTTGTCTGCCATGCTATGTGCCCTCCTCTGGCCTGGTTAAACTTCCACAGTACATCAGTCATGTGGTCCAGGACCCATGTCCCTCAATTGTGCACTGCCCACTCCTCATCTGATACCCAGGTGTGGCCCTTACAGTCAGGGAATTGTGTCACTTGGGTACTGTGTCCTTGCATTTTGCTTAGCTCAAGGTGGGGGACAGCATTTGTTCCCCTAACTCTGTGGTGAGCATCATGGGTGGGTCCATTGCTTACACAATGCCTGTGTTCTGACATGTAATCTGCGTGTTACTTTGATATGTGGTCCAATTGCTGAGCTGATCCACCACATGTGCCTGGGGTATTTGGCACACACCCATGCTGCGGGTGTGAACAATGTTTGGGCCTCAGGAGTATGTATATCAAGTGTGTCACACATACTTAGCCACCTGCCTACTGTCCAGGGCTCATCCCTCATTCACGTGGGGCAGGACAGTCATGCCTACTCCAGGCCATACAATACACTCTGTACTCCCACTCCCGTGTATCAGCTGACACGTTGTGCTCAGTGATATGTCCCCTCAGGTGTCTGCCTCTGTGTCATTGTGCTGTGGCTTCGTTGTCAGGACTACTGGGGTGTTTCTCGGTTAGGGCTCAGCATGCCACCGGAGATGTGACCATAGGAGACGATACTTGTGTGACACATAGGTGTTTGATCACTTGACCGTGCAGACTGGGGTATGCGAATGTGAAGTTCAGGCAGCTGTTTCCCATTCACAGCAGATTGTGAGGTGCTCAGGTTTCGAGGGTTGTGTTACAGGTCTCCCATATGTCCAATTGGTATGACGTGGACAAATAAGAGTTCAGATGATGTGGTGTGTGGGGGATGGACATGTGCACTTGTTCAGCTCCAGGACTTGCATTCCCCATGACCTACGATTGTGACACAGTGCAGACTGTTGTTGTCTGGCTGCCCTGCCCATGTGACTGGAGACAGTGATGTATGACTTAGCAGGCATGCCTGTGCCATGGCATGAAACTTCCAATGAGTGATCCTGCAGGGGAGTGACATGTGCTACATGCACCCCATTGTGGCAATGACTATCAGGACATGGGTGCATCATGGTGTCTGGTATGCATCACATGCATTTCAAAATTGACTCTGGCCATCCCTTTATCCGGACATCTGTACTGACTCAGTGGCAAGAGTTGTGATGTGTGCATGTTCACATACTTCACCGTGTTCTCTGCACTGTCCAACTACTGTGTAGGTGGTGCATGTGTCCACACTGGGGTATTGCCATCCGACAGACACCAGACAGATGGGTGCAAGGCCAGGAGGGATGTGAGTGCCATGGTTGACCATCAGACTGACCTTTGGCTTCTCCTACTCTGTTTGGGCACTTTTGGCAATGTTCAACTAAGGATGCCAGGGCTTGGTCTGTAATGTGCTGTACTTACTGTGGTATGTGCGGTCGGTGCATGTGACTGATGTTTGTCTGTTTCCCTATTGTTTGCAGATACATCCACAGCCACAGGAGGGGACAGCTCCACGGACCAGGAGGAGCCGCAGAGCCAGACTGGGTCAGCAGCCGAGGAGTGGTCGGAGGGACCCAGTGGCATGGAGGGCGAGGGGAGCCACACCGAGGAGTCCTCAGCAGCATCCACCTCAGCTGAGGACCACAGCAGCTCGGAGGATGACTCTCTTGTGGAGGCGGGTGTCAGCAGCCACCACACCCCAGCTAGTGTTGCTGTCCCCGCCACCACCACCGCCCTCCCATCGGCTCCCATTCCAGAGGTCCGTGGAGGCTCCCGTGTTTGGGAGCATGTCTCCTTCGTGCCAGGCACCGCACCCCTGCCCCTGTGTCCCCTGCTGCCCTGAGTGAGGAGTCTGTGTACCTCCTTTGCCAGCTCCATGTAGGGCAGACAGCAATGCTGAGTGTCCTCCATGCCCACACCACTCTGTTGACTCAGCTGGTGTCGTTCATGGAGGGCATCTCATCGGGCATGTCTGTCCTACAGAGGAGCAATAGGTCCATGGACTCCTCCCTGACGGCAGCAGTGTCCCTCCTCCGACAGTCCCTCACCCCTCCTACCTCTGCCCCATCCACACTCCCCAGCACCCTACCTGTCCCAAGCACACACACACCGGCACAGGCACACACCAGCACAGACACAAGCAGCACACAGACACACACGCCAAAATCCAGACGCACACGCACGCACAGTCAGGGGACTGAAACCACACTCACAGGGGATGGGGCCCAGGCACACACACACGCATCCACGAGCACTGCGCAGTCCTCAGATACCTCTCCCTCCAAGGCCCCTTCCCTTGCCTCACCTGCAACCCCACCAACACAGCGGCTCTTCCTCTCTGACCTAGGCCTCTTCCCTCCAATACAGCTGATCCAGCATTCAGGGGAAGAGGAAGCCCACCCACACAGAGGGGAGTGCCCCACACCCCCGGACACCCTCCCCAGGCGCAGACAGACTGAGGCCCCCATCCGCAAGTCCCCCGGACCCGGAAGAGCAAGACCCCTCTGCCACCCTGCAGCTCAAGCACCAAGTCTCCTTCCTCCATCCCTCAGGCCCCCACTCCACAGGTGCCCCCACCACACCCTTCCCCAGGTTCCCCCACCCACAGATACACCATCCCCAAAATGATCCGGCCTTCTCCCCCTGCCACTTGCTCTTCCAGCACCACCCCCTGCTGCGCATGTCTGTGCCACTGGTGTGGAGACGGTGTCCTCACCCTCTGTCCTGTCCACCTTACCTGAACCCCATTCTCCTCCCCTGGAGATAGGCACTGCAGTGGAGTCCACTACCACCCCGTCTGACTTGGGCACTGCAGTGGGGAACCTGTCCACTCCATCTGCATGGCCCACTGCAGTCGTGCCGGCACCCACACCATCTGAGTCATGCCCCCAGTTGTGCAGGCACACACCATGTCAGACACCTCCACTGCAGTTGTCAGTGACTCTCCAGCACCCACCACCCCTTCCCTGCCTCCTTCTGGTGAGCCCTGATCCTGTCCCTGCGGTGCCTGGCCTGCCCCCCGTATGCCCCTCCGAGGGGATTGTCCCTGGTGTGTAGCAGTGCAGGCATGCGAAGGGTGACATCTGGCACTGTCACCCTGTTTGGACTCATATTATGGACTGGCCATTGGCCTTTGTTATATATTTTCTTTCACTTCTCTCACCCAAATGCTGAATAAAGCAACTTTCTGTTCTCTAGTGGTTTTGCTTCTGATGTACATGTTGTTGATGATGCTAACCGTGCCCTTGCTGCAGTGATGGTGATTTTTGGTCTCATGAAAATGAAGTGTTACTGTGCAGGAACCCATGTGGTCCACGGGGAATGTGTCCTATCCTGTAGTGTATCCATGTCATCCTTTGCAGCATATGAGGGTGTCATGTTTTCAAGATTTGGCAATGGGAATTCCTAGGTTTTATTTGCAATATCACATCTGTGGCTTACAGCCCTGCACATCTGTTGTGCTTGCCATTGTTCAATTAGTCTACTTCCCTGACCGTGTGGCCATCTCCACTGGACATGCAAGTTTGGGCATCAATGGGGAAGGACTCATCTGTGTTATCAGTGCAACTTGCTATACATGGGTGTTGGATCTGTGCTGATGATTTCGGTGACACTCCCATGACCAGGCTGATATGACTGGAGCCTTCATTTAGTGCTAATTGTTGACTGTGTGACCAAGTGTTCTGCTGACATGATGGAGCCCTACTGAGGCAACGTATGGCACAGCTTTCCTCACACAGGAGTGGAGTCCCCTCATGGCAGTGTGTAATCCTGTGACATTGCCTGAGCCCAAGGTGTGTGTTGTGTGAGCATGTCTGTGTGTTTTCACTTCCATTTTGCTGGGCATGCTGGGATCCCTAGTGATGTTCCTGTTTGTGATCCTTGCTGAGTTGACCTATGTTCCCCCAAAGTCTTCTCCCTGGGTTCTCTGGGATGTGGGTGCATGGCACATTACTGGTCATCAGGGTGTCACCCATAGGTGTGTTTGCTGTCAGGGCTGAGTTTGTGGGCAAACGCAGATGGGACACAGTCAGGATTCCCCTTGGCACTTGTTGTTTACACCTGTCATGTAATTTCCAGTTTGTGTTAGCTTTCAGTGATTGTGACACGTTGTGTGAGTGACTGCTGGCACTCCTCAGGGTCAGGGCTGCAATGTTGGAAGTTGTCTATGTGTGTTCTTTGTGGGTGACCTTGGCTTCTTCATTGGTGTGGGACTGTGGCCGGGATCCCATTGGTTGGTGTGGTATTGCCGTCATGTCCATGTACAGCGTACTGTGCAGTGTGTCAGACATTCAGGAGTCTTGTTGACTGGCCATGTGTGATGGGTTTCTGCACCTTAGTTCCCACCACCACCCCTGGGATTGTCATGGGTGCATGTGCAATGTCACCAGTGCATGTGATCTTCACTGCTGCACATTGTTGGAGTTCGAGGAGTGTGGTGTTGAGTGTGTGCAGATGAGGGTTGTTGCCCGGCTAGACCCCTGCCTCCATGTTGGCCTTGGCTGACTGGCCGTGCTGATTGATTTGTGCTTGTGTAGGTGTGATGGTAGTTTGTTGCTCAGGACACATGACTGTGGTTCACAGTGTGAACGACATCTAGCTTTGTCATCACAGTGGGATTCTCATGCAGCCCAGGGTCACCACATTGTGGGGACCCTGGGGGTAGTGCTGTGGTGTGTCTGTGTCTTGCTGTGTTAGTTGCTGTTCCTACATGTTATGTTATGTTATCTGAGTTTATATAGCGCACAGCTGCCCCAGCAAAGAGGCGTCCCGGCGCTGCCAGCGTCAGAAGGAACAGGGCTAAGAACACAACAGGTAGGCGTAAGGAATATACAGAAGACAAAAAGGACTAAGCAGAGGGAAAAAGGAAAGTTTTAATTGCTTTCCTGAAGTCCACCATGCGATCCAAGCTGTGAATCTGAGGAGGCAGGGAATTCCATAGCTTGGCAGCTAAGTAACGGAAAGATCGACCTCCGGCCCGAAGGCGCTTCACACGGAGGACAATTACCAAATGCTGTCCCAGGGAGGGCAGCTGGCGAGTGGGGGCATACGGGGCTAGTAAGTTAGCCAGGAGACTGGGCGAGGCAAGTTTCAAGATCTTAAAAGATAAGCAAAGAGCCTTAAATTGGATCCGTTTGGCCACTGGAAGCCAATGTAACCTCCGGATGGCCCCAGTAGAAGGACAGTTACGTGGGAGCCCTAACAGGGCTCTGGCGGCAGCATTTTGAACACGCTGCAGTCGCAATACCTCAGCCTGACTAGCTCCCAACAGGAGCGAATTAGCATAATCTAGTCTGGATAGAATGGCTGATTGAACAATCAGTTGTCACGTAGACGAATCAAAGAACTTCAGCAGGGGCCTAAGTCCCCGCAGGAGGCCAAAACAGGTACCCGCAACTCTTTTGGTATGTTCTTGAAAGCTAAGGGTAGCATCCATCCATACCTCCAAGTTTTTTACCACCAACTTAGGGGTGGGGGTACTACCAAGTACGTTAGGCCACCATTGCTCACTCCAGAGGCTCCTGTCCCTCCCCACCAACAGTAACTCTGTTTTAGTCGCATTCAACTGGAGACAATTTAAAGTCATCCACTCTGCCACAGCGGCCAGGCCGCTCCGAAACCTAGAGGCATCCTGAGTGGAACCATCGGACAGGGCCACCACCAGCTGTGTATCATCTGCATACGAGACCATGGTGAGGCCCATATTCCTAGCCACCTTAGCAAGAGGCTGAACATAAAGATTGAACAATATGGGGCTCAATGCAGAGCCCTGGGGTACCCCCGCCCGATGGAATGAGCCTGAGAAAGAAACGGGGGGGCTGAAACTCGAAAAGATCTCTCTTTCAGGAATGATCTAAACCATTCTAGTGCTAGGCCCACAACCCCGGCATCCTCCAAACGCTGTAACAGAATTTCATGTGAAACCGTGTCAAATGCGGCACTCAGATCAAGTAGAATCAGTGGCGCTGTATGACCGGAATCGAGAATGGTCCGCAGATGTTCTGTCACAGCCAGAAGAGCCGTCTCTGTACTGTGACCAGGGCGGAAACCATTTTGAGAAGGATCCAAGATGTTATTGGTAGTAAGATATTTCATTAAAATGTTGTTAACATGGGCCTCAGCAATCTTAGCTACCCAAGGAAGGAGCGATATTGGCCGAAAGTTTTCCAGCTTTGCCGGGTCAAGTGAGGGTTTTTTAAGAATAGGAGATACCCTCGCCTGTTTCCACGGCACAGGGACCACAGCAGTAGTAAAAGAAGTATTGACAACATGGCACAGAGGTGCCAGGAAGAAAGACAGTGAATCCCTGAACTGGGCAGGTTTTAAAGGATCGGCCGGAGAGCCAGATTTAATTTTCCTGCTCAGTAAAGAAAACTCTTCCAGCGTTATACTGGGAATAGCTGCCAAAGAATGTAAAGGAGGGGGCTCATGACGAGCGGCCGGAGGAGAAGACCCTTGCGAAAAGGACCGATAGATGGTATCCACTTTGTCAACAAAAAAGGTTGCCAGGTCTTCACACTGTTGCTCAGAAGTAATCATAGAAACAGAAGAGTTACTCCTTACTCTGAGGTCCTTAAGAATTTTAAAAATACATTTGGCCGGATTAGAGCTTAGCTTTATTTCGTTGGCATAGAAAGCCGCTCGGACCGTGCAAACGGTTCTGTGATAGTTTTTTATAGCGGACAAATAGCATTTCTTTGCCACAGGGTCATAGTCTTTTCTCCATGCGCTCTCTAATTTCTTGCATGCTTTCCGAAGTGCAGCCAGAGTGTCATTGTACCATGGGCTAGGGTCCAAAGTGCGGCCTTTCAACCATTTAGCTGGAATGAGGGAATCCAGCACTTGGACAATCCAGTTACAAAAGGCTCCATAGCCCACATCTTCATCGTTGTGTGGAGCCGGGATATTAGCAGCAAGAAGCGCATGAAAATCCTCCAATCTCAATTTACGCCAAGGGCGTCTAAAAACGGGGGGAAGAACAGCCTTGTTAAGGGGCTCGGGGGCAGGGAAAGACATGGATATCAAAGAGTGGTCAGACCAGCCTACAGGTTTAGGAGTCTCCACCATAGCAAGAGGAATGTTGGAAAAAAAGGGGTCCAACAGATGGCCGGCTGAATGGGTAGGGCCGGGGACCAATTGAATTAGTTAGCAGGCTGCCAAGTCCGCAAGCAGACTGCTGACTGCGGTATCTTGCACAAGATCGAAATGCAAGTTAAGGTCACTGAGAATGCTAAAGTTAGCTGTACTCATTGCAAGCGTGCAGGTGTACTCCAGCAGGGCAGATTTAAATTTCGCAATAGGCCCCGGAGGACGGTATACTAACAGCCCTGAGATGGTCAGATGGGCACTGAAAGTAATACTAAAACGCGCACATTCACAGCCCTCCATAGCTTCTTTAACAAATAGGCACGAATAGCAAAATTTAAAAATAACCGCAATGCCGCCCCCCCTGGACTCTCTGTTGATGGTAAGAATGGAATAGCCAGGAGGCAGCGCTAAATTAGGTTCAGCTACCGTATCCTCATTGAGCCAGGTCTCAGTTAGAAAAAACACATCCGGTGATTCCTCCAGAACCAAGTCATAGACTTCTAGATAATGTTTGGCTAAGGACCGCACATTCAGGTGGAGCATTCTCACTGGCGGCCTAGACTGGGAAGGAAGAGGTAAAGGAGGCTCCGGCATAGGGGAGACGTACCTACAGCAGGGAGAACCAAAGGGCCCTTCCAGGGGACCCAACCGAGGCCCACTACATCCTTCAACCATAGAGTTAACTGCCAATAACTCCGCATTAGAGTAAGTGCGCCGTCCCACAAAGCTCCGGCCAGCATTCCTGGCGAGAGGCGACGTGCAGGCGCGGACGGGCGCAGACGGGCTTGCCTTTGGCGCGCCGCCGGCGCGCCCGCTGCGCGCGTCCGCTGTGCTCCCACGCCATGCCCCGGTTAAATACCGGTGGTGTCAAGAGGCACAAGCAACTGGACCGCTAACCGCCAAAATGGCGGCTGGAGGAGGCCGACCGGAAGTGGGGGTCTCTGGCGGCAACGTTTCACATCACCCTCCACATCAATCAGCCCAAAAAGTCTGCGGTGGACCGGGGTGTGGAAAGAGCAAACAGTGCAAATCACAGAAAGCCGGGGAAGGACACAAAGGTAATGGTGGCAATACACACTAAAAAGGGAGGAATTAAAACCGTGAGAGGTCTAAAAAAGCGTAGCCAGGCAGATTAAAACAGCGCTACCAGCGAAGTGCTCCGCCGCACGACAGCCGCACGACACATGCTTGTGTGACATGTGTGATTTGTGCTCCCTCTCATCTAACAATGCCTAATTGCCCACATAGGGGATTTAGATCCATGAGTTACTTTTGTGTGGCACTGTATGTGCATCTGTGTATTTGGTATTCAGGCCTCATCATGTGTTGTGTGGCTGCCTGGGGACACTGGCACCCCCCCCTCACCTGTTGTGTTTGATGTGCAGTGTGGGGCTGCCTGTTTGTGTTTGTGCATCTGTACCACTGCATTGGCATATCTTTAGTGTGCCATTGGCTGTATGTTGTTTGGTGGGTTTCACCTGCTGTCCCTGGGACTCCTAGGTCATCAGTCAGCACGATGATCATGGTTTGTGTGTCCCATTGCTGCCATGGTATGGTATCTGTTCATCTCACATCTACAGTCTCCACAGGATGTCTACATTTGTGTGCCCATTGGAGCAGATATGTGTTCTGCATTATGATGGTCACTTCTGTCATTGTGTTATTGATGAATGTTGACAGTGTCATCCCCCATGGGTGATGTTTGTCTGCACATGGCCAAAGGTATGTCTTATTTGCACTGCACTGTTTGCCTCACCCAATATATGTTGCTATGGGACACGAACACTACTTTGCCACTGATGTGTTTGTTGTTCTGTGACCAGGATTCAGCCATGCTGTTTGGCAGTTGCAGCTTTTTCCATGGTCACACTTACCTTATAGTCACTGTGATGATGGGTGTTTGGACCCCATTGCCACAATGTTCAAGATGTGCTTCAGCTATGGACCCCACACTTACATTTTGGTCACTGTGATGATGGGGGTTTAGACCCCATTGCCACAATGTTCAAAATGTGCTTCAGCTATGGACCCCACACTTACCTTTTGGTCACTGTGATGATGGGGGTTTAGACCCCATTGCCACAATGTTCAAAATGTGCTTCAGCTATGGACCCCACACTTACCTTTTGGTCACTGTGATGATGGGGGTTTAGACCCCATTGCCACAATGTTCAAAATGTGCTTCAGCTATGGACCCCACACTTACCTTTTGGTCACTGTGATGATGGGGGTTTAGACCCCATTGCCACAATGTTCAAAATGTGCTTCAGCTATGGACCCCACACTTACCTTTTGGTCACTGTGATGATGGGGGTTTAGACCCCATTGCCACAGTGGTCATGGTCTGCTTGCATTGTGGAGGCCACACACATTTATGTGTGACACATGTGATAGGGGGTCACATTTTATGTTCAAAGTCATGTTCAGTGTTGTAGGCATTTGACACAGTCTACACGCTTGTCATGGTGTTGGGGGATGTCTTTTTCTTGCATTCCTTATGTTGGAGTGTGCTGGTTGTGTCATGCATTACCCATCCTATGAGTGGGGGTGGTGTTGGTGGTAGGCATCCAGCCCCCATGGGTAGGGGTGGTAGTAGTGGTAGGCATCCAGCCCCCATTAGTAGGGGTGGTAGTGGTGGGCATCCAGCCCCCCATGGGTAGGGGGTGGTAGTAGTGGTAGGCATCCAGCCCCCATGGGTAGAGGTGGCAGTAGTGGTAGGCATCCAGCCCCCCATGGGTGGAGGTGGTAGTAGTGACAGGTATCCAGCCCCCATGGGTAGGGGTGGTAGTGGTGGTAGGCATCCAGCCCCCCATTAGTAGGGGTGGTAGTAGTGGTAGGCATCCAGCCCCCCATGGGTAGAGGTGGCAGTAGTGGTAGGCATCCAGCCCCCCATGGGTAGGGGTGGTAGAGGGCATCCAGCCCCCATGGGTAGGGCTGGTAGTAGTGGTAGGCATCCAGCCCCCATGGGTAGAGGTGGTAGTAGTGGTAGGCATCCAGCCCCCATGGGTAGGGGTGGTAGTAGTGGTAGGCATCCAGCCCCCCATTAGTAGGGGTGGTAGTAGTGGTAGGCATCCAGCCCCCCATGGGTAGGGGTGGTAGTAGTGGTAGGCATCCAGCCCCCCATGGGTAGAGGTGGCAGTAGTGGTAGGCATCCATCCCCCCATGGGTGGAGGTGGTAGTAGTGACAGGCATCCAGCCCCCCATGGGTAGGGGTGGTAGTGGTGACAGGCATCCAGCCCCCCATGGGTAGAGGTGGTAGTAGTGGTAGGCATCCAGCCCCCCATGGGTAGGGGTGGTAGTAGTGGTAGGCATCCAGCCCCCCATTAGTAGGGGTGGTAGTGGTGGGCATCCAGCCCCCATGGGTAGGGGTGGTAGTAGTGGTAGGTATCCAGCCCCCATGGGTAGGGGTGGTAGTAGTGACAGGTATCCAGCCCCCATGGGTAGAGGTGGCAGTAGTGGTAGGCATCCAGCCCCCATGGATAGGGGTGGTAGTAGTGGTAGGCATCCAGCCCCCATGGGTAGAGGTGGCAGTAGTGGTAGGCATCCAGACCCCCATGGGTGGAGGTGGTAGTAGTGACAGGTATCCAGCCCCCCATGGGTAGGGGTGGTAGTGGTGACAGGCATCCAGCCCCCCATGGGTAGAGGTGGTAGTAGTGGTAGGCATCCAGCCCCCATGGGTAGGGGTGGTAGTAGTGGTAGGCATCCAGCCCCCATTAGTAGGGGTGGTAGTGGTGGGCATCCAGCCCCCCATGGGTAGGGGTGGTAGTAGTGGTAGGTATCCAGCCCCCATGGGTAGGGGTGGTAGTAGTGACAGGTATCCAGCCCCCATGGGTAGAGCTGGCAGTAGTGGTAGGCATCCAGCCCCCCATGGGTAGGGGTGGTAGGCATCCAGCCCCCCATTAGTAGGGGTAGTAGTGGTAGGCATCCAGCCCCCCATGGGTAGGGGTGGTAGTAGTGGTAGGCATCCAGCCCCCCCATTAGTAGGGGTGGTAGTAGTGGTAGGCATCCAGCCCCCCATGGGTAGGGGTGGTAGTAGTGACAGGTATCCAGCCCCCCATTAATAGTGGTAGTAGTGGTAGGCATCCAGCCCCCCCATGGGTAGGGGTGGAAGTAGTGGTAGGCATCCAGCCCCCCATTAGTAGGGGTGGTAGTGGTGGGCATCCAGCCCCCCATGGGTAGGGGTGGTAGTAGTGGGCATCCAGCCCCCCATGGGTAGGGGTGGTAGTGGTGACAGGTATCCAGCCCCCCATTAGTCGGGGTGGTAGTAGTGGTAGGCATCCAGCCCCCCATGGGTAGGGGTGGTAGTAGTGGTAGGCATCCAGCCCCCCATGGGTAGAGGTGGTGTTAGTGGTTGGCATCCAGGCCCCTATGTGTGTATATGGCATTGGTGATAGCCATCCCGCCCCTATGGTGCTGCTGTTGCAAGTAATTTCTGCATCCCTATGTGTGTGTGTTATATGTCGGGTACGTGTAGTTTGTTTGTGTGGTGGGTGTCTGACTTACCTTCTGCGCCGTACGCGTCCGTACCAGTTCCGGTAATAGATGTAGAGTATTGGTAGGATCTGCGCGATGGGATTCATGGTTGGTTCGTCTCGTTCGTCTTTCTCGTTGCTTCGACTCGTACTCGTGGCTGGCGTGTTCGTCTCGTAGCTGTGGATCGTCTTGTGGCGCGAATCGGAGCTTATGTGCGCCTCTCCCGGATGCTTTCACGTGCCGTGCGTAGCGACGGGTTCGGCGCGTACAGAGTGCGCATCGTACTAGTCCGGCCGGACGGGGCTGCATTTTGGCTTCCGTGCGACTCGATTCTGCGTTTCCGGATCCGGCTCGGTCGGAGAACAGGACCTGGATTGGGTGAGTACGACTGGGTCGGGATCTGGGCAGTTATGCGCATCGTCCTTGCTCGTTCGGACGTATGTACGAATCGGTCGGGAAACACGCATTCGCCTGGGTTTTTTCCCGGGCGAATAGTGTTAGGTGCGCCTCCGACCGGGATCGGAATCGACCCCTTGGTTTTTACAGCAGAAGAGATATGTGTAATATTTGGGCTGTTGTGATTGTCTCATGTCAGAGGGAGCATTAATGAATATAGTGATGAGGACATAAGGGTAATGTTGCACCTTTTCATAATGTTATCTCCCCTCGTCTCATTAAAAGGGCCCATGGGTACTTTTGATTTTATGATCCTGGATACTTTGGTTCCCTGGACTGGTGTGAATTAGTAAAATTAGCCAAGAGCGGGGAGTAGTGCATCAATTGTATAATGATTGGTTGAGTCAGAGGGGGAGACATTTTTGCTCACATGGTGGTAATTTTGTCTTGCAACAAACTTTGGGTTAAAGAAGCAGTCATTATAAATTGGGAAACTTTTACAATAGCTGCCGCCATGGTTGACCATTCATGATATACTTTAAGCAGTAATTTGGTTGAGATGTTCATGTTCGAGGCCTAGACATAGAAGTATGTATTTTTGGTTGATAAATGGCGCACCGGATTCAGCAGTTTTATAGGAGGCAAGTCATGCAGTCAGTGGAAAGGTTAGATTTCATCCAGTGTCTTTCCATATCTGCCTCTCTTTACCCTTATTTTAGGAGTCTGAGGTCTTCAGAAAACCCTTCACTGTTGACATATGACAGATATGCAGTTTCAGAGCTCTCGTTTTACCTTTTCAAATTTGAAAACAGCCTTGAAAAAGATCATTGATCTGGACAGAGAGTGAAACACGTGTCCACTGAATGTACTTGTACTTTTGAGCACTATCATCTCGCTTTTTCATAAAGTATTGATATAACTGTGTAGAAGGGTCACTCCAAGCAGAGTATAATCACCTCTCAAAGACAGTATTTCATAAATACTATTAAGGCCCTCAATATGAGTGGCCGGGTTTTCTGTGCGACAATAGTAGCACACAAAAACTGACACTGAGAAAAACAGAATTTGTGTATGATAATAATCGCCTATTGCGAGTTTTGACGCTAGAATGGGGCCCAACTAGGCCTGGGAGTAATTTTAATTACGCTCGAGTAATCGTAGTCATTTTGGGAGTTTCATATTACTCTTGTGATGCGAAATTATGAAAATATACGTGAATACGCCTGTTCACGTAAATAGCACTAAATGTAGGGTCTTTCTCCTTGCGTAATTATGCTACAGCAAGTTATGCGAGTTACATCCAACCCCTAGGCCTCGCATAAATATTTTTCGATGTACGGCACCAAAATCTGCATGTCCTGTTACCTACTCGGCATATAGGCAGACTTGACCAGCCACAATTATCTGGTGAAGCGGTTTTTAGTGCACCCAATATGTACTTGCAGTGGCGGCTCCTCAGTTAAGGTGGAGGAGCGTCGCCCCACTGCTTTTTAGCAGTGAAATAAAGGGAAAATAAAATGATAATAACTTGCGTTATCGTTTTATTTTGTCCTACTTCCGGCAGCTTTGCGTGACGGGACGGGGCTGCTCTGCAGAGCAGGGCAGGGGAGGAGTGATAGCACCCTCCTAAGTGCACAATGACTGTTTGGCCGTCCCTCTCGGGCCGTCCAAACATTCGTGCGCACTTCGCATGTTCTCCATGCAGGCTGCATTACAGCCTGCGTGGAGAACATGCCCAGGCTCCCAGTCAGCGTCTGAGCGCTGAAACATGGCGCTCAGACCAATCACAATGCTGCTAAGGCAGCGATGTGATTGGCTGACTGGGAGCTTGGGTGTGCTTCCTGTTCAGGCCGAGTGAGGGACTACGGAGGAGAGACGTGGCGAGGAAGCAGCGAGAAGGTACGTTTTTTCTTTTTCTTTTCTTTTTTAATACCCGCTTACCCTGTGTCCAACCCCCCTCCCGCCTCCGCCCCCCCACCTCCGATCTGTGCCGGCCACCGCTGTGTACTTGATGCGATAAAAACCACAAAATGCAAAATTCGGATTTATGCAAGAGTTACTGCACAAATCGGAAATTATTCAGCTACTCATAATGAGGGTATGGGTGGCAATTGTTGGCCGTCTGTTAAACAAAGTTCGTCTACACTACAAATTAATCAGAAATCTCTAACCATAACATGACCAACACGATGTAGCAATCCAAATGTCTACTTTTGTTTACGTTTGACATCAAATGCAATTTAACATTTTGTTCAAGGTGCAATGCTGTAGATTTCCAGTACTTTAGCGCCTAATAGACTATAAAATATGAATCCAAGGCTGTCTTACCTGGGTACGCCCTGCACACTCATCCAATAAGCATCAAATGGCATTTTAATCAGATTTCCATTATCTTAATTAAACGCGTTTCTCTCATACTTGGAAAGTAGTAATTTGTTCATATATTTCTTCTCGCTTTTATATTTTCATATAAAACATTCTGCAGAATATAACATGCTCTTCTTCGTTTTTGTGAATGTGTCCCCACATTTGGAGGGGGGTACCACCTATTTAAATGTAGGATATACCTTTTTATCGATTAGGTCTACCATTCTTTGTTGAGGTTTGAAAATACCATTAACCCTAGTAGTCTTTTAGTTTCCTGCCCAGTTCACCTCTTTCTTACAGGAAATCAGGTACCTTTGGTATCTGATTCAAAAAGGGATGAAAGGGTGATGAAAGTGCGGTCAGTGAGACCCGGGAGAAGGTATAAAACCTGGGAGAAGAAGAGGTAAACTATTACACAGGTAAAAATAAGAATAGGGGTCGTAGGGGGCAAAATATTGAGAAAAATAGTTTTAAAAAAACTCCTCTTCTCACAGGCACAGGCTCCCAGACTGCTCTGCGCTTAATCCTGAAGCTGCTCTCATGCTTGAGAGCAGCTTCAGGATTGGCCTGAGCATCCTCGATTTGCGCTCACAGACAGACTGGGAGCCTGTGCCTGCTCTCTCCAATCCAGTGACTCAGCTGGGTTGGAGAGAGCTTCAATGCGCGTGGTGGTTTGGCCGCCCTGAGACATCTGGCCAAACCGCTCACGCACTGAAAGCAGTCCACTACCACTCCTCCTCTCATCCCCTGGCCCCGCCTCCAAGACTTGACAGGAAAGGAAAAATAAAACGATTAAAAAACGTGTTTATTATCGTTTTATTTTTCCTTTCTTGACGTTTTTGAGGGGGTGACGCTCCCCCTCCATAGCGGAGGAGCCGCCGCTGCCGTTGTTGCCTTCCAAGAGAAGGTACCTGAAGGGCTCATAGGCTGTGATTACGCTGGCTGCGCAATCAAATGCACAAATTATGCACCTGCTAATTTTCGGTAGCAAAGCATAAGGCACTTAGAAGGTGAGCAATGTGCACCCAATTCTACAATGCATAGCTCAGAATAGGGGATGATCCACAAATTGTGTGAGTATCCCGACTCTCTGAGGGGAGCAAATTTGATTCTGTAGTATTTGCTCCCTCGATTTACAGCAGGTTTTACTTGCCCCAACTGGAAAGGAAAACACCTGCATCAGACGCGATGTGTGCCCTATTTGCAATTCTATTTCAGGCGCGATCAACAGTTTGTCCTCAAAGTGAGATTCCAAGCCAAGCTATGAATAGGTGCAAAAAGACCAATTGATGGGCGGAATGCTGAACAATGTCAAACATTTACCCCCAGTACAGAGATCTGGGCCTAAATCCATTTGTTTTTTGCTCACCATGCCATTCCAGTTTGGACCCCGCTATATGCAAATCAGCCTTGACCCTGCTCTCCATGGGAACAGTCCAGCCTGAACTCCAGGCTAGGTCCTACCTGGACCGGAAACAAGCATCCTGGGACTGGTTTCAGGGTATCATCCCCCCGCCCCCATCATTCAGGCTAGCTTCCATCCAGTGGCATGGTGAGCACGGGACCCTTGTCTGGGCATACCGGTCCCACTCGGCTATGAATAGGGCCACAGTGCTGGCGGCGGGACTCTGCATGTGAGGGGGTCTGGCTAACCCTGCCATTCTTGGCTGTGGGTCTAAAGACAACCAACGGTCCAACAGATTCTTCCTATTTTCTGTGAATTCTTACAGTCAGCCTTAGTGTAAGTCACTCGCTTAGGGCATTCAAGGCTTTCTAGGATACTTTGGCAGGTGTTTAGACAGAATATCAGAACCAAAAATATGGTGGGACAAAATATCGTCTCCAGAGTATCGAGGACAAAAATATTGTGATGGTAGGTTTCTATTGGTAATTAAAGTTTTACTATATATAACTCCACATATATGTACCTTGGTGATGTATATGCCACAATATTCTGTCCACACAAAATTTTTGGTTCCGATATTCTGTCAGTGATCCTTACAGCAGTAAGGTAGTTAAGCCTTATCTCTGCCTTTCTGCACCCCTGTGATGTATAGCAGGGCCACTGGAATTTTGCGGCAGGAGATGACTAAATTATGTGGCAGGTTTGAATAAATTATGTTGCATTAAAAGGAAAATTATGTGGTGTAATGCGGGACATTTTGTGATAGTATTATTTCCACATTTTGCCATTTTTACATCTGGTAAAACTGTCTGGGCAAAGATTTCATCTTATTAGTAGCAGTTTACACCCAAATACAGCAATAAGCAGTTGAAAGATGACCAGTCAACTATTGCAGAGGGCTTTCCACTGCACAGTGACACACATTGCCCCATTTTTAGTAACTTTTGTTTCATTTGAGCTAGAAACAATTATTTTCTTTCATTAAAATCTGCTGATTATGCAGCAGATGATGTATTATGTGGCAAATCAATAATTATGTAGAAAACACCGCAAAGCCACATAATTGCAGTGGCCATGTGTAAAGTGAGATATTTCAGCCAGCCAGGTCCTTCAATTTTAATGTGGCGACAGACCTTTTCCGTACACCCCCCACACCTACGCATGGACACAGTGCAAGGGAGTAAAAATAGCAATATTTAGAACCACAAGTCAGCAAGCAATGAGAATTCTGGGCCCGAGTCACAAAGGTAAAATAAGACGAAAGTCTAACTTTACGACTTTTGGTATTCACAAAGGGCATTTACGAGTAGTAAATGCCCTTTGTGATACCAAAAGTCGCAAAGTTCAACTTTTTGCATTCACAAAGGGCATTTACGAGTAGTAAATTCTCTTTGTGATACCAAAAGTCGTAAAGTTCAATTTTTTGTATTCACAAAGGCCATTTACGAGTAGTAAATGCTCTTTGAGAATGCCGAAAGTCGTAAACTTAGACTTTCATCTCATTTTACCTTTGTGAATCAGGGCCCATTGTCTTTCAAAGCAACATGGGGAGGTTTGATTACTGTACCTCTGTCTGGAATCCCAACCCTAACTTTAGTCTATCCTAACTCTAACTCTGCTCTGGTGTCAAAATACTCTGTGCAATAAACCGAGCTTTGGGGCACATGCATCAAAGTTACAGTTTGCGATTACCAAATTGCTATTTTTAAGGCATCGCTATTTGGTAATCGCAAATTCCTATGCATGTAGGAATCCCCCAAAAATGTGTAATTCCTTAACATTAGCTAATAGCGATTTAGAAATTGCGAATCACTATTAGCTAATGTGACTCCATTCATTCCTATGGGCCTACAGGCCCATAGGAATGAAACTCATTGCATTCTCTAATTGCGATTACCAAATTGGTAATCGCAAAAAGCGAATGCAAATCCAAGGGTGCCCGGGGGCCTAAGGCCCCCCTGAAGCACCCCATAAAAAAAGGTAAGTGTGCACATGTAAAGCACACACATGTAGGGCATGTGTGCGCTACATGGCACTTGGAAAAATGCATTTTTCAAAGCATGCACATATTACCATTAACTTGAAGTTGATGGTAATCAGCGTTTCCTAAATGCACATTTCACATTTAGGAAAGGCTACATGCATCAGCAATGCATTTGCAATTTAGGTAAATGCGATTACCTAAATTGCGAATGGCAAAACCTACATGCATTGGAAAAGGCCTTTTTCCATTAGCAAACGAGCCGATTCGCAGAATCGGCCCGTTTGCGAACGGGAAAAGGTTTGATGCATGTGCCCCTAAGTCCGCATTATTGCTTGGTATTCCATACTTGTATTGCAAGCTCAGTAGAAAAAGCATTTGCTGGATTTTTAAAAAACGTTAGCTGTGTTTGACAAATCTGCATGAGATCTTCCGAATATGTTGATTTTAATTTGACCTTGAAAAGTTGCATGCCAATCAATCAAGCTGGAGAAGGACATACACAGTCAAAAAAATACACTTTTCCATCGAAATTCCCATAGAAAATAGTGGCAAAGCTAGAAAGCACAAAAAAGTTGACGTTCGGGACGAGAAAAGATGGTGTACTGAGAGCAGGAGATGCCCGAAAGCCACGTGATGTGTTTCTCCAGCCTTTTCCAGATTTTTTTTTTTAATCAAGAGTGGGGTCATGACACCTTCCTTGAGCTGTGAAGGATCCTGGTCCTCTTTAGAGATTATTTGATAAGATGTGGGCCTGCTCCAAGGGCAACTCAGTGGATTGTAATCTGTAGCAAGGGCAAACACTAGTCTGCTCGTGTGTAATTAAATCGCTGTAGTAAGATTTGAAGAGGCGATACAGGCAAAATTTGATCAACTACCTAATAATAAGACAGTGTTCAAGTTATTACAAAGACTCATCAATGGAATGGGATCAGGTAAGCATCAGGATGGATTGAAATTCGATTGCACCAATTTTTAAAAGGCAGGTAACTGATGTCCATCTTGTTCTATGGTTTCAAAGAACGATTTATTTAGGAAGTAGGATTGTTTTTATATTTCTTCAGCAGCTGGTCCTCTATTTTGTTAGGGCACATGATTTTTCCCTTTTGATTCTGCTCTACTGTCAGCTCATGTTCGGTTTTTCAGATCAAGGTAATATCTATTTATTTAAATGTTGTGTAAAGTGCTGGCTATTGACAAGATCCAGTTAATAGAGGTGTGGAGGACAGATGAGATGATCATGAGTAATCTCAGGGGTCACAAGGAGGGAGGGGGCAGCCAGGGCTGTGTCACACGCGCCTGCTTTGACACTGCTACATCCATTTATATATCATTAAAGGCCTAGCCTGCTTTCAGGCTGTATTTATGATGAGACAGGTCACGTCACCACTAGGGCCCTTATTACCCGTTGTTTGGTACTGGGCAGGATTTACCGCATAGTAAATTTGCTTGCTCATTTACTATTGGCATGGAGTAAATCCAACCTGATACCATGCAAACAAGTTAGATCACATGGTATTGGGAATTACCACAAGGGACTGTTTTTTTCAGTAGGCAATATCACGTGGAATTCCCAACATTTAACATATGCTCTGAGCAAAGAGCAAATGTATGCAGGTGGGGTGGAAAGTGAAGGGGGTGGGGAATAGGGAAAAGAATGGGAAGGTTATTTCTGGGGAAATGCATGCCCCCCACTTTTAGAAAAAAACAGAAATGAGACCACACAATTACCGCATGGTAAAATCGGGTCTGGTTCCTCTGCCCCAGAACAAAAGGGTGTGGAAAACCTGAACCACTTAGAATTTTCCAGAGTAGAATTCCATTAGGTAATTCCGCTCCACCTGACTCGTAATGATGGCTGAAGTGCACCATACACTGGTTAGTTACCCAGGTCCCACAAAAGCTTCTGACACGCCTGAGTAATCCTATCTCCTTTCAGAGGCTATGGACAATAGCTATGCTGAGCCTAGGGTCACGTGATTATATTCAGACAAAATATAATTGCAAAGATATTGTGAGACCCAAATATGTTGTCAAAATATCGTTTCTAAGGGGCTGACTATAGTTTGGTGGTCCATCAGACCACATAACCTGTGATGGCGGTCCCTGGACCGCCAGACTGGCGGTCCACCCGCTGTATTACGATTATGGCAGTGAGAGGCCCTAATATTCTGGCTGTGCCGCTGCGGCCCCGCCAAGCATATTAGGAGTTTCTCCACTGCCACAGTTTTCATTGCTGTGAACCCACCATGAAAACTGTGGCGGTGAGGAAACAAAGAGGGCCCTACAGAGCCTGCGGTGTCCTCCGGGCCAGGGTATATGCAGGGGGTACAAATCCCCACCTAGCCGGCCCCACTGCCCCACCACTCTTACCTGCACGGGCTACGGCTGGCATGCATCCCCTTTCCTGCACAGCATGGACTGCAGAGTCCAAGTAGTGCAGGAATGGCCTTTGGCGCTCCCAAAGCACTGCCCGCCAGACATGAGGAAACTTGTAATCTGGCAGGCGGTGTTCACACGCCTTTGGCGGTGTGACAGTGAGGCGGTGGCGTGGCGGCCCCGCTGCCACCCCGCCAAAGTCGTAATTAGGCCCTAAGTGTTTTAAATCATTTTTTAATATAGTTGTACATAATATCCTTTTCCAATTATTTAGTAAATTTTTATTACTTTTAATGTTATTATTGGTTATTAGGGTGGTTTTGTTTTTCACAATTTGGTAGAATAGTTTAAAGATTTTTATTTTATGTCAATTTGCTTTTTTGGTGGACTGTTCGGTTTATAGGGGAATTGGTGGGAAGTTTTTTTAAATATAGGATTTTAGTTGATTATAAAATGTTTTTTTATTTGTTTAAATTTGTTACTTATGTTAATAATTTTTTTACTTATTTAGTAGATAATTTAAAAAATATAGCAATTTCTATTTGTTAATTGGATAATTAGATAATTGATTGTGATAATCATGTAATACCTTTTAATTATTTGGATATTAATTCAATACATCATGTCTAGGTTTTACTCTTTAATGATTCATTTTGTGTTCTCATTAGTTCAAATAATGTGTTTGTTTTTTCTGTTATTAATCAATTATGTTGTGGTTATTGGAATTTTAGAGTAGTAAGGTGCTAATTGTTTTAAATTTATTTTTGAAAAAGTTTAAATTGTTATAATTGTTTATCATAATTTTATGTATAATTGTCTATGTTAATGTCACGATTTAAGCATTTATTTATATAAATGATATAATGTCAACAATGTTTTTTATACGTATATGGAAGTATATTTTATATTTGTTAT